>CM077298.1:33319190-33320694 GCA_039654925.1 Anguilla pacifica | reverse complement strand
GGTGTGAAGAACTTGACTGGTCCAGTGCAGAGCCTGACCTCAAACCCCATCCAACGCCTTGGGATCAGTTGGAAAGCCAACAGCGAGCCAGGCTTAATCGCCCAATCAGTGCCCAACCTCACTAAAGCTCTTCTGGCTGAATGGAAACTAATCCCTGCAGCAATGCTCCAACATCTAGTATTAAGCCTTCCCAGAAGAGTGGAGGTTGTTATAGCAGCAAAGGATGGCTCTGACTCCATATATAGCCAATCCTTAGGTTTCTATAGTTTCTGTCATGACACTGGTAATTATTTATTTGCGATATATCTCTCTCACTAGCTGGCTAGATATAGAGAAATCAGTCACATTGACACCAAAACATGTTGAGTTTTATACACCGTTTGAGACCTGGCTATAGCTAGCTAGACATGTCTCCGATCTCTCTGCCTAGCTAGCAAGCTAGCGACCTCTCTATCTCTCTCACTAGCTAGCTAGGTAGGTAGCTCTCTCACACGCTACGACGACATTTTATGTAAAATGTAACCTTATTAGCGTATGTGTGTACGAATCAAGCAGCTAACGCTTGCACGCGCACTCACGGTACAAATCGGACAGCTAGTACAGATCGGACAGCGACACATACCCTGCTTAGTGAACAGCCGTGCGCACACACACACACACACACACCCCGCTCAGCGGAAAGCAGTACACACACACACACACTCCGCAGAGTGGAGAACCACACACACACACACACACCTTGCTCGGCAGACAGCCGCACCGCACACGCACACGCACACACACACACACACTCCACTCAGCACTCACACAAACACCCCGCTCAGTGCGCACACACAACACACACACACACACACACACACACACACACACACAGACACACACACACACTCCACTCAGCACTCACGCACACACCCCGCTCAGTGCACACAAACACACACACACACACTCACACACACCCCGCTCAGTGCACACACACACACACACACACACACACGCGCGCCCGCTCAGCACCCGGCAGTGGGGTTGATACGACTCACAGCTGCATGTCGGAAGCAGTAAATTCCTGTCAGTGCGGAAAGCCATTGATTTCCAATATCGCCCTGGCGACTGGAGATCAATCTCTCCCCTCCGCCCGCCTGCAGCAAAATCTCTCTGAATTTGGAGGAGGACGTGTGGATATTGAAGTGGAGGGGGAGGAGGCCGAGGACACACGCCCGCTCCACTCCAGGAGTGCTTCACATCGAACGTTCTGTCTCAGCCGTCATTTACGCCCAAAGCAATCCCGATTGGCTGCCTTTTAATGAATATTAATGAGATGGGGAGTGGGGGGGGGGGGGGGGGGGGTCACACCCAAAGGCAGAGCACTGGTCCTGGTCAGAACCAGAATATCCAGCTGACAGGTCACAGGAGGAATGTAGGTGCTCTGGTTTAATCCCAGGAACTAGGGCATTACATCGCTTTCCTCTGTCTCCACGGGAACCCCGCAAAGCTACATTAATTCATG
>CM077298.1:33249190-33311690 GCA_039654925.1 Anguilla pacifica | reverse complement strand
TCCCAAAAGGAATGGCAGCTTCTCTGTCTCTGAGTGCATCTCAAATTGTGGGCAGATTTTTTTCATTTTGAGGAAGAACAGTGACCTTGTCTCTCTGTATTTCTCACATTTTGTGAGGAAATGAAGCTCTGTCTCCACCTCTTCAATGTCACAAAGTGAGCACAACCTGTCCTCTCTGGGCAGCCAGGTCTGCCGGTGTCTGCCTGTCTCGATAGCCAGGTTGTGTTCACTGAGTCTATATCTTGTCAATATTTTCCTTGTTTTAAAATCTTTCACTGTGGTCAGGTAATCTGCCACAGTGTACTCTCTTTTTAGGGCCCGATAGCATTCTAATTTGCTTTGTGTTTTTGTTTGTGTGTCCCAATAGGTGATGTAATTTTCTTTATGTTTTGCTATAATTTGGTTGACTCTAATTGATTGTATGTTGCTGTTTTGAGGCTGCTTTGTGTTAGTAGGGGTTAATGAACTAAGCTTCAAGACTAGCTGGCTGAGGGGACTCTTCTTTGGGCTCATCTCTTGGTATTTCAGGGCCTTGTAATGATAAGAGTGGGGGTCGCTGTTTTTGAGGTGAATCCAAAATTTAACTGCCCTTTTTTGGATGTTAATTAATAATGGGTATTGGCCTAATTCTGCCCTGCATGCATTGTTTGGTGCTTTCCTCTGGACATGGAGGATGTTTTTACAAAGTTCTGCATGCAGGGTTTCTATGGGGTGTTTGTCCCATTTTGTAAAATCTTGCTCTGTGAGCGGACCCCACACCTCGCTGCCATATAATGCAATTGGTTGAATCACTGATTGGAATATTTTAAGCCAAATTTTGACAGGCAGTATAATTTGAGTATTTTTCTTTATGGCGTAGAATGCCCTGCGTGCTTTCTCCTTCAGTTCATTTACCGCCAAGTTAAAGCTTCCTGTTGAGCTTATTTTTAAACCTAAATAACTGTAATTGTTACTGTGTTCAATTGTTTTATTTCCTAATTTGAATCTGTATTTGTTTCCCTGAAATCTGGATCTTCTTTGAAAAATCATAATTTTGGTTTTAGTCATATTCACTGTCAGGGCCCAGGCTTGACAGTGTTTCTCTACTAGAGCCAGGCTCTGCTGCAGTCCATGTTCTGTGGGCGATAGCAGAACCAGGTCATCTGCATAAAGAAGGAATTTGATTTCTTTATCATCAAGGGTGAGTCCAGGTGCTGCAGATTGTTCCAGCGCTTTGGCCAGTTCATTGATATAAATGTTGAACATAGTGGGACTCAAGCTGCAGCCCTGCCTCACTCCCCGCCCCTGGGAGAAGAATTCTGTTCTTTTGTTTCCAATTTTGACTCCGCATTTGTTTTTGGTGTACATTGATTTGATTATATCATATACTTTACCCCCTACACCACTTTGGATAAGTGTGTAGAACAAACCATTGTGCCAAATTGAATCAAATGCCTTCTTGAAATCTATAAAACAGGCAAAAATTTTGTTTTTATTTTGGTTGACATGTTTTTCTACTAATGTGTGTAGGGTGTAAATATGATCAGTTGTACGGTGTTTAGGAAGAAATCCAATTTGACTTTTACTCAAGACATTGTGCTCAATAAGGAAGTCTGTGAGTCTTGTGTTTATTATACTACACAGAACCTTCCCCAGATTACTGTTCACACAAATGCCTCGGTAGTTGTTGGGGTCCAATTTGTCTCCACTTTTAAATATAGGGGTAATTAATCCTTGATTCCAGATTTCAGGGAAATAACCCACACTCAGAACCAAATTAAATAGCTTTAAAATTGCATTTTGTAATTTTTGGTTGCTGTATTTTAGCATTTCATTTAAAATTCCATCTGGTCCACTGGCTTTCCCAGATTGGAGCACGTGAAGTTTGTCAGTCAATTCCTGCTCAGTGATTGGGGTGTCTAATGGATTCTGATTGTCTTTTATGCTTAACTCAAGTTTGTTTAGTTTTTCACAGATCTTTTTCTGTTCCAGGTGATTTTGATGTGGTATGTTTTTATAGAGGTTTTCAAAATGATCTTTCCATATTTTACCATTTTGGATGGCCAATTCCTCTTGTTTTGTTTGATTTAGTTTTTTCCAGTTTTCCCAAAATTTGTTGGAATTGATTGACTCCTCAATTATTGTAAGTTGTGCCTGTTTGTGCTGTTCTTTTTTGGTTCTGAGGGTGTGTTTATAGTGTTTTAATGTCTCAAAGTAAGCAAGGCGTAAATCTGGGTTTTGTTGATCTCTGTGTTTCTGATTAGATAATTGTCTAAGTTTTTTCCTTATTTCTTTGCAGTCTTTGTCAAACCATGTTTCTGCTTTGATCTTTTTAGGGTCATTATGCTTTTTCTTTAAATTTGATATTAAAGCTGCCTTTTTAAATATATTGTTTACATTTTTGACTGCCATTTTTAATCCTTCTTTACTTTGAGGGTATGTAGTGACCAGAAAGGTATCTAATAGTGTCTGGATTTCTTGATTATTGATTGCTTTCTGGTATTCCTCTGTGCTGTTTGTCTCCCATCTGTATGATTGGTTGATGTTGTACAGCTTACTGGGAGGGTTGTGGGTGCTGGTGTTAGGTTCTGTCCTTTTGAGATAGACTGTGATTTGGCTGTGGTCGGACAGAGGGGTTAGTGGCTTGACGGTAAATGCTCTGAGAGAGAATGGATCTAGGTCTGTGACCACATAGTCTACTGTACTGTTACCAAGAGGTGAGCTGCAGGTGTATCTTCCCAAAGAGTCGCCTCGTATCCTACCATTGACAATATATAGACTCAGGTCGTGACAGAACTGCAGTAGCTGTCTTCCATTTTTATTTATGTGGTGGTCGGAGTTATTTCTGGGTAGGTTTGTTACATTTTTTAGGAGATTTTGTCCAAATATGTGCTTGTTCCCGTCTTCGTTGATGAAATCAGGCTGTGTGCCTGTTCGGGCATTTAGGTCTCCACAGATCAGCACATTTCCCTGGGCCTGGAAATGGCTGATTTCACTGTGGAGGTTGGGGAACATGTCCTCCTTGTAATAAGGGGATTCAGAGGGTGGGACATAGATTGCGCATAAATATAGATCATTTTTGGATGCAATTAATTTTTTGCTTATTTTAAACCAAATATGTGATTCCATTTTTTTTATTGCTGTAATGTCATTTTTGAACTCTGATTTGAACCAAATTAGTATACCACCAGAATCTCTTCCACGCTTAGTTAGGGGCATTTTAATCGATGGGACAATTGTTTCTTGGTATTCTGGGGGACAGTGAGTAACGGTATCGGCTCTACACCAAGATTCCTGAAGGATTATCATGTCAATGTTTTTTATCCTCTCTTGGAATTCCAGGGTTGAACTTTTTAAGCCAAAAACAGAGGAGTTCAGGCCCTGGATATTCCACATGCTAATGGAAAATGATTTCTGCATTTATTTTACTTATGGAACTTATTTGTTTTAAAACAGACAAACAATGTTGGAATATATGAATTATTTATATAATTATTGATATGGTACTAATATTTATACTAAACTAATCTACTTAAAATATATTTTTACATTTGTGATTTTAACAATTAGAAAGAAAATTGGTACATTACATACATTAATTTATTTAGCTCATCAGTCTAGTGCAGATGAGACTGAGGAGATTTCTTATCTCACCCAGGTCCTCTGTGTTCCCTGGGGCCCTGAGTGCCGCTGCGTAGCTGGGGTGCCGTTGCTGTGCTGGGCCGGGGGGAGGCTGTGTTAGCCCAGGTCTGGGCTGGCCTGGTTTCTGCTGCCAGGGTATTGGGTGCGGTGGGTAGGCTCCTGGCGATCCTGGTTGGCTGGGCTGATGTTGCTGATGCTGTGGGTGCAGTGGGTAGGCTCCAGATGTTTCTGGTTGGCTGGGCTGGTGTTGCTGATGTTGTGGGTGGGATGGGTAGGCTCTAGACGTCCCTGGTTGCCTGGGCTGGTGTTGCTGATGTTGTGGGTGGGATGGGTAGGCTCCAGTCGTCCCTGGTTGGCTGGGCTGGTGTTGCTGATCCTGTAGGTTGGGTTTCCGAGCTGCAGCAGGCGTTGGAAGGATACGCTGGCCTCTGGGTGGTCCGGCGATGTGGGGTCCAGGGGAATGAGTGCTGGGCGGCCTCCTGTTGTTCCGGGGGGTGTTAATAGAGGGTCTGCCCAAAGCTGTGTCCTTTAGCGTTTTGGCAAAGATGGGAACTGCCTGTTTGTGCAGGTGAACATGGTCGTGGAGGTCGTAGGTTCCGAGGGTAGAGTGGTGTGCCAGGTGTACGTTGGCCATAAGAGCACAACCTCGTGAAATTTCAGCGTTCACCTTGTGGACTGTGAGGGGATGAAAATCTCTCCGGGGCAGGAGGGTGGAGATGATAATTTTACTGTTTGGGAAGGCCTCTGTTGCCCTCTCTGCCACTCTCCTGATGGACCCAGCCACCCTCTCCTGCTGTGCTCTCAAGTCATTGGTTCCTGTGTGAATTATAATGTGGCTGGGGCTGCCGAGCTGTGATGGGGAAAGTATCTTCAGGGCCTCTCTTGTTGTGGGGCACCAGATTTTTGAAACAGCTCTGCCAGGGAATAACTGCTCCTCATTTATGAATTTCCCGTTCGAGTCAATTAATATAGCAATCTCCGTGCTGGTTGGAGTTGCTTCGGTTGTGCCCTGGTTGCTCTGTGTTGCTGGGGTTTGTGCAGCTATGACTGTGTCCTGAGCGGTGTGTGGGTCAGGGGAGGTAGGTGCAGTGCTAGCTGGTGTACGCGTGCTCGATTTGGTGGCTGTCTCTGCGTTTACCTGGGACTCTGCTGCTGGGGGGGAGTTGGTTGTGGATGGGGGACTCTCAGTCTGGGCCTCTTTGCTCTCCATGTGAACTGTGTTGCATATGGTGACGGAGTGCAGCTGCTCCTTCAGGTTTTGTACAGTCCTGTCACTGTGCTGCCGCTCTTCCCTCATTGTGGACAGCTCCCTCTCTACAGTCTCTCTGTCCTCCTGCAGCGCCCTCACCTCCTCTTTCAGCTCCCTCACCTCTCTCTGTGTCTCTGTCAGCTCCCTGCTCATCTGGCTGAGCTGCTCTTTAAGGAGCTCTGTGTCCTTGCTGGCAGTGAGGTGGGTCAGCACCAGCTCCTTCAGCTCCACTAGCTCCACCTCCTGCAGGGAAAGGCTCTCCCTCAACTGGGCCATGGTGCTGTGGAGGCTGCGCTGGGCTGGGTCCTCTGGGTTGGGCTCATCCTCCGCACGGGCAGGGGGGGGTTGGACTGGGCTTCTGGGGCTGGGGCCAAACTTGGTTTTTATGGAGTGTTTGGGTGATTTGGTGTGGCTCAGGCGTGTCTGTTTGGCTTTGTCTGTGTGTGCTCTCTTTGCTATGGTCTTAAAGTCATTTGCAAATGAGCAGAGAGCCTTTTCGCTGCCCTGAATCAGAATGGTTCCATTGTGATATATATTTATTGCTAATTTAGGATTTTGTGGGTCTTTTTCCTCATCTTCAAAAGTCAGAATTTGCCTTCCCTTGCAAATGCCTCTCAGCAAAGTGAATTTAAAGTACTGCTTAAAAGCATGATGCCAGATGTCTGTGTGCTGTGTATAAAACAGCAGGTTTGAGATGACACTCCTGTCTTCATATTGTATGTGATCTGCAG
This sequence comes from Anguilla pacifica, assembly GCA_039654925.1. NCBI lineage: Eukaryota > Metazoa > Chordata > Actinopteri > Anguilliformes > Anguillidae > Anguilla > Anguilla pacifica. The sequence continues at coordinate 33,306,089 of CM077298.1, read as the reverse complement.
CCAGTTTCTCAGGGCAGCTTCTCAGTACTTTATCTTTGTACTTCTTTCTGGCCTGTTTAGTGGTCAGTGTCGCTGGGTAGATAATTTCAAATGGATGGGGGAGGGGCTCTGCTGCTGCTGCTGCTGCAGCCATTCTGAGGAACTGTTACAATGTAACAATTTTAAACAGCCACTGGTAGCCCAACTGTCACTTTTGGAGGCTAGTTATCAACACTATATTATTAGCTGCTAACAATGGTAATGGCTAGTTTTTTTTTTTTTTTTTTTAAGTTTTCTTTATCTTCTTTTCCAATAAATATATAAAATTGTACTTTTTCAAAGTATTTTATTTGGGGGCTTACCCAGGTCTTATGTCCTCTTTTCTTTTCCTTTTATAATCTTATTCTTTTCTTTCTGGTTTTTTAGCTTTGAGCTTTGGCTTTAGCTTCTCTTAGCTTCCTTTAGCTGTCTGGTCAGTAAAAGTTTTTTTCCTATAATTTTGTCTCAATTTCTAAATTTGTCATTATATTTTGTTTTGGATTTGTTCTTGACTAGTTTTTAACCAATTATACCGTATATTCCAACTGTTTATCTGATTTAAAACAAATAAATTTTTTATAGGTTCAGGAGCTCATTGTAAGCATGACCTGTCTCTACGTGTCTCTATCTCTCTCTCTCTCACTCTGTGTCTCACTCTCTCTGTCTTTCTCTCACTGTCTCTGTGTCTGTGTGCTCTGTCTCTCTCTCTCTGTCTCTGTGTGTCTCTCTCTTACTGTCTCTGTGTTTCTGTCTCTGTGTCTCTGTCTGTGTGTCTTTCCCTTTGCCTGTGTCTCTGTCTGTGTCTCGGTTTACCTTTCACACCCTTACCTCTAGTTGTTCATTGCTCATACGGGATTCAAGTGAACTCTTGTCCTGTTCATGTCCATTGTTGTTTCTTACAGCCTGACCACTACACCGAATAAGTGTCAAAACAGCCGAAAGTTTGCATTTTTCTTTAACCTTGCATAGTGCCTGTGGAAGTTTCTACTACTCTGCCCAACCTCATCCACAGCTGACCTTTATATTCTTCTGTAAACTTTATATTCTTCTGACCCCTGAACCCAAAGACAATTAACAGCACACACATTGTCTCAAAGTCCATAAGCACCTGACCCCTGACCCCCAACACAATTATCAAGCGTACACTTTGTCTCTGGCTATAAATAAACAGGAAGAACACCGGATAAATCCATCAGTATGTATCCATGGAGATATTCTGTGACCTGTGCTCAAAAGTTTTTTTTTAAGTTTTTTTTTTACTTCTGTGATGTACATTTTGTGATATTATTTTCCATGGAGCACAAGCACATTGCAAGAACATTTTGTGAGCCACGTACTTCAGAGAAAAGGAAAGAAAGCTCAGAGCTACGGGATCAGATAATGTGATCTGTTTTTTTTTTAGGGCAAGGGGTGTTTTTTGCAGTACTTTTAGGCATACGGAGATGAAATGACAAAACAAAATGGCGGCCATTAGTCATCTTTGACCCAATTAAACTTTACATCTGTGAGCTGAATCTCTGTCACTCATCTATGACCCTATTAAAGCGAATGTCGTTTTTTGATTGGTCTGACCTCTGAACCTATAAAATCTTTAAATGGCCCTGCCATCGTACCAAGAAAATGACACTGATCTATGACACACAGCCCAGGGAGGAGCAGGACCACAGAGAGAAAATGGCCGCCAATTCCACCCAGCACTGTAGAGGACTGAAAATACGAGGAAAAAAAAAAGAGAAAGTAAACTAAAACTACTCGCCTTAATTTGCTGGGTATGACAAACTAACCGAAATGGACAGTTCAATTAAGATGATCTTTATTTAGTTTCTCGGTGCCAAATTTATTTCGCACAGCATACTAATTCCGGGACAGTTGGAATATTGAGCGTGATAAAATGTGACAGCAATCGCCTTACGTAAAAAAAAAAAAAACATAACATACTGAATACATTTCCCACAGCTGAAGCCAGTTCTGTTGCAATTGTGTAGAGAGGAACATAAAAATAAAATAAAAAATCTCAATACTGTAACGCGTGCCAGGTATGAAATGCTAACCGTCAGCACATTTTAAAATGTATTACAGCACCTCATTAACATCCACAGGATTAAAAGCTCGTGGCTACACTGTACAACTCCATATATATATATATATATATTTGAACAAGTTCAAATGGAATGTGGTGTCGGGACATTCAATGTTTTTGTGTTTAATTTGCACTTACCCCCGTCAGCAGTCTTACCGAAGGAACTCTTTGACGGAAATGGAAAAGATTAGCCAAAGAAAAAAGCTACGAATGAAAAAAGTCTTTTACATAGGCCTAAATGATGCTAAGCAACCTCCAGTACTCTGATCAGGGAGAATAGAGGAGCACGAGGAATCGGTCTGGTCTGGGCATGCTCAGTTGGCTCTTCATTCTGATGCAAGTACTGCACAGGGATCTAAAATCTCAGTCCTGGAGGTCCACCGTGTTGCAGCAGGTTTTTTTTTTTATTTTACTTTAAATCAAGCAGCCAATGTAGAACCTGGAAAAAGGAGTTGTGGACTTTTTTAGGCAATCAGTGACTTTCAAAAAAAAAGCAGCAGATACTGCTGCCTCCCAAGTCTGGAGATTGAGCAGCGTGTCAGGTAGTCCCAGAGTGGACTAAGGGCTATTTAATGATGCCAGGGCTGGGGGCCAGGCGATGGGTGATTAATAAGGACTGAGATTTGACCTCCTGTGACCCCACCCCCTCCTCCTCAAACGCTCGGTCTCCCACGTTATTATACTGTCGCACACAAAGTTCACCTCCTCTATGTTTCAGCTGCGGCGGGAGGCTGAGCAGATCAGGAAGCCACAATGCCTGCATTAGTCTAGGATTCGGTAATTTGATCCAGGATTAAGGCGGGATGTGTGTGCATGTGTTCCCATGCACGCGAGTAAGTATGTACACGCGCGTGTGTGTGTGTGTGTGTGTGTGTGTGTGTGTGTGTGTGTGTGTGTGTGTGTGTGTGTGTGTGTGTGTGTGTGTGTGTGTGTGTGTGTGACTGAGGGTCCTCATGCGTGTGTGTGTGTGTGCTTGTATGTGCATGTGTGTGTGACTGAGGGTCCTCATGCATGTGTGTGTGTGCATGTGTGAGTGACTGAGGGTCCTCATGCGTGTGTGTGTGCTTGTATGTGCATGTGTGTGTCTGCGTGAGTGTGTGCATGTGTGTGTGTGACTGAGGGTCCTCATGCGTGTGTGCATGTGTATGTGTGTGTGTGACAGAGGGTCCTCATGCGTGTGTGCATGTGTGTGCATGTGTGTGTGTGTGAGTGCCTGTATCGAGCACAGGGAAAGATAAGCTGCTATTTCCCTCTGATGTCAGAGAGGAGCTCTGCACTGTCAGATGGTGAAAACATCCCCAGACCCCGGTGGACCAAAACAGATGAGCTTTTTTCTTAGAGCTTACCCTCTGCTTTATGAAGAAAAACAGCACAGACAATGAACATTCACTATGTACAGCTAAAATGTTACAGGAAAGTTTGTGTGTGTGTGAGTGCATATGCGTGTGTTTGTTCGTGTGTGCGTGTGTGTGTGTGTGTGTGTGTGTGAGCGTGCATACATGTTTGTTCATGTGTGTGCATTTGTGTGTGTGTGCGAGAGTAGGTGTGCATGTGTGAGTGTGTGAGCGTACATACATGTGTTTGTTCAAGCGTGTGCGTTTGTGTGTGCGCGCATGTGTGTTAGTGTGTGTGTGCGCGCGCATGTGTGTGTGAGTGTGTGAGCGTGCATACATGTGTTTGTTCAAGCGTGTGCATTTGTGTGTGTGTGTGTGAGAATAGGTGTGCATGTGTGAGTGTGTGAGCGTACATACATGTGTTTGTTCAAGCGTGTGCGTTTGTGTGTGTGCGCGCATGTGTGTGTGAGTGTGTGAGCGTGCATACATGTGTTTGTTCAAGCGTGTGCATTTGTGTGTGTGTGTGTGAGAGTAGGTGTGCATGTGTGAGCGTACATACATGTGTTTGTTCAAGCGTGTGCGTTTGTGTGTGTGCGCGCATGTGTGTGTGAGTGTGTGAGCGTGCATACATGTGCTTGTTCATGTGTGTGTGTTAGTGTGTGTGTGAGCGTGCATACATGTGCTTGTTCAAGTGTGTGTAAATGGCTGTAACGGGGCCTAGCAGAGAAACTCCCCAGGGGGCTGAACGCTTTGCACACAGGTCTGAACAGCCCAGTATTCTTGACTGAACCAGGTCAAGGCTTTTTATAACAGGTCCCTGATTTCTCTTCCCTGCTCAGAGTCCGCTGCCACAGGAGGAGCGGCAGATTACCAACCCCCACCCCCTCCTTTATCCAGCAAAAAGGTAGAAAAATAAAAGGAAGGGAAAACGGACACGTGAAAGTCCGCCTTTTTTCTGCTTGTCCTTAATGTGCGCAGTGCTATTGACTCCATGTGTGGCGCTGTCTGCGTTTTTAAACGCTAAAAGTTTTCATCCGTTCACATCTCACCGTGAACGCGCCCCAGTGACAGCGCCGTAGTCAGCGTGTTAACGTGAACCCTTCCGGGTGCTGAAGAGGCCGCATTCTGACACGGCTTCTTCGCGATGGCGATTTCTCCACCGCCTGTTTCCTCGGGCTTAGAAAATCCCCCGCGTGACGAGCAGGCCGAGAAGCGGCTGACGCTTCCGACAGAGAAAGATGAGGGGGTGGGGTGGGGGGGGGGGGCGGGGCAGGGAAAGATTCACGATTTTTAATGCGATCTTGACCTTTCTGTCTAAAATAACTCTGCGAGTAAACACCTTAAAAGGCCACCCTTTGACCCAAGACCAATCCCCCTGACAACCAGCAATTCACAGATATATATATATATATATACACACACACACAGCATTTGAAAGGGAGCGTTTAACATTTGTCCCGGGGTGACTGAACCAGGGGAGTCGCGGTCCATCGTACATGAGCTTTTAAACACCTTTTTGATTTGTTGATTTAAATATTACCCAAAGTCAAGCGGGGTGCAGTGCAGCGCTCCCCCCTGCGCAGTGAAAAAGGGACGGCTGTTCCAAAGAGCCCGGGACACACACACACACACACACACACACACACACACCGTGACCTTCAGCCCTTTCTCTCTGAGGCGTAAAACGCCTGTGAATATGGATGATGAAATACGGACGTCGGTGACGGGGCCGTCGCTGCGAGCGCAGCCAGTTCTGTGGATTCAGCACGTCGGTGTATTAACTGAGCGTTCATCATCCATAAAAACACGCCACGTCCAACAGGTTCCCTTAACTCCACCTCCAATTCAGTCTCTCTCTCTCCCTCCCTCCCTCCCTCACGCGTGCGCACAAACACGCACACACACCCCATTCCCCTTGAGCCACCTCCAATACACTCTCTAGCCCCCCTACCTTCAATATACTCCTTTTCTGCAAATTGCAATATGTTGCTCGGTGCCGCCCCCTAATATGTTCCCCCTTGTCTTACGTCCAACAAGTTCCCCGGTGAAACCTCCCGTCCAACACGGTCCAACCCACCCTGCTGTTTGTGATTAGCGGCTATAATGGTCCAGTTTGGAGAGCACCATCTGGCCCACTGCACGACATCATGTCCGCTGCCTACGTCCCATCGGCTAATAAACTTGCTAAACAAGGCAACCGACTGATTGACTACAGGACAGCCAGATTGCCCTTAAAGGGTAACGGCTGGACCCCAAATTTGGACATTCTGAACCAAGCACCCCGCGTTCCCTGCCGAGCACTGTCGCCTTGCAATAGTCTAGCACTTCCTGCAAGCCAGATCTTACATTGCATTACATCACAGGCACTTAGCAGACGCTCTCATCCGGAGCGACACACACAACCTGTTACACACAGCATTTACATTGCTTCAATTTATACAGCTGGATATATACTGAAGCAATGCAGGTTAGGTACCTTGCGCAAGGGTACATACAACAGCAGCCTCCTAGTCAGGAATTGAACCTGCAACCTTTCGGTTACAAGACCAGCTCCTTACCCATTATACTACGCTGTCGCCCATCTACGAGGGGAGGACTTCAGCAGCAGATTGCTGCTCACTGTTCAGGTGTATGCACTGAGCGTGTGCGACCCAAGCTTCGAGCCGGCCCATTTACTCACCTGCACCAACTGAAAAATGTGTGTGTGTGTGTGTGTGTGTGTGTGTGTGTGTGCGCGGGAATGTTTGAGGGAGTATGCATGTAGAGAAAGCTCAAACTCATTTTCTGACTCCGCTCTGATCATAAGACGCAAGTGCAAGGAAGTGTTTCCCCCCCCCCCCCCCCCCACTATAAGAGGAGCTTGTGATTGCGGGACAGGCTGTTTCCGGAAGCATCAGCTCCTTCATGAGATGCTTTTAAATTTCCCAGGTATCACGTGACCAAGCGCTGCCGACAATGGGCAGGGATGCGTGTAGTTCACGTGTAATATGAGTCACCACCTGCTCAGCACCTTACACCCGCACCATTTTGATTGCAGTTTATGGATACTTTAAAAAAAAAATTTTTTTTTAAAAAAGACATTTTTTTGCATTTTTGGACACATCCCTGATCACAGGGGCAACTGAAGGACGGTGGCCGGCCGGCGCGTGGGGGGTTTGGGGGGGGGGGGGGGCGCATCGTGAGAACCCTCTCAAACAGCCGCAGGCTCAGCTCTGCTCCGCCGGAGAATCAATAACGGCCTTCATCACCACACCGCAGAGACGAAACGCATCACCTGGACTCGCCCCCGCCCCCGCCCCCGCCTCCGCACCCGCCCCCGCCCCCGCCCGCACACTTACCCCCTCAGACAGAATCGGGGGGCCGGGGCGGAGGGACAGGCCGTCCGTCAGCGCCGCCGGTTCAACGACGCCACAACTTCCCTTTTGCGCTCCCGGTAACCCCCCCCCCCCCCCCCCGCCAATTAACGGCACGTGAACGCACAGAGAGTCGTTAGGAGGGAACGCCGAACTCGTCCGCTTCCGTTACCGGCAAAACCGTGACAACGCCGTCCCCGCCCCGCCCCTTTTTCCGTTGGGGTTTGAAAAAAAAATGGCGATACTGGATTTCGCCCCGCCGACGCGCTGGTGCCGGCCTCCTGGCTCGGCCTCTGTCGCCGCCTCCACCCGGGCCAAACGCGCCCCGCTCGCCGATGATGGTGACTTCGCCTTCCTCGAAAACCTCGCACCGCGAATCTCGACATCCTCCGAACACGTCCCGCTCCCTCCCTCCCTCCCTCCCTCCCTCCCTCCCTCTACACCCTCTGTAGCTCTCAGCTGTCCCTCTGTTTCCGAGCCACTGCTTCTACGCTTCAGAATAAAACCAAAAAAAACGGAGGGTTGGGGGAGCGAGCTGTCATATCACACAGAGCCCCCCCCCGCGCCCTCCCCCCCCCCCACAGTGAAACGTTTGACCCGGTCCACCCGGCCCGTTTGAACCCGGTGAAGGCAGGAGAGTAACAGGGACGCGTCCGGGCTTACCTGAACCTCGCTTGGACACGACCTTCAAGCTCTGGGCGATGGTGGAGTAGAGCAGGATCAGGAGAGGAATGGGAGCTTTCATTTTCCACCCGTCCTACAGTCCTGGGGGAGGGAGAAGGGAGGAGGTGGGGGGGAGAGAAGGGAAGGTTAGCATCCTTTGCTGGGGAAGTGGGGGGGGTGGGGGTGGCATCGGTGAAATAAAGAGGATTGGACAGAGCTGAGCCTGACTAGGTCAAGTTACTGTGTCAGATGTGGGTCAAGAAGAATCATTTCAGTTACTTTAAACCTTAGAAAACACCAGTAAAATTCCTGCAGAAGATTTTTTTTAAATTGTTATTTCTTAAAGGAGAGCAGGACAGTCCATCCTCCATCCATATTTTTTTCTTTTTGTTTTATTCATGCAGGTAGAGAGCAGAGAGGTCAACAGCCAGAGAAGGGACACCCCCGCTGAGAAAGTGCCGCGGTGGGGATTGAACAGCAGCCCGTGTTGGGGGAATCGTATGTGACTGAGAGTCGGCTGTTTTACCACCATGTAAAGAGGTACATATCTGACCCAGGTGTAGGCAGTACAACAGAATCTCTAACAGACTGGGCTGTGGATTGCCGGCTGTAGAGCCCTGGCATTGCAGGGCAGACAAGGGCCAGTTTTTAAACAATCTTGAAGCTGTACCAATCATACCACAATAATATAGAATATTACGACTATATCCAGGCAACCCCTTCTGAATGTTCATTGCGAAAAAAACAAACAAACGAAAAATGTCAGTTTTGTCTGTTTTTTAACGTATTTTTTCACCCAGGAGAACGTGCTCCACCAGCTCTGTGCGGTGTCATCTCAAATAACTTCAATAAAGCTGTTTGAACCCCCCCCCCCCCCCCCCCCGAATAACTAAAGCCCAGCTGATCCAGAGAATTCAGTCTTCCAGAAATTATTATTATTTATTTACTTTTGTTTAAATCGGGTGAGCGTTGATTGATACTGACTATGACTAATGAGTGAAATGAAGCAAATTAGGAAAATGCACTGTTACACCGATTCAGTTCAAAATGCATTATCCTGAGTGACACCTACTGTATTACGGAAGACCAAACCTGTAAAAATCCAATTAACAGATTTACATAAATAACCGTAATATATCTGAGGTGAGCAAATATATCACTAAATTTATTATTCAATAATTGTGGAAAAAACGTCCAAATTTTGACGTGTGCATATTTTGATAATTTAGATCTCCGCTTCCTGCAATCGTTCGTTGACTTCTTGTTTAAATTACGTTTTGCCACTTCTACTTACACGTTTGGACTAAAGTTGTAACGTAAACACCTCAGACCCAGGAGGCAGGACCTGACACGCGTGGTCGAGTGCAGCCAGTGTTCTGAGCACCGATTGGAGTTCCAGATCAGACAAAAACCACAGATCCATTAGACTAATCAGATACATTACATTACAGGCTTTCGGCAGATGTTCTTATCCAGAGCGACTTACACAACTCTTACATAGCATTTACACTGCATCCAATTAAACAGCTGGATATATACTGGAGCAATGCAGGTTAGGTACCTTGCTCAAGGGTACAACAGCGGTGTCCTACTGGGGAATCGAACCTGCGACCTTTAGGTTACAAAACCAACTCCTTACCCATTATACTACCCTGCCAGCCCCCACAGGAGCAGAGATACTCAGCTCCTGCCTTTTCCCCTCTGTCCTCTCCGATTTCTTAACTGGCCGAGGCCACTTTTGGTAACGAATTATTACAGTACAGGACATTTATCACCACATGATGCGTTCGATCGAGGGCCATCACCGTGGTAACGCACTTGATTATGCCACTTTCCACCACTTTGTGAATTTTCAGACAATGCGTTAAATTGGAACTGTTTCGGGTTCAACAGCAGCGAGACTTTCAATGTTGAGAAGGTGAATACGGGGTGGGATATATCGAATCGGTAGCCGACACTGAAACACGAATCACATCTTTGAAAATTTACGGCAACTTCGTCCGAACTTTCCGGGAACATACCAAATAAATAAAAAATAAATAACATCTCTTCCATATTTCCATATTTAGTGGAGTGTGCAGTAAGCCCAGGAAGCTCTTCTGAAAAGTGTTAAACAATGACCCAAAATCTCCTTTACACTCCAACCTTTGCAGGAAACTACCGTTGAAAAGAAACTCGGAGAACAAGATTCAAGACATTCCAGTCCAAAAATACATGGAGTACTGATACATTTCTATTAATTCTATGAAAATGCGCAGAGATGATTGGAGCAGACTACCTAGAGACGGTTTTTTCCACTGCTATGCCATTACAGATGGATATGTTTCCAAAGGCTGAGAATCAATGCATTAGAGATTACCCTTCATCTCCTTGCTCCATTTGTGAATGAGAAATGAGATACGGTTTCAATCCTTTCATCTTTACCGAAATTGACCTGCTGTCATGACCCCTCCAATGGCACCACATTAAACAATTAACGCAGCCCGTTCTCTCTCATCCATTTCCACATCGTAGAATACGGCAGCGATGCCTGGGGAACAGGGTCAATGGTTTTCAGTGCATCGCACCCGGGGATAAATATGAAATTGGAGTCGCGCATAAAGACCTGTCCAGGAATTTTTTTTTTAAATGCACGCAAAATAAAAGATACATGGTCTTCTTAGTGGGAACTCATTTCTTCATCTTTTCTGGAGAAGTATCTTAAGCTCCGCCCCCCCCCTCCCCCCCCACCCCCCCACCCCACATCTGATGAGGTCATAATAAAGTTTACTCCAAGCTTCATACAGTATAAGGCCCGGGTTTAAGGGCAGGGATTCATTCATTTACAATGTTTCATTTATTTTATATCAATGACGGCTGTTTGTTTTTTGTGTTTTTTTTGTGTTTTTTTAATCCTTTCTTTTGCAGAGATAGAGATGAGCTGTGTATGATCATGTGTGGGAGAGACTCGCGTTTTCGGGCAAAAAGCTCGTCGCGCGATAAGCATGTTTACATCGTGCACCCGCGCCAGCGACAGAAGCTCTTTATGCTCCTCCAGACATTTTTTCGAGGAACGCTCGTCGACTGCCAAAGCACATTTGGCACCGCGCAGTCTGGGATCGCGGGTTCCTGTGTTCGACAGTCGGGCCTTTAAGAACATGTTGGCGATAAGCTCGTCAATTTGTTCAAAAATTTGTGCGGCTGGCTTCGGTTCCATTGATAGGCCCCCATTACCGCGCACCCACACACACATACACACGCGCGCGCACACGGCTGAACCGGCCGAACGTTCCGCCTGTTGCAAACGTTGGACGTGTTTGCCGCGCAGACAGGCGTGTCAGGGATCGAGCGAAACGTGTTCCCCGGTGTCACGCCGGGCACATCACCATCTCTAATGGCCTGTGATTCACTGTGTGCTGTGTCTCACCGCATGTGCATCTGCATATGCTGCTCATATTTCAGACGGCTTCCATTTTGATATCGGCCACACGTGTGCGCCGTACCTCCCATCAGCGTCAAGACTGTGAGAACTGCCCTTGAGAAACCCTCACTGCCCTGCACTCCCTCCCTCATCTCCCCCCCAACCCCCCAAATAATGGTTCTACATTTCTCTATCCAGTTCTCCGGGAACTCAGGGAGAAATCTTATCATTTTAATTAGCCTTCCCTCTTGTGAGGTAACAAACATTTACACAAAAGGCAGTCCGGATGAGCCAGCCTCAGCCCCATACTCACCAGCCACAAATGAGGATTATTAAATGCCTGTTCACACTGGATCGCCAACCCTCTAATAACCACTGATAATTTACAGTGAAGTGCAGTGTGTAAGATTAAAGACCTTTTGGCATTTCTAGGAAAATTATCACTACTTCACTGAGCAATTATTTTTTTCGCCTTTTCCTAAACTTACAGGAGCAAGAAATTATTTTCAGATATTTTTTTTGAGAATTCAGAGCTTTCTGAAGAATTTAACTTTGAAAGGTGTTTGGTTCCATATACCACGAAAGCACAAAGCCCCTTTCACACATGACCTTTATGAAGATGATTAATAAATACTTGGCCATTCAACCAAACATGGTTCAATCCCCCCACCCCCTTTACATACGTGTAAGTTTGCAGGTCGAAATACAAATTGTATTTCTCTTATACAAAGATCCTACTCACTTCAGTAAATGGCATACATATTATTAACCATTAAAATATTACAGGTGCGGTATGTGAGTTTTTTTTTAGAACGTTTTTGCTCACATTTGGTTCAATTTCCTTCAAAACTGAAACATAAATCAATAAATTATAAGCTCAAAAAATATTTTTTTTAAATACGTCTCTCTGACTGCCCCAGGCTCTGAAATCAGCCACTCTTAATTTTTTTACCATGCCTGAATCTTAACAACCAATCAGGATAGCTCTCTGCAAGGAGGCCAATCAGGACAGCTCTATGCCTGTCAATCATGTGAAGCATTCACAGTGCTGACAGAGCAGAGATACTGCATAGCTAGTGCTATAGCTAGGTAGTTGCCTAGAAAAACAAAATAAGTATGGCAGAGAAAAAGCTCACAAAACTACTAGTTCCACCTTAGACTACAACGGCATATAGTGATAAAAAAAAGAAAGACTGTTGAACAAAAGATTTTGACCAAAAATTAATTGAATCTAGCGCGAAATTGAAGACGAGCGAAAATTGGTTTGGCTTTTCAGTGAGATCTCAGGGACTTGAAGGGCTTAAAAAGAGATGCTGAGCTTGTACTATTTCTGCTGGACAGGTAATTTTCTCGCTTGTTCTATTTCTGTCGGCATTTGTTAACTGTGTAGCTGACATAGCTAGAAAACGTTAGCTAGTTATAGCTGATGTATTTAGTCCACTTTTATATTTATGCTGTACATTAGATATTGTGTTGTAGCTTATCTGTAGCTAGCTAGCTATGTTTATAGCTACCTATGCTGTTCAAGCGTTGAAAAAAAAAAAAAAGTCGCACACTCCAGTTCCAGATATTTTATTCATGTTTATGTAACTAACGTTTCGCCTGTGACTATGTCTGGGTCGCATACAAACAAAAATTCTGGTGTCTGCATATATCGACTGGCGTTACCCAGAGCGGTAAATAAAAAAACCATAGCTATGTTAATTGTTTATGTTCATTATGACAGCATTATGGGGTTTTTTTCTATCTGTGAAAGAGGCAGGATGTGCTTCACTCTCCCTATATTACGTTTCAAAGCTCTTCTCCTATCTGTTCAGATGACGCACGCGCATGCATGTGTTCAGAGGGAAAGTTAACAGGAGTGGGTGGAATGTTTTTTTTCTCTCCTACATCTAGCCCTCCCTTGCTCGTTTGTTTCTCCAAACTTACATGCTGCACCTTTAAATTGGAATTTCAAAATGGCCAAGTCAAAAATTGCATTGAGGTCAGAAGCAGTGTACATTTACAAATATCCACGTTCATACAACACACATACATCAAAAAGGAGCTTGATTTCAACGAGCAAAACTCTATTCTATTGTTTCCAGGGAAACTGGCCATGCAGGTAATTATAAGAATGTTCTCCAGGCTTGTGTGCTTGTTCTCAGAGACACACTGCTTGTAAGGTGAGCTCTGCCATGATGTGAAATGTAATATATTGTATAGATTTCCATCATTAAAAGCAAGACATGGTTTGCCAACCATGTTCCTTTTCCTCAAAGAATATTAATTTCATTTATTAGCTATTTTTACTGGATGGATAGTTCTAAGACCAGAACTAGTATAGAAGTCTTATGTGTTAAAAAGCATATTACAAAACATGATATTGCGTTCTTAAATGCACTTGTAATTGACATATTCTAGTGTATATAAGGGCATAATTTTGAGCAACACCCAAACATTTACAACAAATACACACGTTCTTAAAGGATGTCCTGTGACACAACATTACATAATCTGGGCAATCGGTAAATTCATGTGCATCTTGCCAGTAGATTCAGGGGGAAGAGTTTGGCTGGATGTGCAGTAAAACAGAGATGTGGATTGCGGCAAGGCTGAGATAACCTTTCATTACGCTAAAAAGTGGTCTCACGCACGGATTTTATACCTGAATAGATATACTTTACTGCGCTTCTAGAATACCGTTCTCTGATGGAGAAAGAACATCAGCGAAAATGGGTGTTTCGTTTTACTGCATTGGGGCAGGAGGCCCAATATGCTGGGAAGTGACTGAAAATGTGATTATTTGAGCAACTATAACTGACACTAGGATGGAAAAGGTGCTTCTTTGAGTAACTATAACTGACATTAGGATGGTGCAATCTCACCGCATCTTTTTTTAAAGGTTACAGCATTCACTATTCTCCCCCCCCCCAAGCGTGCATATACTAGATTTAAAAATCTTTACACTAATCAGAGAGACAGATTCATCTCTTGATCTCTACCCTGCACCCTCCTCTCTCTCTCTCACTCCCTCTCCCTCTCCACCTTCTCCCTTTCTCTCTCTCTACCTCCTCCCTCACTCCCTTTAAACCTCCCCTCTCTCTCCCCTGGCATCTCTCTCCCACCTCCTCTCTCTCCCTCTACATTTCTTCCCTCTCTCTCTCTACCTCTTCCCTTCCCCTCTCTCCCTCTCAACCTCCTCCCTCCCTCTCTCTCCTTTTCCACCTTCTCCCTCTCTACCTCCTCCCTCACTACCTCGAAACTTCCGCTCTCTCCCGACATCTCTCTCCCCAATTTCTATCTGTCCCCTACATCTCTTTCCTCTTTCCCCCTCCCTCCCTCCTTCCCCCCGCTGTCTCTCTCTTCCTTTCCACCTTCTCCCTCTCCCCCTCTCCACCTCCTCCCTCACTCCCTCTAAACCACCTCTCTCTTTTCTCCACCCGCCCAGCTACTCACTCCCTTCCTCTACATCTCTTCCCTCTCTCCCTCCTCACTCCCTCACTCTCTCCCTCTCCCCTCTCTCTCTCTCTCCCTCCCTCTGTCCCGTTCTCCCTCTCCACCTCATCTCACTCTCACACTGAATTTAATCAGATTGACTGAACATCTACAATTTCCCCCATGACACCACACTCTCTTCTAGCCAGACTGCACACATGTGCACAGGAACATCTGTGTGCAGCTGTGTATGTGCGCACACATGCATATTATTTATCATGAAGTACAATAACCATAATAATCATAAACATGCTCTTATTGTTCTGTTCTTATCTAATATCACACATGTAGCCAGATATGATTACCATTTACCATTAGAGCTTTAGAATAATACATATGAACACAAAGTTATGTTTGGAATACTAAATGCAGCACTAGTCACAGTTTAGCCTGGTTAACAGCATTGAAACATCTTTTAAACTTCTGTTTTTCATCATTCTAGGTCTTTGCCTTTCCAATCCAGTGCACTTTCTGTCATTTTAATTGTCACAGTCATCCGGGGACATACCTCATGTGCAATATACAGTAAGTCTCCAGAAATAATTCAACCTGAAGACCATTCGGCTTTGGAGAGCGTTGATATTTCTATACAACTGCGCCCCTAGTGGCAAGTTTAAATACAGCCGGATGCAGATGTGGAGCAGCCAGTTTGACATACGCTTTAACATGCAGGAGGTGAAATTTCTCACACAAAGAACACTAACCTAACAGGGACATTTCACACAACTATCAAATATAGGATCCAGAAAGACAGAATTCATATGGGTGACTGCAAGGCACTATGAACCTGGGTAATGGCTGGAAGGACAGTATAACTGTGGGCTGGATGTAGCTTACAGGCAGTAAAGCTCAGATTTATTGCAACGGGAGCCGTGTAACTGAGACTGTTATTCTCTGAACTGGATGGCCCATTACCATTCAGATTTTCACCCAGTGGAAAAATACTCCACTGTCAACTATTACTGGCTTCTCCCCTGAGCAAGTCTACATGCAAACACCCCGCTCCTCAGTCTCCTGGGGGGCCCGTTTGGATTTAAAGGGTTTTTCTAAGGGGACAGACTTCACAGACTCCAGAGTTCTAAGGATTACATTATTGATCTACTCGACAGCCACCGTATAAGAGACGACATACTGTAACATACTCATGAGATCCTGAGTTCAGCTGTTACCCCAATGTGCTGTACCCCACTGTGCTGTGCTGTACTCCACTGTGCTGTATCCCACTGTTCTGTACCCCACTGTGCTGTATTCCACTGTGCTATACCACACTGTGCTGTATGCTGTTGTGCTGTACCCCCCTGTGCTGTATCCTACTGTGCTGAACACCACTGTGCTGTACTCCACTGTGCTATACCACACTGTGCTGTACCCTGCTGTGCTGTATGCTGTTATGCTGTACCCCACTGTGCTGTATCCCTCTGTGCTGTATCCTACTGTGCTGAACACCACTGTGCTGAGGGAGGGGGAGACAGAGAGAGAGAGAAAGAGAGGAGTGAAAGAGATAGAGAAAGGAGAGAGACATTCAATCTAAGCCTGTGCTCAATGGCTGAGCTCACGAATGAGCCTGCATTGTTCATCATTCCCACTGCCATTCTCTCAGCACAGATGTCTGTTACATGCGCACGCACACGCAGGTCCACGTGTCTGCACAAATACGCACACGCACACACACACACAAACACACACAAACACACATACACAAACACAGACACACACACACACACACAGACACAGACAAAGAGACACACACACACACACACACACACACACACACAATGCTGACTTTGGTTTCATCTGCCTTGCATTTCCCATTGTACACGTCAGCATATAGCGAGCACTTTAGTATACAGCATTCTTGATTTTTAGGTCACCATTAATACATATTAATAAAGTCAAATCACAAAGGTCACAGTTTTCAGGATGAGTATTTTCAACATAAGCGCATATTTATAGCCTTGTGCGGAGGCTTCTCAATCCACTGCAGTCAATGCAACGTGTAATAAACCGGAATGGCTGGTCTTGTGCAGCTGGTACTGGCCTGGTGATGCCTTTGAGCACGTGCCTGTCCAGTGTGCTGACTATGTAACACCCACCACCATTGCAAATACATATCTGCCTTACTCATAACACAAGGTATAGGGCACACTGGCAGACAAATGCTTTGCATTTAATATAAAATTATTTTTCACAATATATATTACATAGGAATTTCCAGTAGCTGTGTTGTTGTACTGTACGTATGAATACAACACTTTATAACAAATTAATTTTTATGTGATTACACATGCAACCATGCTATGTAGCAAATAATAATGCTACCATAATGCCATTTCATGTTAACAAGTAAGTGAAGATATTTGACTATTACTTCCGAATATTGAAGCATCAACGATGCTTCCTGTGCATTCATTGGCTGTCGTGCCATGGTAAACGTGCACACGCACACACACACACACACACACACACACACACATAGTGCAGCGAAGAACTCCGCTAAGATCGTCTGAACTGCGGAAGATCTCAGGAAAATGAGCTTTATACAGTCGACTCCATCCGGAATAGAATGACTTTTATGATAAATCAGCATGAATTACATTTTATCTCAAAATGATTCCGTAGTTAGCGGGCTAATGAGTACCGCTTCGTCTCACGCATTGTCACCAAAATGCCCTTTTCCTAATAGTTTAAACGGACTTCACATCCCCAAGTCAGATTTATAGTTTCAATGGACTTCACATCCCCAAGTCAGGTTTATAGTTTAAATGGACTTCACATCCCCAAGTCAGATTTATAGTTTCAATGGACTTCACATCCCCAAGTCAGGTTTATAGTTTAAATGGACCTCACATCCCCAAGTCAGATTTATAGTTTAGACGGACTTCACATCCCCTAGTCAGATTTATAGTTTAGACGGACCTCACATCCCCAAGTCAGATTTATAGTTTAAATGGACCTCACATCCCCAAGTCAGATTTATAGTTTAGACGGACTTCACATCCCCAAGTCAGATTTATAGTTTAAATGGACCTCACATCCCCAAGTCAGATTTATAGTTTAAACAAACTTCAAATCCTCAAGTCAGATTCATAGTTTAAACAGATTTCACATCCCCAAGTCAGATTTATAGTTTAGACGGACTTCACGTCCCCTAGTTAGATTTATAGTTTAGACGGACTTCACATCCCCAAGTCAGATTTATAGTTTAAACAAACTTCACATCCCCAAGTCAGATTTATAGTTTCAATGGACTTCACATCCCAAAGTCAGATTGATAGTTTAGACGGACTAAACATCCCCAAGTCAGATTTATAGTTTAGACGGACTTCACATCCCCAAGTCAGATTTATAGTTTAGGCGGACTTCACATCCCCAAGTCAGATTTATAGTTTAGACGGACCTCACATCCCCTAGTCAGATTTATAGTTTAGACGGACTTCACATCCCCAAGTCAGATTTATAGTTTAGACGGACTTCACATCCCCAAGTCAGATTTATAGTTTAGACGGACTTCACATCCCCAAGTCAGATTTATAGTTTAGGCAGACTTCACATCCCCAAGTCATATTTATAGTTTAGACGGACCTCACATCCCCTAGTCAGATTGATAGTTTAGACGGACTTCACATCCCCAAGTCAGATTTATAGTTTAGACGGACTTCACATCCCAAAGTCAGATTTATAGTTTAGACGGACTTCACATCCCCAAGTCAGATTTATAGTTTAGACGGACTTCACATCCCCAAGTCAGATTTATAGTTTAGGCGGACTTCACATCCCCAAGTCAGATTTATAGTTTAGACGGACCTCACATCCCCTCGTCAGATTCATAGTTTAGACGGACTTCACATCCCCAAGTCAGATTTATAGTTTAGACGGACTTCACATCCCCAAGTCAGATTTATAGTTTAGACGGACTTCACATCCCCAAGTCAGATTTATAGTTTAGGCGGACTTCACATCCCCAAGTCAGATTTATAGTTTAGACGGACCTCACATCCCCTAGTCAGATTGATAGTTTAGACGGACTTCACATCCCCAAGTCAGATTTATAGTTTAGACGGACTTCACATCCCCAAGTCAGATTTATAGTTTAGACGGACTTCACATCCCCAAGTCAGATTTATAGTTTAGACGGACTTCACATCCCCAAGTCAGATTTATAGTTTAGACGGACTTCACATCCCCAAGTCAGATTTATAGTTTAGGCGGACTTCACATCCCCAAGTCAGATTTATAGTTTAGACGGACCTCACATCCCCTAGTCAGATTCATAGTTTAGACGGACTTCACATCCCCAAGTCAGATTTATAGTTTAGACGGACTTCACATCCCCAAGTCAGATTTATAGTTTAGACGGACTTCACATCCCCAAGTCAGATTTATAGTTTAGGCAGACTTCACATCCCCAAGTCAGATTTATAGTTTAGACGGACCTCACATCCCCTAGTCAGATTGATAGTTTAGACGGACTTCACATCCCCAAGTCAGATTTATAGTTTAGACGGACTTCACATCCCCAAGTCAGATTTATAGTTTAGACGGACTTCACATCCCCAAGTCAGAACAGTCCAGCATCGCTGGGTGCCGCCCGGCTCAAATGTTTAGGCGAGATTGGCTCCATTTGTTATTTTATTTCTTTTTCCTTTTTTATTAAATTTTTAACAAGGACAGATTTGTTTTCAAGAAACAGATTTAGGAAAAAAAAAGCCGCAATTGGGGTGCAGTTTTAACGATGTCACAGTTATTCAATATTTGATATCCCCAAGCCCCAGAAGACCAATGGTGGCCATTTCGGTCTATGGCAGAAGAACAATAAACAATGTGTATTGAACAGATTATAATGCAGTTACCATTTATAATTGTGCATATCCTGCTGTTTTACACTCCACGCACACTGCAATGCTTGGCGCTATTCAATGGATCAAACGTACTACTGTGTAAAGAAGCAAACAGAGATTTAACAGTAATCTGTTAATTAAACAATGATAAAACACACCGTGTGCCACATTACTATTAATATCTTATTTTCCTAGCCATAGTGTGACTATGCCCGTGATTAATTTGACCAGTTGTCAGTCTTCAGTGAGGCACAAGGTGGGTGGGCGGGACTAACAGGCTGGGGGATGTGCACTGCCTGACGGTATCCTGCGCTCTCCCACAATGCATCACTCCGGCGACTATGGCGGAGGGCCCGGGAGGGCTTTGGCTGCCCGCCGTTTTTGCAGGTGTGGCTCTGGGTGCATTTCACGGGGACAATAGGACCATATGTCTGCCCCGGAGAGATAAAACCAGGAAGAGTGACAAGCAGAGAGATCAGCGGAGAGAGATCAGCAGAGAGCTGCCCATGCCCCCCACCCCATCCACCGCCCCCTTACCCCTCCCCCCTCCTCTCTCTGCCACGGGCCCCCAGCAGGTCCCAGGACACACACACACACACACACACATGCACATACTGTATACACATGCGCACATACACACACACACACATACTGTATACACACACACACACACACACACACACACACACACTGCATACACACACACACAGACACATACTGTATACACACACACACATACTGTATGCACATGCGCGCACACACACACACACACTGTATACACACATGCACATACTGCACACACACATATGCACATACATAAACACACACATATATACACACACACGCACGCGCACACACACACACAAACGCATGCACATACATACATACACACACACATATACACACACACACGCACACATACTGTATACACACGCGCACATACGCACACACATACACATGCGCACACACACACACACGCATATTACACAAAAATGCATACACATACTATATACACACGCGCACATACGCGCGCACACACACACAAACACGCACATTACACAAACGTGCATACACATGCATGGGCACACAGGCACGCACACACACACACACACACACACGCGCACAAACACACACACGTGCCTCCGCACACACACAGAAGCCCACACAAATGCATACCCTCTACCCATGGAAACAACAGGTTCGTAGCGTACGTGGAAAATACTGCTACCTCCAGTCCCATGGTGGTGCTCAGGCACCCCCCATGTTGACGGACACAAATCCTGAGCATCACAGTGAAGACACAGCTCACTCTGAATTATTCGCTCATACAGACATAAAGGTCAGACTTCCAGTTCTCAACCGAAGCTCTGAGCACAAAAGGCAACATTTCACTCAGATGGACTGGCAGCAATCATCAGCAGCTGACATGCGCACGTAGCATAACCATGTGCACACACGCATGCATGAACACCGGCTGTGTCGTTTTTTGTATTGCAATTATTATTATTATTATTATTATTACTATTACTATTATTATGATTACTATTACTATTACTATTATTATTATTATGATTATTGTTATTATTATTAGCACTCTAGAAGGCACATATCATGGTAAATCATTTGCTAATTCTGAACAATCTACTGTACGGTGGCCCTGGATTAGCGTTTAATCCCCGTTAGTTAAATCCGCGGGATGCGTTACGTCCCCCTCACCGCAGAGGTCGCCCCGAAAGCCCGCTAATCCCGCCCGGGGGCGGCCGTCTCTCGCGCGGGAGGTTCGTTTCGCAGTCGCGTCCAGTCGCACCCGCAGCTGTCGCTGAAGTCCCTGCCGGGGAGCGCGTTTTTTGACCCGCGGCCGGGCCGGGTGGGCGGCGGCGGTGGGCGTGGCGCGGACGCCGACGCAGGCGCAGGCGCAGGCGCAGGCGCAGACGCAGACGCAGACGCAGACGCAGACGCGTCTCTCCCGCCGATTCGATTCGCGGGGCACTGCCCTCCCTTCCTGGCGGAATGCGCGACGCCCCGGCCGCCGTCCCCCCCCCCCCCTTTTAAACTGGCCCAATTACACTCCTCTCTTCCGCCTCTTTGCGCCCCGTGCATGGCGGCAGCGGGCGGCGGCGGCCGGCGGTTAAAAATCAATCCCCCGCCTGAGCGGGCAAGGTCGCGACTCATCGGCGGAGGGGAATTCAGGCTCCAGGCCAGCCGCTTTGGGGAGGGCTCTCAAGGACACGCACTTGAACTGGGATTGAGACTTCCAGGCCGGGGTCTGGGGGCTGGGGGGCTGGGGGGCTGGGGGGGGGCTGGGGGGGTAAGAGAGGAGAGGTTTGGCCCTACCTGTCCAATGAAGTGTCGCTAGACAATATCTACAGGAGAAAATGCTGCTGCTGCCAAGTAAATAGAGGATATTTAAGACAGAGCTACCTGCAGCAACACTCACCCCACTGCAGCAACACTCACCCCACTGCAGCACCACTCACCCCACTGCAGCACCAAACACTCACCCCCCTGCAGCACAACTCAACCCACTGCAGCACCAAACATTAACCCCCCTGCACCAAACACTCACCCCGCTGCAGCACCAAACACTCAACCCACTGCAGCACCAAACACTCAACCCGCTGCAGCACCAAACACTCAACCCACTGCAGCACCAAACACTCAACCCACTGCAGTACCAAACACTAACCCCGCTGCAGCACCACTCAACCCACTGCAGCACCAAACACTCACCCCGCTGCAGCACCAAACACTCAACCCACTGCAGCACCAAACACTCACCCCACTGCAGCACCACTCAACCCACTGCAGCACCACTAACCCCACTGCAGAACCAAACACTCACCCTCCTGCAGCACAACTCAACCCACTGCAGCACCAAACACTCAACCCGCTGCAGCACCACTCAACCTGCCACAGCACCACACACTAACCCCGCCGCAGCACCAGCATCCGATCCGTCAGCAGGGCCGAGCCGCGCGGCTGCGGCGCCATCAGTCACCCGGCGAGGAGCAGCCTTCGCAGCCCGCCATCACAAAACAAATGAATATTGATGGCAATGAAAGGGATGCCGTTATGATACGGTCTGAGGGCTGAAGATTACACTGTCTGAGGCAATGATGAAGCCGCTCCTTTATTGCTTGTTTCTTTAATGAATGAATGCAAAGCCATTTAAATTTAGTGGCACTGCAGCTGGACAGTGCCACCCAAGAGGCAGTCGAAAGGCACAAAGCCTTCCAGAACAAGGAGGTGCTGGGGGTTGGGGGTGGTTGGGGTTGGGGTTGGGGGGGGGAGGGGGGTTTGCTTCACTTCCTGTGTGGGTGAATGATTCCCATGGCGACTGGCCTGTCTTTATTAAATAGTAAATAAACCTGAAGGTTCTCCCGCAAACACGCACGACCAGTCCACTAAATGCATTCAAATTCACACGAGACTCAGCGTCCACTGAACTGCTGCCGCACAGTTTAATCCGTCCAATCACCGCCTTTGCAGTGACTCCTTGGGGTGCAGTGGGGGGGCGGGAGGTAAGGGAGGGGGGGTTGCTGCTGGCAGTTCCACCAGTAGCCTCTGTGCTTACTCACTGTAACAGGGGAAAGAAAATCCACCCAAACAAAAAAAAAAGCTCCATTCTTCAGCCAAAAAATACACCGAATACAAAGCAAGACAAATGTCCCTCTCTCCCAGTGTGGCAGAAACGCTTAGCAGCGCAGGGGGAGAAAAAAAAGAGAAATTTGCTGCCACTTAATTGCTGAAGAAAGCAAACTGTGCAGACGCAGTCAAACAGGGTTAAGTTCCAATAACACAGCCTGCTGAGCTGTCTGCAAAGTCAAACAGGCTCAAGTTCCAGTAACACAGCCTGCTGAGCTGTCTGCACAGTCAAACCGGCTCAAGTTCCAGTAGCACAGCCTGCTGAGTTCACAGCACAATCAAGCAGGGTTAAGTTCCAGTAACACAGCCTGCTGAGTTCTCTACACAGTCAAACAGGCTTAAGTTCCAATAACACAGCCTGCTGTGTGGTCTACACAGTCAAGCAAGGTTAAATTTCAGTAACACAGCCTGCTGAGTTCTCTGCACAGTCAAACAGGCTCGAGTTCCAGTAGCACAGCCTGCTGAGTTCACAGCAAAGTCAAACAGGGTTAAGTTTCAGTAACACAGCCTGCTGAGTTCTCTACACAGTCAAGCAGGCTTAAGTTCCAGTAACACAGCCTGCTGTGTGGTCTACACAGTCAAGCAAGGTTAAATTTCAGTAACACAGCCTGCTGAGTTCTCTACACAGTCAAACAGGATTAAGTTCCAATAACACAGCCTGCTGTGTGGTCTACACAGTCAAGCAGGGTTAAATTTCAGTAACACAGCCTGCTGAGTTCTCTGCACAGTAAAACAGGGTTAAGTTCCAGTAACACAGCCTGCTGAGTTCTCTCCACAGTCAAACAGGGTTAAGTTCCAATAACACAGCCTGCTGTGTGGTCTAGACAGTCAAGCAGGGTTAAATTTCAGTAACACAGCCTGCTGAGTTCTCTGCACAGTCAAACAGGCTTAAGTTCCAATAACACAGCCTGCTGTGTGGTCTACACAGTCAAGCAAGGTTAAATTTCAGTAACACAGCCAGCTGAGTTCTCTGCACAGTCAAACAGGGTTCAGTTGCAATAACACAGCCTGCTGAGTTCTCTGCACAGTCAAACAGAGTTCAGTTGCAATAACAAGCCTGCTGTGCTCTCCGCTTTAGGGCTGTAGGTCAGATACGGTGAGGTCGCACCCACTGGCACCTCCTGAACACCTGACCACTCTGAAGCTGATTATTATGTATACCACAGACACCAGAACAGCGGAGAATAAACACTGCCATTGATCTGGAATCCCTAAAGGAGGTTGTGTGCATGTGTGTGTTTGTGTGTGTGTGTGTGTGTGCATGTGTGTGTGTGTGTGTGTGTGTTTACACTGCAGCAGCACAGCAATTATTCATATCTATTGTGAGGAGGGAAGATTAATATCTGACGAAGAGGATGACTCCTCATGCAGGGACTCATACGCCAGGAATTCAGTCAGTGAGTTTATCCGATACAGTGCAGCAATGGGAACGGGGACCGTGGGGCATTTAGAGAGAAGATCTGTTCCCCTGGCTTCCCCAACTACAGGGGCCTCCCCCTTCAGCCAGGCCCTCTGCTAATCTCAAATAGGCAGGTCCCCCCTACTACTCACACACAGTCAGGTCCCCACAACTCACACACAGCCATGTCCCCTACTACTCACACACAGCCAGGTCCCCACTACTCACACACAGTCAGGTCCCCACAACTCACACACAGCCAGGTCCCCACTACTCACACACAGTCAGGTCCCCACTACTCACACACAGTCAGGTCCCCACTACTCACACACAGTCTCCCTCTACTCACACACAACCATGTCCCCACTACTCACACACAGCCATGTCCCCACTACTCACACACAGCCATGTCCCCACTATTCACACACATTCAGGTCCCTACTACTCACACACAGTCAGGTCCCCACTATTCACACACAGTCAGTGCCCCGCTACTCACACGCAGCCAGGCCCCATGTATAAACAGGCCTTATTGTCTCTCAGGGCACAACTGAGAACTGGATGTTCTGCTCCACACAGTATTACAGGCACACAACCTCATCTTCAGGGATGCCTAAAATATTTTAATATACTTTTAATCGTATTTATATTTTTGTAAAATAAAATTCCTCCCATAAACTTTACAGAATAAACCTAAATCTAAATGTTAGAGGCACTGGGTTGCTTAGCAGCTTACTTACTTCGTACAGAAACTATTACAAGCATGAACTATACAAGCCACATTCCATGTAAAATACGTGAACATACACGCGCTGGAAATAGCGCCTGTCGTCTTCGTCCGTATAATCGTCTGCTCAGCCGCTCTCCAGGAGCACCAGTAAGCTTCCTCAGGACTGCCGTCTATTACACGCCGCATACAGCCTGACATCTGTGTCTTTACTGGGGGAAATTAGGGTACCGTGAATATGACAGCAGCGGTCACCGGGGATTGGACGTAATGAGCCCCCGGACACCAAGGGCCATGACTGAACAACAAGCCCGCGACTGCTACACCCAGGACCGCGGATGCAATTAAGCCCTACTAGTGTCAAACATCTCCACACTTAGACAGCACCTGGACGAGCAACCTGAGGGAGCACTCTCTCTGCAGTTTCTCTCTCTCTCTCTCTCTCTGGCTCTCTCTCGCTCTGTCATTTTCCTCAGGAGCAACTGTAAATGCACATGATGGAATCGCTTCTTTGCGCTAATGTGGAGCCTGTCACAGCCGAGAGTCCAGTAAATCTCACGGTTTTCTCCTTTTCTCTCTCCTTCTATCTCCATTGTTATTTGTTGGCACCTCAAACTCATGAATGACTCATCGGCACAGCTGAAGAGAAGAGATTCAAATGTGACCCCCCCCCCCTCCCCTCTCAATTTTACAGTTATGGCATGTTGATTCACACACACACACACACACACACACACACTTCACAATTCATAAAAATGCCAGTGTCTGTGTCTGTATCCAGAAGCTCAATTTCAGCAACCTGACAGTCCACCAATAACTTGCAACCCGAGCTCACTACTGTAGCCCTGCTATTGGAGAGGCCTTCAGGGCCTTTGCTTGTTTTCTTTCCCTGTGTTTCATCTGACCACCATTTCATCTCCCAGAATTCCTCTGGGAAGCTCCTATATGCATTTCCCCCATCCCCTCCCTCCCCCCACCCCCCTCCCTCATCCTCTGAGGATGGGATGTACACTGACAGTTAGAAAATCATTTTATTAAGGTCTGGGGGAAGGGGGAAGGGGAGGGGGATGGCGGGTGTGTGCGCAGTTTACATGAGCCAGTTATGACAGGGTCTGTAAAATCCTACGCAGAACAACAGCCGAGCGTGAGCTCGGAGATTCGCTGGGAAGAGGGAAGCGTTCCCAACCGGAATTTCCCAATCTTTTCGGAGAGCAGGGAAGCGCTCCTCTGGCTCAGACATCTGCTGAAGCAGAACATAAGCAGCTGATTAAAAATGGGTTCGTATTAACAGCAGTGGTGGGGGGGGGGGCGTCCACTCGTGTGGTATAATTGCCTGATCGGAGGCGGGGGGGGGGGGGGGGGGGGGGGACACGCACAGAAGGAAAGACCCAAATTCCAGCACTAAAAAAAATTATTATGAGGGGAGCATAACCTTCAGTCCATCAACCGCTCACCGGGTTCCCTCCGGACCCGGATGAATTGTTGCCCTTCGTTCAGCTTCTCAACGAGCTCAAGTCAGAGAGAGTTGTGGCTCCCCCCCCCCCCCCCCCCCCCCACCCAATAAAAGCTCAGTTTCTGGGGCCCATACTCATTTCTAACACTGTAATAAACGCTATTCTCCGCACGGAAGGTATAAGACCGGCATAAAGGCGACCAAATGGACAGAGCTGGCTGTATGTGATCGGGGAACCAGAGCAAAAAGAAGAGTGCAAACTTTTCTTCTGATATTCGCATTTTTAAAATTATTATATTATATTAATTTAGTTCGGTTTATACAGCATGACCAGCATCAAATATCTTTTGTTAATAAGAAATATTCTCCTAAAACAACATGAAATTGTCTTTTGTGTGTGCATGCGTGCCTGTGTGTGTGTACATACAGGGTTACAGGATGCACAGTCATAATACAGAAATGAAAAATATTATTTTCCCGTAATATTTTTGTAATTTTTAAGTTTCTGTTGTAAAAACACATTTTAACTCTCGGTACATGATACAGAAATGAAAAGTATTATTTTCCCGTAATATTTTTGTAATTGTTACGTTTCTGTCGGCCGGGCCGCCCGCGCGGTCCCGACCGCCATCTCCGCCGGGGGAACGGCGGACCGTCGCGTGGCGGGTTCGGATTCTGACGGCCGGGGGTGAGCCGCTTTACTTCCCCGTCTCGTTCCGTTCCATTCGCGAGAACGAGCATGAGCACGCCTCCTCCCCACCCCCCCACCCCCCAACCCCCCGTTCCCCCGCGGCCTTTCTGGAGGGCGAAATCTGACAGCTCCTCTCTCTCTCTCTCTCTCTCTCTCTCTCCCTCTCACTCTCTCTCTCTCTCTCTCTCTCTCCCTCTCTCTCTCTCTCTCACTCCCTGCCTCTCTATGTCTCTCTCTCTCCCTCCCTCTCTCTGTCTCTCTCTCTCCCTCCCTCTCTCTCTCTCTCTCTCTCTCTCTCTCTCCCTCTCACTCTCTCTCTCTCTCCCTGCCTCTCTATGTCTCTCTCTCTCCCTCCCTCTCTCTGTCTCTCTCTCTCCCTCCCTCTCTCTCTCTCTCTCTCTCTCTCTCCCTCTCACTCTCTCTCTCTCTCCCTGCTCTCTATGTCTCTCTCTCTCTCCCTCTCTCTCTCTGTCTCCCTCTCTCCCTCTCTCTCTCTCTCTCCCTCTCTCCCTCTCTCTCCCCCTCCCTCTCTCCCTCTCTCCCTCTCTCCCCCTCTCTCTCTCTCCCTCTCTCTCTCTCGGCCGCCCCGTGTCCGGCATGTGACCGTTTTTTTTTTTCCCCAAAAAAAGAAAAAGAAAAAGAAGTGTGTCGCGGGCTCATTGCCATTCCTTAGGTGGCGCTTCGGTATCGCGGCGGCGGCGGTGGTTCCCCGGGAAACCGTGCATGCGCCGCGCTCGCTTGGTATTTTCTAATGGAGTGTGTACATATGATAGATGCTCCTGACATCAAAATGGCACGAAATAGCACGGCTAGACCTCTGGTTGTGTGACTACAGAAATGCAGGCTGACTTGTGACTACTTAAACCGTCCCTCTCTTCAAATAACACTTTGCTATCGGTTAGCCGAGGCTCTTATCTGGAGCAATGTACTGTGGTGAAGAACATCAGTGTTGCTCTCAGGAATACATAAATGTGATATCGCCAAGAAAGCAGAGAGGCCCATTAATAATCAATATGTGTAATGTTAACCTAGCAAAAAAAAATTGTATTGCAACTAAAGGAAGTACCACTAGACAGAGTACCACTTTACACAGCTACAGCGATGACATCTTCCAAAGGGAAATTCAGAGAAAGTTTAGAAAGTTGAGTCCGAAGAGGTCGGTCTACGGTCTGTGTCAGAAGATGGGCAGGGTCGCCGTCGTTCCGACTGTGATGGGAAGCTCATTCCACCAATGGGGGGGCCAGAACTGACAGGATATGACCTGGCAGAGCAGGCACGCCAGATGCCCAACGACAGCAGAACGAAGATGTCTCTGTAGGTGAGCAGGGTTTTAACAATCTTTTTAGCTGCCTGATGGGATAGCACCAAGGCTTTGAACTTCATGTGAGCTTATATAGGTGTGTGGGGGGGGGGGGGTGTGTGACATGGCTGGGGAGGTCATAGCTAAAATTAGTAGCAGTATTCTGGAGTAGCTACAGAGGTCTGATGACAGAGGCAGGGAGGGAGTTGCAGTAGTCAGGCGGGAGATGATCACCAGATGATCTGGGTTGAGTACGTGGTGCTGATGGGACAGAGTCTTCAGAATTCAAAAAACAATTCAGATATTGAGCCTGAAAGAACTGGTTTCAATTTCTTCATAAAACAGTTAAATGCAACGAGGAGGACAACCTTCCACTTAAATATTATGAAGTATAAATTCATCCTGTCAAATGCAAATTTTGAGTTATTTGTTTTCCCCTGCATATGGGCAAAATTATGGGAATCATATTTTTAACATATAGTCCTGTTGGCACATTGTAACATTTCCATTCCAATCCAGGCCACAAGTAAATAAACCTGTTAAAGGTAAAGTGCAGGCTTCATGCCTTGTGTATGTGTATGTGTGTGCGCATGTGTGTATGCACTCGTGAGTGAGTGTGTGGGTGTATGTATGTGTGTGTATGAGTGCATGTGTCTGTGTGCATATGTGTGCGTGTGAGTGTGCATCTGATGTGTGTGTGTGTGTGTGTGTGTGTGTGTGTATGGATCTTTTTCCTTTAATGAGTCTATAGCGATAGTCAATATGCAGGCCCGTGTGTGCAACTCCTCTGTGATTAACTTATGCACCAGTGGCAATAATTTTTGCTGACGGAGAAAGTGTTGAAACTCTTAGCCTCATCTTTAAGAAGGAAAAAAAAAAAAAGTTTCAGCGCAGATCCGTTTGAACCAAGTTGCTGGAGTTCTTTTGATCTGCACACCTCTGATTTCTGAACTACAGGCAAAAATAACAGCATGATCCCCTTGTGCCGAAAATATCCACTCCACCTCAGTGTGTAATCCCCAGGTCTCCAGTGCAACACGGCCTTGGCTGATTCTTGGGGGTGTACGTGTGTGTGTGGGGGGGGGGGGGGGGGGGGGGCTGTGGAGGGGGGTATTGGAGGGTATAAGTACAAAGTTGTTTCTGCATCCCTGAGCTCTGGTTCGAAACTCTACAAGCCTCACTCACTTCAGGAAATGCCTCCAGCAACCATCAGAGCCTTCTGCAGTAATCACACAAAGAGCAACAAGACTGGCTCCTCCAGACTCCCCCCCCCCCAGCCCTTGAAAAAACAAAAGTCACAGCCTATCGCTCAGAAACAGCAAACCCCCAGCCTCCTCCCCAGAGGTCAATACAGTGCCCCCCTGTCGGAGAGAGGGACATTCCGCACATGAGCAGCAGACCCTCCCAAACTAAACTCTTTGACTTAATTGACTGTGCAGTCCTGGTGCAGATCTGCTCTGGCAGATGCAGCGTGATGGGGCCTCATAAATTTAAAAACATCCCTCCTCTGCGGAGCAATGGCTCCTGATGGCCAAAGCTTCCAGCACTTTGTGTGTGTGTGTGTCTGCGCGTGTGTGTTTGCATGGCACGTGTGTGTGTGTGTGTGTGTGTGTTTGTGTGTGTGTGAGCGTGTGCATGAGTGTGTGTGTGCGTGTGTGTGTGCGTGTGCGTTTGTGTGTGTGGGCATGTGTGCGTGTGTGCGGGCATGTGTATGTGTGTTTGCATGTGTGCGTGGCGCGTGTGTGTGTGTGTGTGTGAGAGCGTATGAGTGTGTGCACGCGTGTGTATGTGCATGTGTTTTTGTGTGTCTGTGTGTGTGTAAGCGTGTGCATACGTGTGTGTGTGTGTGTGTGTGTGTGTGTGTGAGCGTGTGCATGAGTGTGTGTGTGCGTGTGCGTTTGTGTGTGTGGGCATGTGTGCGTGTGTGTGGGCATGTTTATGTGTGTTTGCATGTGTGCGTGGCGCGCGTGTGTGTGTTTGTGTGTGTGTGAGCGTGTGCATGAGCGTGTGTGTGCGTGTGTGTGTGTGTGTGTGTGCGCGTGTGTGTGTGCGTTTGTGTGTGTGGGCATGTGTGTGTGTGTGTGTGGGCATGTGTATGTGTGTTTGCATGTGTGCGTGGCGCGCGTGTGTGTGTGTGTGTGTGAGAGCGTATGAGTGTGTGCACGCGTGTGTATGTGCATGTGTTTTTGTGTGTCTGTGTGTGTGTAAGCGTGTGCATGCGTGTGTGTGTGTGTGTGTGTGTGTGTGTGCTTGTGTGTTTGTGTGTGCATGTGCGTGTGACAGATTGATATTAAATAAAAATATTCCTAGCAGCAATGATGACCTCTTAGTATTAAACTGAAGCATCTTGTTGAAGGCTTGGGTTTCTAACAGACATGAATACCATGGAAACCAATCTGTTGTTCAACCTCAATGATATTGTTTCAAAAGATTATGAAATCACCCAAATAGGCTATGAACAACAAGTCGGCATCATCATAAAAACAAAAGAAAAACCAGTGCTATTAATCAAACATGTAAATAAATGTATGAACTAAATAGGTTATCGTCAGGCATAGCCCTGCATTGTTACCAGATATCTATGGAAAAGTGAGAAACCTGGCCTTACGACGGTGAATACACCAAGTTGTGCTTCTCGAGCGAAACGAAAAGGGCCGAGACATAATATTTCATGAATGCACGCGCGCGCGCGCGCATACACACACACACCTAAAAATAAACTACCTTGTTCTACAAATCCACATGCGCCCATTAAGCGCAGTCCCTTAAAATACGGCAAAAGCGAAGCCACTCGAACGATTCCCACGTGAATTGCCAGGTCAGAAACCGCAATGGTGTACCCATATTAATTAAACAGTGACATCAAAATGTCATATTCAAGTAAATGAATACACCAGCACTTGACATTCCAACCTCATGTATAAAATCGGTCTGTAATGGAGCCCCAGGGTATGAATGAAGCAGCTCATCTACGATGGCCGCATAATGGCTTTTTAACAGCGCCTAATACACACCAGAAGTCATATAAAACAATTGAATGCTAATGCATCCACTGGGAAGATAGGGAAAAAAAACGTTCATGGAATGTTGGCCTACTCTAGACCTCAACGGACTGCAGTTAAAGCCTCGTGCATTATTAACACGCTGATGTGAGATGTAGTACGTGTGGTATATTTTCCGGGGCGCTATCAACAACGGATCCCCTTCAACAGCTGGGATGTGTATGAAAGTGATTCAAGTTTTCCACTGAAAAATCTTAAAAATAAAATAAGAGATTGGTGGCACTCTTTAGAGAAATGGACAAAGAGGGAATACCATAAATGACTGAACCAAGCTGAATCATTCATAACGCTATTAGCAGATATATAAATACGGGCAGTAATCGTATTGAACATTGTAAAAGGTAACAATGGACTTCTTTTATTGTTTGGGGGGGGGGGCGGGGTACAGAGTCCAAAATTGGAACCGGTTTTATTTCATTTTAGCCACAGCATACTATCGTAATAAACGTCTTCATCTAATAAACTGACAAAATTCTAAAGCCTTATATTAACGCTGTGCGAATTCCGAGGCAGAAAATATAGACAGCGCATAACCACAGGACACAGGACGTGCATGTGATGTGAGAGGGGGTGGGCGAACACTGCGTTGCGCTGTATCAAACTGCGTGGTTACTTGCCTACATTTGGAATATATAACTACGCCCATACATTACCAACACAATTAAACAGTCGATTTTATGGCACAACATGTAGTCTTGCTACGCTCTTGCAGGAAATAGGAAAGTTGTGAAAAGCCAGACGCATATTGTGCCGGTTGAACTGTAGGATACATGATTTAAAACGGATAATATATATATATATATATATATATATATATATATATATATATATATATATATGTGTGTGTGTGTGTGTGTGTGTGTGTGTGTGTGTGTGTGTGTATCCCTTGGTTGTTTAGCCATTTTCCAGCAATAAATCATCTGTTATTCCCCGGTAAGAACATTGTTATCTCGCATTATTCGTTATCTCGTCTTCTGTCTGAAGTATCTGCCCGGTCGTTGCACTGGGCCGCGACCGTATGATGTGAACTGACCCAGGTTTCAGAAACGCGGCATGCGAAGGAGCTGTCAGTTCAGCACTGCGGGTCAAACAGTGATTTACTGGCTGGCTGGCTGCTGCGACTCCAAAACCACAGCACTACGTAATCTAATTTAGGTCTAAACTATTCAACGAAAATTCTCATTAAAATCCAATGAATACAGCCTACACACTGGACAGAGTAGAGGTATTTACTAAATCACTGTTCAAACACCGACACCCAAATGAACATTTTCCATACAGTCAGTACAATAATAATAATACAATCATTCGTTAAAACAAATTAACGAACAGTATTCATGGCTGAATTCGAACCTCACAAAAAAAAATGGCAAGATAGTTCGCTCCTGATTGGCACCATTACCAAAAGGAGCGTGGATTAACCAGGCACGCGGTAGCCTAACATCTAAAACGCCTAAGCGGGATGTACAGTGGCTGACCTCCAAGTGGCCGATGGCAACACCTTGTCAGCATTGATTTGTGCCCAAGCCGCTATAGGCTACGTGGTTTCCTGTCGGTTCTCCTGCATTATATAGCTTTGTCTTAATGGAATTACATGATACATCCAATAAAGTAGGGCCATTACATTTTTACATTTCTAATCGATAACTTGTTTATTACAGATTAAATCTTCGATATCCCCCACAGGACACAGACATTTATCCTAACGAGTTCCTCCTCTCTATATTAGACAGGCTTACTGCACGAGGGTAGGGCTACACAAAATAACTTGAATGGTAAAGTGCATACCGTGGATATACAGACGAGTGGTTCAGAAGTGGAATGAAGAGACGGTGGGGGGTCGTTTTCATTTAATAGAAAAGCAGCACTGGTAGGATCTTCATTAATACCGCGAGCATATTTCACTATAACCTTTTCCCATTCACCATTGCCAGATGCCTATGCACCTTTAATTCCCCTCATGGAGGACTTAATTTGACTGCAATTCGTTAGCAGCTTACTCATTTCGACGTCAATCACGCGGGTAAAAAGCCACCTGTACACTTGTAATAGAATAAACCGCAACAGCTTGAGTACAAGCTTGAACCCCGGATCGATACGGCATCGCTTCACAGAAAACTGGCTACCAGCGATTTCGGATATAGTCCACCATCTCTAGCTCGAGGCAGCATGCGCCAATCTTTTCGGCTCTATGGGGAACTTCGCAGTCCACAATGACGTCCCTTGTGCGATCAGTAATACAATTAATATTAAATTCCCCCTTTGCAAATCGTAGCATCTGCGCCATTTGGCGAGAACGCATAAGAATCCAGCACCAGTCATAGTTGTCTAAGTCGTATACACATAACGACACCCGCAACAATGATATAGATGTAAACGTCTTTTTTGTTCTGTTTTTTTTTATACTCTCTCTCGGTCTCTCTCTCTCACACACATACACGCACACACAAACACACACACACACACGACGAGGCATCTCCACAATATTAAATCAAAGAATTCATTGTGTCTACCATTTGGTTACACGTGTATGTCCATTTCATTATTATTTCGTTCTCGAACCCAGCAGACATCTTCTACGGCGAATATAAGTTACACTTGCATTGTTCGTCGGGAAACAGTTTTACACAATTCAACAAATATCGTGCAGTATTCCCATCTGACGGCATGGATGAATCATACTCAGACCATAACCGAGATTGGCCCGATTTATTAATACTTTATCGAAATATACGATTGTAATCCACCGGACCGACGGTGGAACCATAATGTAACAATCATGAGGCTACTGCAGTGTGTTATCAACTCCTGAATTGTACCATTTAAAATCAGCCATTTTATGACTCATGATAATGTTTGGACTAAAGTCGTGTTAAACAAAAATGTCAAATTTACATTATCATAATTCCACCGCGGTTCTGGTCTTGGGTGTAACCTATAGAAAGGACGACGGCTCACGATTCCTTCCACCACACAAACTGCTGCCAAGTGATGAACTTGAAAGGCATTTCAGACGGGCACAAGGCTCCACCAGCGACTCATCTGGCCCGGTTATTTAAATCGGTAAACAGTAAAATACGACCCTGCTGATTTACAGTGAGCTTTTACATAACTGCAGCAACTTCATACATTCCGCCAATGGAGGCTACATCCAGGGGATCAATGCGTCACTGCAATCACCGAAGTAGCCTACCCATTTAATTAAGGACCGCCAACTTTATCAAACGGCGGCCGGGGGGGCTGGGGGAGGGGGGGGAGCTGCGACATTCCACCGAAAGAAATGATCTTACCTGCAAACCAGCTATCGAAATGGTCCGATTCCGTCAGTCAATAAAAAAATCTATGACCATCACAAAGCCGGATCAGCAAAAATAGCACGTTTCCCCCCGTCTTGCGTGTGCAGGTGAAAAATGATATTTCAGTCGAATATCCCATTCACGCAATTGCCAAGTTGTCCAAACGGTGGTTTAATCCAATAGAAATAAGCATATTTTCTGCCTGGTGGTGCGGCTTCCTTTCGATAAACGCGATCCACGGGTGGGGAAAACAGAATATCAATTAAAAGATTATCAAAGAGGAAAAGATGGAGAGAAACTGAAGGACAATATTAGAAACCAAAGAAGTCCGGTTGTTTTATGACGATGACTGTTGATTATGGACGCTCTAGACGTGCTCTGCGTTACCGAACATCCCCAACGTAAATGTGCAGTCTTCGGTTCGGCGCGCAGCAGAGAGGACTGTATATCTATGTATATTTCACAAGTATCCAGCAATACCCGATCCGATGGGGTTTTCCTCCTTACTGGTGCTGTGTGAATGCTCACAAACCTCGCTGCTTATACATTTGTCTCCGTGGTCCTAAAGTCCGCAGACAATGTCGCCAGCTTTTCAACAAGCGTTTTAAACCCAGCATTGTGTGTGCTGAGCGGAGAGGGGGGAAAAATAAAATCAAAATAAAGCAGACAGCTAGGCTATACTATACAATACCTAATTTCAAAACGCAGAGAAACAGACGTTGTCGTTCCGAATCTGGACCATAAAGGCACCTGCGAAGGCTGAATGCTACGCGCGCGGATCCCCTGACGCCGCCTCCATCCTCCCCTTCACGAGAATGCGGCTTCAAACGAGGAGCCCGGTAGCCAACGCAGAGCGAGCCTAAAAGTACCCTTACCGCCGCCCAATGGAAAAAGTAGAAACGATTCCGTGATCCTTTTCAGTCCGGGGCCAATAACCTTACTGAGTCTTTTCCAATATAACAATTACAGCGCATCTCCCCGGGGTTCAGAAAAGGTTTTCTATATTGTAATGGTGGTTGTGGTGCTAAGTGAACTCAGTAAAATATTCTACTCTTTATAGAGAAACCAGCCACTGCAGTCCTCTGGCTACTCCAAAGCACGGGAGAAGGTCAGGGGAAGCAAGACCCCCTTGCAACACAGAGTAAAGTTCCTGGTTGAAGGAGAAGACCAAGATCATTTAGAAAACTGCCTGCCCTCCCCATAATCCTCTGCTGCAGCTATTTGCATATCAGGGAGATGCAGCTGTTTCGAAGCCTGCAGCCATCAAACTGTTTTTCCCTCTTCGGTCTCTTTGTGCACGTCCCGTCTCCTGGGAGCTGGGGTGGGAGGGGCCTATTTCCCAGCGCCGAGAGCACCTGGACTCACCGGGACCAGGTGGAATTGCACTGGAGCGGCACACCTGACCCTGTGGCTGCAGGTACAAATCCCAAAACGCCAGAGCGTACTGTACTGCTGAATAAATCACTCATGGAGGAGAATGTAAGATTGTCCAGGACCAAGGAGTACAATGGAGAACGTTTCCCATTATCCTGTATCGGACCAACTCGGTGGCAATGGGATGAAGAGGACCGTCACTGTTCGGTGAGCTGTGGTCTCCGTAGGACCAGGAACCTGGGTCCCAGTCACAGGACACACCTCTCTACCGCCCCGCCATAGTATACGCAGTTATGCTTTTAAGACAAAGATGGCCTCCTCCCTGCTCGATTCTAACAGAGACCAGAAGGATCCCCTGAACAGAACACCTGCAAAAAACAGGTTGCTGTTGGAAGCGTCTCCAGGGCCAGGGGTGAACAGCCTTGGCTCTCGGTCCAGCCGACAAGCTCAAGCCCCAGTATCCTTTGGACAGGCCAACTGGGGCAGTAAGATCCCATTTATCATGTTCACAAAGCTGGTAACCAGGGCTGGGCTCAGTTCCATTTCCCTTCAGTAAACTCAAGAAGAAATTAATTAAAATGCAATTTATGAATAAAAATAAAAATTCTCTTTTTTTTAAGTTTTATGTTCTAATGTTTGAGGTTCCAAGTACGTTCCATCATAACTTTTTAATTCATTAATTGGGTTTTGGTTAATTTTATAAATTAGTTGGAAATTGTTACTTCTTTTTCACAAATTGGCTCTTGAACTAATCACCAATGCATTTTATTGGCTCTATGATTCCACGCCAAGCTTGTTCCTTGGGTAAAGACTGAATAGTGAGTAAAACCTTGTCTTTTACTAACTTAGATACAGGTTAAGCATGAGTAAATGAATAAGGAAGTGCGGATTTTTAAAATCAGTTTCACCAGACTTAAGAGTGAGTTAACACTGACTCAAGGACCATGTCCCAGGGCTGCAGGACAATGAATGATGTTTTGGAATGCAGATTATTTATATTATAAAAGAATCAAATAACACGAAACAGTCAGAACAGTCTCTTCTGCACACCAAAGGCTGAAGGCATAGCATTACTCAGTAGATATGCAGTGATGGGTAAAAATGCCCCCCCCCATCACACACACACACACACACACACAAATAATTTTTTCAACCAAAATTGTTGCAGTTCTATTTCATATTCTTGGGCATCCTAAATGTCATCCTCTAATTCTGACCAGTGTGAACAGCCAGCCTCTAATTCTAACCAGTGTGAACAGCTAGCCTCTAATTCTGATCACACTGAACAGCCAGCCTCTAATTCTAACCAGTGTGAACAGCCAGCCTCTAATTCTGACCACAGTGTGAACAGCCAGCCTCTAATTCTGACCACAGTGTGAACAGTCAACCTCTAATTCTGACCACAGTGTGAACAGCCAGCCTCTAATTCTGACCACAGTGTGAACAGCCAGCCTCTAATTGTGACCACAGTGTGAACAGTCAACCTCTAATTCTAACCACAGTGTGAACAGCCAGCCTCTAATTCTAACCACAGTGTGAACAGCGAGCCTCTAATTCTGACCACAGTGTGAACAGCCAGCCTCTAATTGTGACCACAGTGTGAACAGTCAACCTCTAATTCTAACCACAGTGTGAACAGGGAGCCTCTAATTCTGACCACAGTGTGAACAGGGAGCCTCTAATTCTGACCAGAAAGGCCTGTTTCTCAGGACATACCAAAAGCAGAGCCGACCCTGTCAAGGAGGGGGTGCGGTTTCTGCGACCCAATCCGTGTGCCCCGAATTTTGATGAAAGGGACTCAGAGGAGAATAAAGCCCCCCCCCCACCCCCCCACCCCCCCACCCCCCCACCTCCTCCCAAAAAAGGAGAAAGCTGCTCTTTCTGCAGTCCGTTACATTCACAAACTCCCCAGGAGAAACGTGACTCTGCGGACGAATGCGCCGCTGACAATCGGCGCTTTGATTTGGGGGGCGGCGTGGGACGGCTTCGTTTTGAGAGCGGGGTTACAGCACTCGCCCGTTATCTGGGTTAAAGGGGATGCGGGGGGGGGCAGGTTCAGAAGGGTTTGGGAAACAGGCGGGACACACACACAGACACAATGAGTGAAATGCACTTACTAATACTGCAGGCTAGCGCATGGATTTAGTGTGTGTGTGTGTGTGTGTGTGTGTGTCTGTGTCTGTGCGTGTGTGTGCATGCACATGTGCGTGTATGCATGCAAGTGTGTGTGTGTGTGTGTGTGTGCAAGGTGGGGGGGGGGGGTGGTGAGAGGTATGTGTGTGTGTGGTGGGGGGGTGAGAGGTATGTCTGTGAGTGGTTGCTGAGTGAGAGGTATGTGTGGGGGGGGGGGGGGGGTGTTTGAAGTGTGGATGTGTGTGTTAGGTTTAATAACCATGACAGAAGTGGCACTGTATAACAGGTACATGTATTTAAATAGATAGCATTGGTACACAGCTTCACTGTCCCGTCGTTTAAAATGGTTCAAATGAGAGCTGGAAAGATGTGAAAATTCTGTAAAGAGCAGAGCAGAGCAGAAGAGCTGCGTGAGATGGTGGGGAAAGCTCCGGGCCAGAGCAGATTTTTTAATCTCCTTGGAAACACCCTTCCCGCTACTTCGGCGAACAGCAGCGGCTCTCCTAAGAGTTATTTGGGCAAACGGGCAGGCTGGCTGCGTTCTGGCTGCGGGATCGGCGGTCGCCGGAGGATTGCACGGCGTTTCACGGTGGGGCAAGGCCTCCGGAGCCACAAGGCTCCACTCGAGCTCTCCCTCTGCGTGCTACAGGGGAAGGAGCGCGCCTTGCCTTCTGCAGCGAGCACACGCTGAGCCCCCTGAAAGAGAGACAGAAACAAGCTCCAAATTTTTTTGACGCGTGCCAACAGGGGTTATTAAAGCCATTAGGAGCGAAAGGCTGTTGTGTTTTTTTTCCCGTTTACTGTACATGGAACGTATGCTTTGTGTTAGTGATGAGGCTTTTTGTCTTTGAAGCGAGGGAATTAAATATTAATATTCAATACTAAAATGAAATGTGACACACAAACAGGGAACTGAAGCTATGCAGTGTGTTGCTGCGCGTGCCGCGTTAATTGGTTGTGAATGTTTTCCGAATGTTTCTGACGGGGGTCAAATTCAGATTAAAGCTGGTGCATTTGACTTCAAACCCTTCAAGTTATGAAACATCAGAGTTCAAAAGGACCCCAATGGGTTGGGTTTCTGTGATTCGTGGAGGGCCAGTGTGCATTTCTACCAATAACCCTGACTGGATAAACCAATGGCAGTTCTCTCAGATTACAGCAAAATAAAATCTTTCATGCAGGGACACAACAACAACAGTCTTCAGCTGTCTCTCCTGAGTTTATCATCAAATCACAAAATGGCAGATCACACATTAAATCATTAAGAGCCGAAGTTGACATGAAGTGCAGAAATAGCTATGGTTCTCCTTATCCTCCCGTACTCCATAGTCCTCCTTACCCCCCCAATCCCCCCGTGTAACCGCTCCTTTCTCGTATACCAGCAATCTTTCAACATGGAGGGATGGGGGGGGGGGGCAGATTCTGCAAACCAATCATCCTTAAAACCAATCAGCTTCTGATTCACTTGAATAAAACTAAATAAGCGAAGACCACAGGCCCCGTTTCTGGGTCCGAACAGCAGAAGTGGAGGAGAAGGGTGCTTTAGGTTCGGCGCGGTGCAAGACCCCATCAAATGGTTTCTGGCCGACTCGTGTAACAGCTTATATTTTCCTTCCCTCTCTCAGGAAATGGAGAAAGAGCAGAAATGCATGGTATTTAGATGCTGTTTTCTGCAGAGAATTATGGGCACTCATAAGGTAAGGAGAAGATAGGCAAAATAAAATAATAAAATAAAATAAAAAAAAGAATTCCACCCCCGCACTCCTAAAGTTCTCAAGCTCTGAATTTATTATAACTCATGTTTGGATTCTCTGCGCTCTCTCTCTCTCTCTCATTCTCTCTCTCTCTCTCTCTCTCGCTGCCCTCCTCCCTCCTCAGAACTGCAGTTTTTAAATAGATGCAGTTGAAATGCGAACACAATCAACAAAATTAAAATGAGAAACAGCTGGGGACGGTGCAATGCCGCATTACCCCACCAATCAGAATTCATTATGTATCTGAGAAGCAGAAGTATTTTGAGAAATTGCTCTTGCTTTTAACTTCAAGGCCTTCATTTTCTAATCTCACTCTCAGCTCTGCAACAAGCATGCAAGGCACAGACGTGGAGTTTTCATTAAGATAATGGCCAAATCTTAAAACAGCGGTCGCGCTGTATTAAAAATGCCAAAGTCGGTCATATGATGAATTGACAAAGGGCATTATCCGTGTGCAGTGCGTCCTCGGCACCGATCTGAAGAGACTGTTTCCGCGCGTCTCTCCCTCCCCGCTCCCCCTCAACTAACCGTCCCAGAAACATCTGCCAGTTTACCATCTGTCTCGGGAGAAGGTAAAAGCTCAATAACGAGGAAGTGGCTTCCGTGATGGGCCGTCGCGCGAGCTGCTCGTTCTGGTTTAGCACGGATTTCGGAACGAAAGGGGATTTGTTTTTTTCGGCGCTTGCGGGTGTTACTCAAAATCGCTCGCCCCTCGTTTGTCAAACGGGCTCCCCGTTTTAAATCAGAGGTACCGCCGGCCTTTCGAACGCGCTGCAGGGACGGCCGGGACGCGCCCGAGCGCCGCGGCTAACGGCTCACCACACAGCTGCACCAACATCTGTGCAGCAACGTTCACGTCCAGCTCAGCATTCACATCCGGCTCAACATTCACATGCAATACAGCATTCACATCCCAGTTCAACATTCACATCCGGCTCAACATTCACATCCCAGTTCAACATTCACATGCAGTTCAACATTCAAATCCCAGTTCAACATTCACATCCGGCTCAACATTCACATCCCAGTTCAACATTCACATCCCAGTTCAACATTCACATCCCAGTTAAACATTCACATCCCAGTTCAACATTCACATCCCAGTTCAACATTCACATGTCAGTTCAACATTCACATCCAGCTCAACATTCACATCCCAGTTCAACAATCACATCCAGCTCAACATTCCCAGTTCAACATTCACATCCCAGTTCAACATTCACATGTCAGTTCAACATTCATATCCCAGTTAAACATTCACATCCCAGTTCAACATTCACATCCCAGTTCAACATTCACACCCAGCTCAACATTCACATCCAGCTCAACATTCACATCCGGCTCAACATTCACATCCCAGTTCAACATTCACATCCCAGTTCAACATTCACATGCCAGTTACCATTTTCTTTTGGTTGGCTCTAAGCCAGCCCCCACGCTGTGTTAATTTTAATATGCATCACAAATGGAAAAGATGGCGCATGTGATCTTAAATACTTACCGGTCATAAAACAGCATGCTGATCTTGACAAATGGAAACTGAAAACCATACGATTATCTTCAAGCACCATTGTTTAATCACTAGCTCCACTAGCTAATTTCAAATCTCCCTCCATTTTAGTTTTTTGTTCCCCTTGAACACGGGTCCACAGTGCGCACTCACCACTTTATGCAACCCCACACGCAGGTGAACGTACAACACTCCTCACATGCTTGCACACACACATGCACACACAGGTCCATCCAGCACTCACACTTTGTCGTGCATTACAGCAGCGAATTTTGCTTTGCCCTTTTCGGTACTATCTATTCAGTAAACTTTATTATACTTTCCAAGGATGTCTGTGTTAATATTACTTGTGTTGAATTAAGTCAGCCACTGCTAATCAAAGGAAGTCCCCAAATGCCTTAATCTCTTTGCTGAATCATTTATATTAATTTGGTATCCACTGAATATAGTGTTATGATTTTGTAACGATTAACTATTAATGTCTAATTTTAATAACAATTTACTTACAAATTGAAATTGCCAATTTATAGTCAGTATATTTTCTTAATAAGACTGATTATCCTTAAATCACCATTTGTAGAAGGGTGGTATAAACATATCTCGTATATTAAATGGTGCCTTGCATGAGCGGTAGAGGGACAGTATACCCCCTACAACCGGCACACTGCACATAGTAGGATTGCTACATACAATTCCACATGCCTTTTACATATATCGTCAGATATATAATTCACCATGTGGTCATTCTCATCCATAGTAAGCTTCAAAACGGCCAGCATAGCCTGTTGATAAGACACAGAGCAGGAACTGGA
This sequence comes from Anguilla pacifica, assembly GCA_039654925.1. Taxonomy (NCBI): domain Eukaryota; kingdom Metazoa; phylum Chordata; class Actinopteri; order Anguilliformes; family Anguillidae; genus Anguilla; species Anguilla pacifica. Next base: position 33,263,770 of record CM077298.1, on the reverse strand, counting down.
GGTGTTTGAGGAGTGCTGGACATTAAACAAGGGTGTCGGCTGTTAAAACTGCTGGATTCAGAAAACTTAACATATTTCACATACAGTAATCTTCTTCACTTCTTGTGATCCTACATAGACTTACTCTGCCAGGCAAACAGGTGTGCCCATGTGGTCTGCACTCCTGTATGTTATACCTAGCTTCATTAATGATGAAATGTCAACCGAAGGGGGTCGGCCATATGACAGGTGAGGTTTACCCCCCCCCCAGCCCCTCCAATCCTACCCCCCCTTTCAGGAGGAATTTTTTTTCCTGGTCTTGAGTCTGAAGTGGAGCAGTGGAGGTCCCCGCGGGTCTGGGAGGGGGCACGAGGGAATTTAGGATGCGATAATGAATATGCAGACGGATTGACTACAGGAGAATTTTGCCTTGGATGGGCATGGGTGAGAGTGGGACATATGGTGCCTGTTGGAAGAGCTGCCTCAGAGCTCTCTCCGCCTGCCCTTGAACTGACCCCCTCCCCCCACCCCCCCCATCCCCCCCACCGCCCCACCCGGTGTGTAAATTGGTGAATAAACTCCATTGATGGGATTACACCTGCTGTTGCAGTTTCATCTTTTGGAACCTCCTGGAGTTTGGCTTGGGGTCCCGTTCTCAATCACTGATGTCAGGAAGAGAAACTGTCAATGTCTTAGGGTACGACGGAGAGAGGAAAGTTTTCTTAACGCACATTTTTTTGATGCCTGAGGAAACCGCTCTGTACCGTAGAACCTCAGCAGGTACGACTGCACCTGGAACAGAAGCTCTTCAGAAATCTAAGATGTTTGTGATGTCAAATTTCACCAGTTGCAATCATTTGAATTCTTTACATTCTTTACATAACACAGCAGCCTCTTTTCTTTTTCCTTTTAGGTTTAAACAGGCTTCTCATTCTATAACTTAGTCCTTCAGATTAAAATGAACCAATGATCAAAGCAGCAGTAACAGGAGAATCAGTAGAACACGCTTTTATTTTTTATTTTTTTCCCCCCACCACCACCTCAGCTTTCTTAAACCAGCCGTTTCCTCCTCAGTTCAGTTTCAAGCTTAATCTTCAAGAGCAGCGCCTCGCTCGCGCAGCTCAGATGGCGGGAATGAAGGATGAATCCGCCAACAGCGCCGTTAAATCCCCCTCAGATTTTAGGACTTGGCACCCCGGGCGTCGCGTTAAATCGGGGGTTTCTACGAACGCTCGAAACGTCGTTCAAAAGAAGGAGTCGCGGCCGGATTAATTTACACAGCACCGCACGCTGGAAGTACACACCCTGGTTTATGGGAAAGGTGCAGGGATGTAATCCTACGCGGCCGTTCCCTGCACTTGCAACTGTACTTCCCCCTCTGGGGTTTTCAACGCGCTTGCTCCTGGTTTTGGTGATACACTTTGTTGTACGTCGCTCTGGAATAGAGTGTCTGCCAAATGCCTGTAATGTAACGTAATCCATTGCCAGTTTAGGCCCATCCTTAGCAAACCTGCCCTTCGCCCCCCAAACTCCCTCGTGCCCCTTCGCTGGCACCGTAAGTCATGTTGTAGGTTTATGCAGCGACTCGTACCGTCGGACGCTGATAGCTTGGCCTCGGGCACCGCTCTTTGCAGTCATTTTTCTGTGTGTGCATTTTCACACCGTGGATAAGAGTATCGGCTAAATGAGAATGCAGATTTATTCCAGAGGCGGCGGCGGCGGCGGCAGCGGCGGCAGCTCTCTGGCCCAGGAAAGCTTCTCTAAACGGGGCAGATTTATTGCGCTGGGATACTCGCTCAGCGGGCTACCCCCCGTTCCCGGCCAGGACTCGGATAGCCGGGAGCGTTCGCCGGAAACACGCGCAGCCGGGTCCGCCGGACTCGGACCCGATTGGTCCGCCGCTATAAATCCTATCAAATGAGGCGCTCCCGAGCCACTTCCTGCTTCCTGTGTCACGGCCTGTCCTCCGCTGGGTCAGTGAGCGCAGCGAGACGCATGCGATTTCCTGCGGTGGTGCATCGCCACAGCCAGATGATGCATGCGATTTCCTGCGGTGGTGCTTCACGCAGACAGATGATGCATGCGATTTTCTGCGTTGGTGCTTCACGCAGACAGATGATGCATGCGATTTCCTGCGTTGGTGCTTCACGCAGACAGATGATGCATGCGATTTCCTGCGTTGCTGCATCGGGCAGGCAGATGATGCATGCGATTTCCTGCATTGCTGCTTCACGCAGTCAGACAGCTGCCAGCACATTTACACAGCAGGAGTGCGGGTTAAGTGCAAAGAGCTTAGGCTCCTGTGCGCCATAACCAGGTAAACATCATCTTTCCAGAGGCCGTACATATGAAGAGATTGTACAGTATTTATGCACCATTATTAACATTAACATTATTAACGTGCTGGTATTTAATTTGTAAATTGGGAGATGCCGGAATAGAAAGTGCCCATATGAGGGAGGTGATCAAAGTGTCCAAGTTACACACAAAAAATTTTTATAAAAATGTAACGAGCGGAGTTGGCTAACTTTGGCCCAACTCTGCACTGGAGCCAGACGTTGGCAAGACAGACCCCAGGCAAATCGGGTAGTGACCACAGAACGGTGGACAGCCCTCTCTGAGCTCTCACCGTCAGAACAGCGCACAGGCGTCGGAACGGCCAGGAATTCCACATTTTCATTTAAATTGTGATAATTGGCCCCTGGCTCTGACAGCTTGGACCCCGGGGGCTGGAGCCCCGGTAGGCCCGTGCATTAATACAGGGACAGGAGGGGGCTGGATCCGAACCAAATAGGTCCCGAAAAACACAGGCAGCCAAAAAAATGAGAGAGGTCCCTCATCCCTCATCCAGAAAAAATAATTTAAGCAATGCTGATGCTTCTTTCCTTCTTCTCGCCGCATTAATTGATAAACCAATGAATGACAACCGAGCTGCAAGTCACCTAGAGGACCGCAATGGAAATAAGCCTTCGGGCTTTATTGTGTTTTCATCCTCGGTGATTTTTAATGTATGTAATGACTGCAGTGCAGTGTTATGTGTGTTTTTTAATCATCAAATAAATTCATTCACTCATTCATTCATTCACCTGCCATTGGTGTACACGGTGAGTTGGGCCTGTTTTTCCCAGGGCAATCTGGGGAGGAAAAAAGAAGAAGAACTACATATACACGAGCTCTCCAGGATTGGGGCTCCCCCCTCCCTCAACAGTCAGTATCTTCACGGCAGGCTATCGCAACTTTGCTTTTCTGCATTTTAAAGAGCAACTCGGTACAAAAAGTGGGCGATGATATCCGCACTTCAAACCGTGCTTCTTTTATATCATGAATATTAAAGTGCTCCGTGGTACTTTACATTGTGATTATGCTTAGTGGCCATTTATGAAGTGTAACGAGGCGAGGGTCTGAACCGCTGCCCTTGCCGTCAGTTCAATTTAAGTCAAGTTTATAGCCGTTTGTAGCTATTAAACTACATACATGGGGACGTTTCCATTAGAGCTCTCAAACAAAAACACACAGCACAATCAAGGCCGAAAATATACAGGCCTAGATGCAAGGGAGGAGCATCGTAGATAACAGGCCTAAATAAAACACAGTTTAGTGAACGGCTGATTGTCAGACACAAAAATAAGTCCATGAACAGGAATCTAGCCGCTTGACTTAAAAGATGCGCTGCAAGAGCCGTTTGTGAGCCTGGTGCACTTCCAGTGACGCCACCAGCTCCCAAAGCCCCAGAGGCTCTAATCCTGGCTAAATCAGACTCCAGTTCTGGCTAAATCATGTACTAATCCTGGCTAAATCAGGTTTGAATTCTGGCTAAATCATGTTCTAATTCTGACTAAATCAAGCTTGAATTCTGACTAAATCAGGCTCCAGATCTAGCAAAATTAGGCTCCAGTTTGGGCAGAATCAGGTTCTATTTCTGACAAATTCAAGCTCTAATTCAGGCAAAATCGGGCTCCTGTTCTGGCTAAATCAGGCTTTAATTCAGGCTAAATTCAAGGCTCGGTGGAGTTGGACAGTGGCATGGTTGCTCATTCTTCCTTATTATTATTATTTTTTATTATTTGTTTATTTAACAGGGGCCATGCACAACACGACCGTGAGTGCACCAGGAGCCCTGCAGCAGAAGCAATGTGCATGCCAATGTGCCCGCAATAAGCCAGTGCACATTTGACACTGCAAGCTGCACTGCTATCGGGAAGGAGTTAGCTGCAACTGCAGGAGATTTTTAGTTGTTCCAATGACCTTGATATGCACTTTTGTACGTCGCTTTGGATAAAAGCGTCTGCTAAATAAATGTAATGTAATGTAATGTAATGTAATGAGATTCATGCCACTCCGGAGCAGGAGTCTGGCATGTTCCTTACGCACATCTGCAGTGCTGGATGCTGGACTGGACCGTTGGGATTATAACAGGTCATCTATTATGACCGTAGTTCTCTCACAATGTGGAAAAGAAAATGACCGTGGACTATTTTCATTTTAATTTCCCCTTTTCACAGAAAGCAGCAGCTTTCTTTTTTTGGTCGTACATAAATGATGCCTACATACGGTCAGTAATGACCTGCAACAAGTTCGAAATGTTTAAAAAGTCAGAGTTCCTTTAGGAAATGTCACATCATCAAATTAGTTTGCAGAACTCAGCTCCCAGACATTAGTCTACACCTTCCGAGGTTTCACAGTCAAAAACAGAGGATGGAGATGCATTTCATTTCATCTACTGAACCAAAAAAAAAAAAAAAACAATATCTGCGAGTGATGGAGGAAACATTCGACCTCACATGTAAATGCACGGAAGAGAAGATGGCGGTGTCGTAAAGGCCTTACGCGACACAGACAGGCGTAGAGATACTCATCAACCCATGTGCCACCTGTCACCAGGATGTCACGGGAACCAGCGAGCCTTCTCATTAGCTTAGGGATCCCATTGTCTCTAGGACACCCTCTCTCGGACTTGCTCCGGCCTGACAAGTCAAATGATTAAATGTTCCATCACATTGGCTGATAATTAATCTAATTAAGCCACTGCTGGTGTTCCCTGAGCTCAGAACTAATAATGTGATGCACTCACTTAACGCAAACCAGGCCAATCAGCACGGAGAAAGCATCCGGCTTATATCATTCAGGGGTCATATCGGGTGGGTGGTTACAAATGAAACAAACAAAACAAAAAAAAATATATTTATTTTCATAGCGTAACTAAAGCATATTATTGCACCTTCATATAATTTCAGCCCCCCATAACAAAATTTTTTTTAATTTTATTTATTTGAAAAGATGAAAATTCTGGAATATTTGGTAAGAGATAAGAGAAACCGGGCACCATGCTTCCAGGGTGGAGATGGGAGCAGGACCGCATGCAGCACAGTAATCTATCTCAGGGGGCTGCAGCCGTGGTCATAATCACTGACGTGTCTTATCAGGGCTCCGCATATCAAACCTGAATTATACATCAAACCAATCGCAGCCAAATCAAACCCTACCTCGCTCTGCAGCGTGACAACTCCCAGTTCTCCAGAGGGGTGTCAGATTTTCTTCCTTTAATCAGAAGTGCAGCCCCAGTGATGTGCTGTCCCCAGGTGCCACTGTGTAACCTGGAATACCAGCTGAAGCTGCTCGCTACACACACTGAAGCTGCATGCTACACACACTGAAGCCCCATACTACACACACTGAAGCTGCATGCTACACACACTGAAGCTGAATGCTACACACACTGAAGCCCCATACTACACACACTGAAGGCGCATGCTACACACACTGAAGCTGAATGCTACACACACTGAAGCTACTCACTACACACACTGAAGCTGCACGCTACACACATTGAAGCTGCTCGCTATACACACTGAAGCTGCACACTACACACACTGAAGCTGCTCGCTACACACACTGAAGCTGCTCGCTATACACACTGAAGCTGCTCGCTACACACACTGAAGCTACTCACTACACACACTGAAGCTGCTCGCTACACACACTGAAGCCCCATACTACACACACTGAAGGCGCATGCTACACACACTGAAGCTACTCGCTACACACACTGAAGCTGCACGTTACACACACTGAAGCTACTCACTACACACACTGAAGCTGCTCGCTACACACACTGAAGCTACTCACTACACACACTGAAGCTGCTCGCTACACACACAGAAGCTGCTCGCTACACACACTGAAGCTGCACGCTACACACACTGAAGCTGAATGCTACACACACTGAAGCCCCACGCTACACACACTGAAGCCGCACGCTACACACACTGAAGCCGCACGCTACACACACTGAAGCCGCACGCTACACACACTGAAGCTGCACGCTACACACACTGAAGCCGCATGCTAGACACACTGAAGCCGCATGCTACACACACTGAAGCTGCACACTACACACACTGAAGCCCCATACTACACACACTGAAGCTGCTCGCTACACACACTGAAGCTGCTCGCTACACACACTGAAGCTGCTCGCTACACACACTGAAGCTGCTCACTACACACACTGAAGCTGCACGCTACACACACTGAAGCTACTCACTACACACACTGAAGCTGCACACTACACACACTGAAGCCCCATGCTACAGCTGTTGAACCTGCAGGCTGCATACACAGATGAGCAGCCCGGGTGCCTGTGCGTAATCTGAATGTGCAGATTCAGCTGATCCATTTCAGTTCCTGAGCATGGAGAGGAAATCGGCAAACTCACCACAATGTGCAAATGTCCACTCACACGCGGCCAGAGGAGAGACTCAGAACTCCACACACAGAGCAGCCCTAGTCACGGTTCGGTCTGAATTGGAAAGACCTCGTCCACACGTTACTACACGCACGTTACAAATCAAAACCAGCCAACAAAACCAGGGTTTCTGTACACCTGATACTTGCTGTCTGTTTGCACACCAGTAAACCAAGATCTCCGTTCCCACTGGTGTCCTGCGACTGCCGCACGGTTCCTGGAAGAATTCTTTCCAAGAATACAATCCAGATGTGATTCCAATTATATCTGGACAAATTCGATTCATATTCGCTTTCTTGTATCCAGAGAATAAAAATGTGATGCCAAGAAGGCACCCAAGGCCCATTTATAATCAATAAGGGAAAAGTTAACCACTCTTTGCACAGCAATAACAATTTCCCCAATTGAGGCGCGCGCGCACACACACACACACACACGCACGCACACGTATGCACATGCACAGGCACACACTTTTGAGATTGTATTAGAGGGGAACAGAGGAGGTAAAAGCACAATTATTGTCAAGGAAATGTTTCTAATTAAAATTCATTATCTGTTGGTGTGTCTGAAATGCACTTCATGAAGTACTTTTAGTTTAAGTCTGGGAAACTGCTCTCTCTCTCTCTCTGCACTCAATTAAACATTCCATTTATATTTTTTTCAAACACTCCATAGTCCAACCATCCACGGGAAACTCAATGTTCCCCCACAATGTAGCTGACAGCAGACATCCTAAGCTTCCTCCTTCAACCCTAATTTCAAGGTACAATATAAGATACATTATACATTTGAAATGGTAACCTAATATCTTTTTTTTTTAAAACAATTCTGATTTTTTTTTTTTAACTCAACAGCAATGCAATACTGTGAATAAGGTTGGTGAGGCAATATCAAGGGACGAACTGCAGATTCTTTAGTTTTACCCATCAATGAAAACCACCATGACTCAACTCTTATGAACTTATGATGTGTGCGATGGGACTGTGATTAGAGACTCTGTGAAAGCTTTGTTCAGGAGACCGTCGTGGCTCCAGTCTGCACAGATTAGTTCCAGTTGGGTTTTTCACGTCCCTGCCTCTCTACTCGTCTCTCCTGGCAAAAGCTAGCGAATATCAGAGCGGTGTGTGGTGGGAGAACGGAGGGAAGACTGAGTGAATCGATGATCCCCAGCTGGGGTATAAGCCCTTTGGGTGAGTGCTGGCTGAGACAGAAAAAAAAAACACATCCACAGTGCATTAAGCAGCCCGCCACAGCCACTCACTCACTCAGAACTCTGCATCTGAATGCCATCAGACACAAACTGCTGTGACCCCAAACATTCACCCAGAAAACCAGTCTGACCCCAAGCACTCAGCCAGAACAATCAGTGCACCCCAAACATTAACCCAGAACTCCGTGTGACCCCAGACATTAACCCAGACATCAGTCTGACCCCAAGCATTCACCCAGAAAAATCAGTCTGACCCAAAACAATCACCCAGGAATCAGTCTGATCCAAAACAATCACCCAGGAATCAGTCTGACCCCAATCATTCAACCCCTGAAACCAGTGTGACCCAAAACATTCACCCAGAAAAATCAGTCTGACCCAAAAACATTCACCCAGAAAAATCAGTCTGACCCAAAACAATCACCCAGGAATCAGTCTGACCCCAATCATTCACCCCCTGAAACCAGTGTGACCCAAAACATTCACCCAGAAAAATCAGTGTACCCCAAGCATTCACCCAGAAATCAGTGTGACCCCAACCATTCACCCAGAAAAATCAGTGTACCCCAAGCATTCACCCAGAAATCAGTCTGACCCCAAACATTCAGCCCCCACTGCAACCATGGGCTATATCCCCCATATACAGTGTATTTAACTATAATAAGATTCTGCACAGTAAAAGTAAATGTCTTCTTCTTAAAATATGCATAGCACTTTACTTATATCATACACGCTTATTAGTATTCACCAGTGGGAGGAAGGCTGACACTATGCAGATGGACGGTGATACAATCCATTTTAAATGCATATGAATCAGCTTCATTCCCCTTCACAGCGATGAAAGAACCAGGAGTGTGTTTGAGGCACGTCTACGGTAGCTACGTCTATGGTAGGACCACGTCTGGGGGCCCTCGGCTGCCAGCTGAAAAGCCCTGATGTTAGCCTAGCACATGTCACAGTCAGACAGAATACCACTCAGCTTCCTCACCTGTACTCCCAATGGCAGGAAACAGGAGGAGACAGAGCTTGGGCCGAACGGTGTGTCCAAACCACATCTCTTTCTCTGTCCCCTGCCAACCACAATTACAGAGACGGCCTAACAATTAAATCCCTTCTCTACAAGGGAAGGGGTGACGAAGTTACGATTATTTACGTGTTTCCAAAGCTTTCTGGCCCAGGAAAGAATGAGACATCTGGGGGTTAAAATTGTCTGACACTGTCAGTAGGATGAATTTGTACCAGTTTTCCACCAATTTACTGGAAGCATGAGATAAAATAAGCCTGTTGTCTTTATCTGCTGGTGAAGTCCCCCTCTCTGTGAAACAAACATTTATCATAAGAGAAATTATTTAACTTTAAAATGTCCGGAAACTGCTGGTGGTCCATTCCATAGCATAGTGTTCATTCCCCCTGCTCACTACCCTCCACTGGCTGCCTGTTATAGCTCGCATCAAATTTAAAACATTGGTCCTAGCATACCAGGCAGTCAAGGGATCAGCCCCAGCATACCTCCACAAGATATTCAAACCCTACATGCCAGCCAGATCCCTCCATTCTGCTACCTCAGGATGCCTGGCACCTCCCCCTCTTCACACCTGCACTTCCAGAACACGTCTCCTGTCTGTTCTGGCCCCACAATGGTAGAATGACCTCCCCGTGGAGGTCAGAACAGCTGAGACACTGACCCATTTCAAACGACGACTGAAGACTCACCTCTTCAGGCTGCACCTCTCCCCATCCCTCCCTACCCCCCTGTAAATGACTGTAAGCTTAGGGTTGAAACTAGGCAGCTGTTAAGTAGGTGACTTAGGTGCATTAACTGTCTTAACTACTGCTTGTATTTTTTCCATAGACTGCGTTGTTGCCGTTCTCGTTGTGTTAGTGTTAATCAGTTTAACCTTCAGGGTCCAAGTTGAACTATGCGGTTGTTCCCTGCACTTGGACTGGTACTTCTCTCTAGGGTTTTCGTCATACTTGTTCCTGGTTATGGTTATACACTTTGTTGTACGTCGCTTTGGATAAGAGCGTCTGCCAAATGCCTGTAATGCAATGTAATGTCACCTAAGGGGGGGGGGGGGGGCGTGGAGTTTCGGAGTTTCATACAGGGGGAGCTGTGTTTCCTGGCACAGCAACACCAAATTTCTGTAGAATCAAGAGTAAACTCCATGGCTGGCTTGACCACAATCACTGCAGTGGTTGAATAAAACTTTATGGATAGAACCAGGTTTATTCAAACCTGTCTTTTTTTTTTGTTTGTTTTTTTTTTTTTTTTACAGTGACCCAGATTCCAGAACCAAACATCCAGGAGAGCTGTGGTCCGTCCTGCCTCAGTCGCTAAAGTGTGTCACTTCTTCCCTCCAAAACATTTGGCAGCACATTCACGGATACACCCGGGAGCAATACATTCTGTTCAAAGAGAGAGAGAGAGAAAACGCGAGAACAAGAGAGAGAGAGAGAGAGAGAGAGAGACAGAGGGAGAACAAGAGAAGGAACAAGAGAGAGAGAGAGCCATGCCAGGAGCATCTCCCTGAAGGGCGATCAACCACAACCGCGAAGCTTTTCGGCAAAGTCATCTGTTAGTGTTTGGCACTTCCAGGAGATGTGGGTCAGCAAGCTTCCCCTCTCATTTTAAGGTGCAAAGCATATTCCTTTTTAGCATATAGGCATTCTAAAAAAGCATCTTCCAGGTATTTGAGAAAAACTGAATCCAGAGCCCCATTTATGTAGACCCAAGTCTTAAGTGAACTCCTGGAAGCACAAGCAGCCAGGAAGCTTATTTGGCAAGCAAGCACCATAAAAGAATCCCCCACCAAAATAATTACGGTCCATTAAAAATATTGACACCAGCAGTTCAATATTTGGCAAAACACAAAACGTTGTCTTTGATAAGGCAGTGGCAGTCCGATGGGAGGGAAACTGACACAAATTTGCCCTGCCTGTCAATTAACCAGCCGGATTCATCAAATCAGAGAACAAGGCTCAAATTGCACACTTCTGAGGTAAAAATGTTTTTTTTTACACATTTGTGTTGGCATGGAAAATTGCACTGGATTGGAGAGGAATTAAAGCACCCACTATGTTAATTCCAAACAAGGGAAATCATTTTAATCACAGCACAGTTACAGTTTAAGCAGGAGATTAAATAAAGCAAATGTTTTCAATCCTTTCATAACAAATAGAAAAATACATTTTCTGACAGGGCTCCTCGGGGACAAAGCCATCTGCTGTGACATACGATAGATAGTTAGTGAAGCGATTCTGTTTCACCACACTGACATGCTAATGCTCGGGCAAAAAAGCAGACAAACTCAATGAGCGTGGGGTTAGTTCAACTGATCAGTGATGTGCCCACATTCACTCACTATGGATTTATTTTGTACGGCTATATTGTGATGGTTAACTTTCTTTTTTTTTTTTTTTTTTTTTTTTTTTTTTTTTTTACAAAGGTTGCTTGGTAAGGATGGATTGAGACTTCTTTTAGACCAGCTATGATCAGCCATTGTTGCTAGTGCTCCAGCTCCGGGATTCAATTCAGTCCAGAGTCAAGGTCACTAATGGATCAGAGCCAAGGTTACCGATGGAGCAGAGTGAAGGTCGCCGGAGAGATAGAAGCATGGGTGCTTCTGGAGTCAATACCTCTTTAATGATTGTTTTTTTGTTGTTGTTCTTTTTACATTTCTATATGAGAGAAGATCCCAGGGCAAGAATACACAGGTCAGAGACATACTGCTTTCGACTGATGTTCCTCTATCAGTCTCTTGGGTGTGTGTGTGTGTGTCTCTCTGTCCTTCATTCTCCAATACAATACTGCGCACAAACCTGGATTTTGAAATGAATTATTCTGAGACGTTTGTTTTGACCCTTTAAATTTCCATTGTTTTTTTATTAACGGTCTGCAGGTTGTTCAACCTCGCACCACGTCTTATGCCGAAGCCTCCATTCTAAACGGTCTTCCGCATTCAGATTACTCCCTCGCATTCTGTGAAATACTTAAACCTTCCACCATTAAATAATCTTTAATTCAAATTTTCAGGACTTTCATCTTGCCCAAGGTTTTTTTTTTTTTTCTTTTTTTTTTTTCTTTCTGGTTGTCGTCTCCAAGGTGATATTGAATTCCGATCGCGAGATTGGAAAAGGGGGCTCTTTTGAGCAGAGGCAGGCGATCCCTCTCGTGTGGGAGGACCCTCGTAGCGCCCTCTCCGCCAGAAAGGAAGTGCGCTCTCGGGGCAGAGGAAAGCAAGCATCACCTTGAAAGCTCCACGCAACGCGGCGTTTCTATTCCGGTCTCCCATCGATACCAGAGCCCACACATTAAAGCACCGCACTTAGCAACCGACGAACACAAATGTATGCACTGCCATGCCCACGCCAGGTCCCTCGCATTTGAACATGTACACTCAAGGGATCTGTCCCCACCCTGCTCTGCCCTGCCTGATCCCCCCCCCCCCCCCCCCCCCGGCACCCACCCAGTCACTCGTTCTCTTTCTGTTACTACATGATAATCTTTATTTTTTTAAAGATTGTTCTTAATGTATTATAAATTAACACAAATATAACATTTATCAAAGTATAACATTGATATAAGTCAATGTAATGAATCAACAAATAAAATTGTTCATAAAACAATAATTTGGAAAAAAAAATCATCAATATAACTGATTCCTAAATTTCATAACGTTTTTGTAAATAATTCAATTCCAGACCAAGTAGGAACAATGCTTAAGTAGTTATATTAACGTTGAATTAATTATCCATCTAGTGTAATCAATCCCTCTCACATTCACCTCATGAAATCATGCTGACGTCACTCCCAGGTGATGTAGTTTGATTACAAAACTGTATAAAAACTGATATGGCATGTCATAAACACTGTATGATATGACATGCTCTATAAACACTATGTTGTGACATGTCACTATAATCCCTGTTTATGACGTGTCTCTGTAAAAACTGTATGATATGGCATGTCTCTATAAGCACTGTGTGATATGAAATGTGCACCTATTAAAACCTGATATGACATTTCCCTATAATCACTATATGATACTATAAACACTGTATGATATGCCATGTACAATAAACACAATGTTATGAAATGTCACTATACACACTGTATATGAAGTGTCCCTGCAAACACAGCATGATTTGACATGTCATGAACACTGTATGATTTGGCAGGTCACTATAAACACTGTACGATGACCTGCCTCTATACTCACTGCATGATATGCGCCCCAACAAGCGCTTAATAGAAGATGTGCTCCAATAGAACTACACATGACATGTCCCTGCAAACACTATGTTATGACATGACACTATAAACACTGTATATGACATGTCCCTGCAAACACTATGTTATGACATGACACTATAAACACTGTATATGATGTTTCCCTGTAAACACTGTATGACATGTTCCTGTAAACACTGTATGACATGTTCCTCCAAACACTGTATATGATGTGTGTCTGTAAACACTGTATGATATAACGTGATCCTTTAAGCGTTGCATATGGCACGTGTCCCAGGCAATCACTATGATCTGACATGGCACTATAAACGCTGCATATGAAGCGTCACTATCAGCACTACTGACGTGTCGCTCACCCGCCATCTCTCCTCACAGAGCCGTTAAAACCAGCTGCTGGAACATCTGTCAGCATAATCAACACTAACAGCGTGCACAAAGTGTCTGACTGAGTGTACACAGCTGAAGCTCATCCAGCATATCTGCAGGCAGGCCCAGATAACCTCCTGGGTCGGGGGGTGGGGGGCGGGGGGTGTGTATAGAGACATGTCATATCATATGGTGTTTTTCTGACATGTCCTATCATGTCAGAACAGCTCAGGGTACAAAACTTGCTCAAGAGCACAACTGGCAGCACACCTGGGATTTCAACCTGTAGCCCGAGAGTCGTAAGTTCTAAACGCCAGCATTATACCACCACAGTTTGCCAGCAGTCTGTCTATGGATGAAATCACGTAACTGGTTAACTGGGGCCAATGACCCCCAAGACTCTCAGTACAGCTGTATTATGCATTGTCTTTTTTCATTGTAATTGTGACGTGAATTTCCATGATGAACTCATCACAAAAGGACTGCAATGCAATAATTATGAATATTGGAAGAAGCCGTGTCAACTGCACTCCACAATGCAGGTTTTTTTCTTTCTGCAATGCGATCAGTAAAGCCTAATTTATACTGCACTGCTGGACAGTGCCTTGTGACAAAAATGTTTGTATTTTCAATGTCACTCATCTCTAGAATTTTGTTATGCTGTGACTGGACAGCCAGAGGGGAACACCAAAATGTGTTGCCATTGACAATTTTAGTGGTGTCGATAAACATGAAGGGGCTAGAGGAAAACCTGTCGGAATAAATAAGAAAGTGTCCTGAGTATGATGCAGGGATGAACATTACTGAACTTGCTGGCCAACATCCTAAAAAATACAAAATGCGTATCTTTATCCGGAATATCACACACCTGAGTAACTAGGACATATTCTCCCCGCTTTTCCCTTCTTTTTCCCTCAATCACTTCATTATTTTTATTTATTTTTTTCCACAAAAGTATTTTTCATATTCGCTCCTCCTCTCAATAATTTCACTGGGCACCACCACAGATGCAAACAAACGGGTCAGGAC
>CM077298.1:33239190-33244190 GCA_039654925.1 Anguilla pacifica | reverse complement strand
TGCAGTTTGTCTGTGCCATCTATGCTCGCGTGACGGCATTGCCAAGCCCTGGCTGCATGCACTTGAACTTCTGCTCGCAAGACCGTTACCTTGGCTACCATGGTAAACCAAAGGCCTGGTAGCATAACAGACACAGGATCTCAGGCGAAAACTCCAATCTGTGCATTTGATTAGTTAGTTCACTAGTTAGCCATTTCTTTTAATGTGTATTTATGTGTGTGTGTGTGTGTCTGTCGGGTTTGAACTAGTATCGATAATGCATGCTAATAGCTTATTAGCTACATAGCGTAGCTACAAGCCATCTTCCTGTCAATCGCCACCCACCATCTCAAAGCACCCCCTCCTCCTGTCTCCTCCCCCCCCCCCCGGTCCACAATCTCACCAACAGTAACAGAAAGGCTAAAGCCATGCTTTGGCATTGGAAATGATACAACATTCAGAAAGAACCTGTTCACTTACATCTCCACAGCAACACAAGTCTCAGTTCAAATGTACAATCTTACATTTATGGGAACAGGTTGTCTGAAGCAGCCACATACTTTATACTGCAAAGAGATACCAGGGGAGTGCCATCAGGAAATACGCTTTGAGGACTGTTACTGTAATGCCAGTAAACCGATGGTTATTATAACCTGTTTCCAGATATAACAATAAAGCTTGTATTTTATTACACAAACAAAAATAATGCAGGCTATTAGAATTACTGTAAAACTCAGAGGATTTACCGTAATAACCGGTGATTCCACATATCCCCCGTCTAACAACAAGCTAACGGTTATTGGATTGAGATTAAAGGGACGCAGCTACCTTGCTTCATTCAGTTTGAGCTTATAAAGGTTAATTAAGTGTGGAGCAAAAACGTTAACGTGATTAAAACGAGAAATGCTCACTTTTATTCACTTTTATCAAGTGAGAGAGAGAGTTCGGCGTTTATTCAGAGTGAACATAAAGATCGCTTTGGGGAAATATAACCGATCAGGCAGATTATCTGGCGGTTAATGTAATACTCTGTATGCCTACACTATCAGCTAGGTGAGATTGTCTTTAGTACACTGCCCTCTCATTACACAGCCTCTTCCCCGTGAACAAGAACTGCCCTGCTAAACATCTTCCAGTGTCTCGTTAACAGGGTAACCTTCCCTGCTGCTTCACTACATTACTGAACAAAACGAACACACACACACACACACACACACACACACACAAGCACAGGCATACCGCCCACGCATGCAAGCAGAGCTTCAAAATTGAAATTTTTAATATGATATTTTTAAAACTTCAAAGTTTTTTTTTGTTTTTTTTTTGGCCTGCAAGCTAATTGCACAGAGCCAATTAGAGAAGTGATATTAATTAAACTGCAACGCCGTCCCAATGTCAAGGTGGGTTCAAGTAGAAAGGAAAGAAACTGTTGCAGCTTTGCTGTGGAACACCTGTCAGATGAAACTCCTTACTTAGACCGGCACCAGTTATTTTGATCTACAAAAATTTACATTTTGATAAATAAACCTGCACAAAAACTCCTGTAAAAACCTGATCACAGTATGTAAATATGCTTTTGCTGGATGTATACTGGATGCTGTAATTTAATATTGAACGGCAATAGCAATCCAGGACTAAAACCTACACAATACAAACGGCCTGCCAATTGGAGTGTCAACATGTTTATGTGGGAGCGTATCCATGTTCCCAGGGTCCTAAGTTCTACTGCACCTGAAAAAATGTTGTGAACAATTTTTCCTAATTTCTTGGAAAATATTATTATTATTGAGGACTTCTGAGCATAGCTAAGCCATTTGTTTGCTGATAGACCTAGCTGACGTCGTTTTCTGGAGTAAGACAGAAAATCATTGATTTACTGTCTCTGTCTCTATCTGCTGAACACAGATAAGATTTCATGTAGAGCTGGGGAACATAGGACCCTGGGAACATAGGACCATTTGTCATGTTCCCATTATGTGCCATATAAATCTGAGGAACATAGGACCCTGGGAACATAGGAAAGAGCCCGTTTATGTGGGTGAATGTCATAGAATACACACAACATATTCTCTCATATTTTAAACCAGGAGCCATGTAGGCAACTGTGCACTATGGGCTTTGGAACGCGGTTTGATTTAAGCTGGCAGAATCCCCCACAGGGGCTCACAATGCTCACATTAACACTCCACACAAACTTCATACCACCTGAAAAGTTGCAAACACCTCAACAGGTTATTTTTCACATTGACCCATATAGCTGCGGTTTAAAAAAAAAAAAAAAAAAAAAGTTGCTACAAGGTTTTGTTCTGTTATGCTGCAAAAAGTTGCAATAACAAGCTGCATCCAGAGGCAGGTTTTTTTTCTCCCCCACACTTACATTATCCGGCATAAAAATTCCTTGTGGCAGAGCTGTACTGTAAGTGATCTCACTGCCGCCTGTGGAGGTTTCAGCAGCTCCAGAAGTGATCAGATAAGCCGACAGTGGTCCCCAATCCTGGGCCAGTGTGCAGTGCTCATAGGCAATTATCAAGCATTAATTAATGTCGCAGAATTCTGTCTTCATATACTCAAGCTTGGAATCGTAAATAGTTACATGAGCTCCAAAAAAAAAATAATAATCATTTTGATTTTCATTTCGTTTTTCGTCTTACATTTTGTTTTCGGTGATTTTAAGAAAAGGTCATTGAGAACGTGTCAAGCACAGGCCACGCAAGCTCCAGACGTTCTCAAAACAGGCACGCCGGGCACAGCTCCGTGACGCAATCATCCTCATCATGACACGGCGCACACGCGCTCCCCCGGCTCGCCTCGTTCTCGCCCTTTCGCGGGAACAGGAAGTTCAGACAAAAAAAGCGGCTCGCGCACGCAGAGCAGCCCTCTCTATCCCGCCCGCCCGCCCGCCCGCCCGCCCGCCTGCCCGCCCGCGGCGGAAAACAAAGTTAACTTGGAGAGATCCTCCCACGTGCGCAGCCCCCTTTGTCCTCAGCTCTCCTGCGCATTTATCTATTACAACCACATTACATAAAATACGCCCGGGGGGGGGTGAGGGGGGGGGGCAAAGGCTCAGTCATCCGCTGGGTTCAAGGCCCCCCCCCGAGCGCCAGGGGAGACGCCAGAGGAGGCCCTCGCTCCTCCAGCGCCGTTGCTCGCTCTACCCAGATCTCTCCAGAACCCCCCTGGAGCCAGCGACACTCCAGCAACTTGGAGATGGATCAATAAAGCGCCTAAAAACAGAATCCTTGCATCGCAAATTCCCCGTTATTTCCACTTGGAGATCATTTGGCATCGCTCGCCCCGGTTCTATCGACGAGTGACGTTGGAAATAAATTAAATATGACTCTTTCCTTCAGCAACACGCGGGCCACCCCAACCCACGCACCCCCTCCCACGTCCTGTCCAGAAAAGACTTCTTCTTTTTTTAAACTGCCCTGGCAATGAAGCATACCTCGAGATGTTTTGGAATCTGGACAGACGCCAGTCAGCCAGCGCAGAGATGTAAAAGCTGGAGCTGGTCTCCACACGTAAGATTATATTTTTAACATAAAATTATTACGGAGAGGCTGGAGGAAGGCAGGTGGGATTTTATTAGATGTGAAAGCTTCTGAGGAGAGAGGAGAACAGAGAAAGGGTGGCATGTTTTTAAATGAATGGAAAATATCCTGGCCAGACCCACCACCCTCTCCTTCAGTGGGGCTTTTTTTCCTGATACCACCAGCTCAATACTCAAAGAAACCAACAGATGAAGGATTAAAACAGTTATTTGCTGTTTGAAATATCCGGCGCATATGAGAAAGTCCTGCTCTTAAATATAGATGTATTTTCGCTATTTGCGAAGAGCCTGGAATAAGCTTTTTCAAAGTGCATTCCTGGGAATTTTAAAGAGTATTTTCATAACTTCAGTCTAATTGCAGACTTTCTTGTCAGCCTCTGTAGTTCTGCTGTGGGCATGAAAGGGTGGCTCTGCCAAAAAAAAAAAATCCAGCCCTAAATGCTGAGCTTTGGTCAGTTCCATGGAAGATTTGATTCTCTGGACAAGAAGCCCCCTTCCTGTCCACCGGGAGCTTTTTAGTGTCCACTCCCATATATCCCAGAGAGAGTCAAGTACTGCCTTTCAGCTCACAAGACAATACAAACGGGACTAACAAAAATTCATATTACTGACCCATGTCCCTCTTTAATGCAGAAGTTAAAATTCCTGTCTGTATTGTCAATCATTCAAGTTGACAGACCGTTTCTCTATTAGATCTCAAAAATATCAAAAACAAAAGTCTCGCACTGCACAGTCCTCAGCTCACTGGCCAATATTTTATCCAGTCGGGCAAGCAATCCCCCGTTACGCAATCCAAGAGAAAATAAAAGGCTCATTCATCTCCTGTTAAACAATTTTATCTCATAATATCTTGAAATGCGGAAAAACCACTATGCTTTCATTTTGATGGTTAGCCTATACATTGCATTATAAAGAGAGATTCCCAGAACCATTAAAATGCACATAAAACAGAGCAGTCATCACTTTCAGAATATAAAACTCTCTCCCCAGACTCAAAAATAGGTCACGCAATGTGATCTATTCTCCTATGTTGCATAAAACTTCCGCGTTATGATAAAGTGTATGCTGCTTCAGCTAATACTGTTATTTATATGATTTCATTTTTAAATTACTCATGGCAGAGTGGCTTGGCGGGGATAACAAGAATTTAATGTGGTAGCAGGCAGAGGGAGAGGCAATTCATACTATTTATAATGATAATGCCAACATAAAGAATTAGACTGTCACTTCCCGGAGTTTTAAAAAGCGCAGGGTGGTAGCAGTAAGACTTAAACTCACCAGCACAGGTTATTAAATGTGCGCTGCCATTTGTGCACAGTTATGCATTAAATGTTCCATTTGAGTCATCTGGATAAAAATCTAAACACTGCTACACTCAGCAATGATAAATTATGTTGATTATTGCTATTGTGGGTTTCTGCATGCATGTGGAAGCCAAAGGTGCTTCTACTGATGGACTCAGCTACCTAAT
>CM077298.1:33164190-33234190 GCA_039654925.1 Anguilla pacifica | reverse complement strand
GCTCTTATTACGTAAAGAGAAAACGTTTAATTGTTTTGGATTCAAACGTAACGGCTTCACTCGTAAAACTTTTTGATTGGTTCGGGGGAGCGGAATCAGGTCAGTGACATCACAAAACCTCTTTTTAACGTCGTCGGCAGAGGAAGCCGATCTGCGTTAGGCCGTCTCCTGGAAGCGCTCGGAAGAAAAACCGCCAGATTATTCCTGCGGATAATGCGCGTGTCCGAGGACGGACCGCTCTTCTCGTCCAATGAATCGGAAGAGAACGAGCGCCTCGTGCGTGATTTGGAAAAGTAACCCTCCTGTACTTTGGCGTAATATACAGTACACTGCATGTGCCAGATAACTATTGGGCACATGATCGCTTCCAGTGACTTCTAAAGTTACCAGGACACTACGCTCATGTAGTGAATGCTGAGCGCAGTGTCATATTCTACACAAGACTGTGATTGTTCGGGCCTTATAGTACTTAAAATGGACACAAAAACCAATTCACAAAACAATGAGGTCATATAGTTATCATAATCATAATATTGATCAGTGCGGTCATTTTACACGTGTACAACCAAAGGCCTTGATTGAATTCCGAGAGTCTTAAAAATTGAATAAGGTGAAAAGAGCTCAGCCTCCATTTTTCAAGTGTAATAAAACGGAATGCCCGACGGCTTCAGAAATAACTCATGCGATCACAATAAGTGCCAATATTTCAACACCGCACTAAGTACTCTTTTTTTTATGAACCGCATTTTAAAGAGCTCGTTTTAAATTGCCTTGTCATATTTTCCATTTTATAATTGTTATTATTCTCCTTCACAGCCATACTACATTCATTGTGTTATTCATTTTGAAAAAGTTCTTTGATCTTTTTTTTTTTTTTTTTTTTTTTTTAACAAAAAGTGCTTCAAAATTTTTTTATTTTTTTTTTTAAATCAACAATGCCAGAAAGCGTACGGTGTGTGGAGGAAGAGGGAAATCGCTGAGAGTTTCTCTCTGGGGGGGGCTGGAGAGAGTGTGTGTGTGTGTGTGTGTCTTTTTCGGCGAGTGGCAGGGACTGATAGCGGGGCTCTTATCCGGAGCTCCTGCTCTGCCCCAAGCTGCCCCTGGAGAGGTGCAGAGATCGGCCCTTAAATAGGGGGGGGGTGGGGGGCGTGTCACTGGGGCGGGCCCCTGCTTTTGTCCTCCCACTCGCTGGCCTTGTGTGAGAGAGAGAGAGAGCGCTGTTTCGTCCGTCCTTGTCATTAGCCCTGGGACTTCGGGGAGGGGGTGGGGGGGATGGGGGGGATGGGGGGGGGGTTGGGGTGGGGGGAGTGCCGTTCGCTGAAGCTAACGAGGTGTGGAGCTACAGCTTTGGGCCCCCCGGTATGCACTTGCCTTTAAACTCGGCCTAAAACTCCATGTCCACACTGAAGGGGACATTCGTTCCACATTTCCCTTTTAACAAACGCAGAAAGACCATGAACGTGCATGACATAGGGGCGACATAGCTCAGGAGGTAAGAGCGCTTGTCTGGCAGTCGGGGGGTTGCCGGTTCGATCCCCTACCCTGGGCGTGTCGAAGTGTCCCTGAGCAAGACACCTAACCCCTAACTGCTCTGGTGAATGAGAAGCATCAATTGTAAAGCGCTTTGGATAAAAGCGCTATATAAATGCGGTCCATGTGCCATTACAAGTACAGTACAATGCACCCTTGCACGTAATATTCAAATGGAGAGTTTCTTTGTACTTTTATCTCACAGAGAAAAACGCCACTTTCACGCTCAGCCGTGACGTATTTTCCACAAGACGAGATTAGAGCATTTCCAGCGCTGAGTCACCGGGCCTGTGCGGTGTGCTCAGAAAAAGGATCAGATCTTAGATTTATCCTCATCTTTACAAAGTGTTCCCATGCACCGCAGTGCACCCAGGGCAGCGAGCTCAGTCACCTACAGCCGCCACATCCAGGCAGCGAGCTCAGTCACCTACAGCCGCCACATCCGTTTGAGAAAGCAGCGCTCCATTCTCACGGCACCGCCACGAGAGTTTCAAATGGAGAGGTTCCTCGTACTTTTATATCTCAGGGAAAAACACCACGTACACGCTCAGCGATGACGTGTTTTCCCGTGTACCGTCGGCACTGCGGGGCGGCAGAAAGCAGGCGCCAGGGTTTCTTTTTCCCTTTTTTCGAGACAGAGAGGGGTACTTTTCGGAGAAGTTATCACCAGTGTCCGTGAAGCAGCTCGAGCTCGTGTACTGATGTTAGCGAGGGGACATCTAAACACCGCCGAACAGCAGGGAAGCCATCAGCGAGACGAGGAGTGGAACAACTTTGTAATTACGCAGCACTGTTGTGCGTGATTAAAAATGCATTCTGTCCTTGCCAGAAATGTTAATTTAAACACCCCTTTTCAGCTCGAGCCGGGAAGCAGGGCGTACAGATGTCACTCCGTATACTTTACGGCGAGACCGAACCACTCTGTCAAACAGGCGCCCACTTCACCCCGCAGAGGACTACGGGTCACACGTGTGAAGCACCAGAGAAAAACTACACCGAGCAGACCTGTTCCAGGTCTGAATTTAAAACAAATAATAAAAAAACGGCTGGAAATAAACACGGGCTGCACGCTGAACACATGAAATAAGCCTGGCGTTGGACCGGAGCCTAAGAAGCAGCTCAGCCTTCCTTATGAAACCCCTTTTAGAAAGAAGCGAGGGATCTGCGGATGGGGAGCAGAAACGTCTTAATTGCGGGAGAGATAAAACTTCCGATGCAGCTGCGTAAACAAACGGATTCCGCTTCATCGCCGCCAGGCGCCCCTCTCTCTCTCTCCGGCGCGCGTAAGGAAAAGGGACGCGGGTTCTCTCTCGCCCGCGCGCGCGCGTGCGCATCGATCGTTTCGCCGCGTTTCCGTGGTAATTGGCCCGTTCTCGGCTGGGCGCGCGGACAGGCGGCCGAGCTCGGCCTATTCGATAACGAGCTCCCAAAGACGCGGGCGGGCGGGCGGGGTGGGGCGGGCGTTCGCGGCACGGCGGCGGATCTTAAAGAGCTTCTTCTACCTCCCGAGCCGCCGCTTAGCGCTGCCGTTCCTGCGTTCTTCTTCCTCCTCCTCCTCCTCCTCCTCCTCCTCCGCCGCTCCGAGGCTCTCTCAGATGTCAGCGTTCGACAGAAAAAATAATAAAGCCCGGTCACCGTGCTACCTGCCCCATCGGTTTCGCCGGGTTTGTTTCGATAAGGAACATAACCGAGAAGGAATACGGCCCCATTAAAACGGACAGAGTGTAGCACAGCGGGTAAGGAACTGGGCTTGTAACCGAAAGGTCGCAGGTTCGATTCCCGGGTAAGGACACTGCCGTTGTACCCTTGCGCAAGGTACTTAACCTGCATTGCTTCAGTATATATCCAGCTGTATAAATGGATGCAATGTAAAAATGCTGTGTAAAAGTTGTGTAAGTTGCTCTGGATAAGAGCGTCTGCTAAATGCCTGTAATGTAATTAAAAAGATAATTACATGTCACGAAAAAGTGACGGTGTTATGAAAAAAATAAAAAAAAACTTAAAAGGTCACAATCCTGCAATTACAATTATGAATCATCGATATTTTTGCATGAACGAACGTAGAAATAACTGCGCGTGTTAAAAATGCACTTGGTAACATATGCAAATTACACATAACTAATTGGGAATTTTACACAAATTAGTGAACACATGCAGGAATAACCAGAAACCTGCTGCTCACCTCTAGGTAGGAAAAGGTACACAATCCATGCTGTGAACCAAATATTGACTCTGTCATTAAAGGGCAAACTGTGCATTCCAGGCATCCTGATTCAGGATGATCGCAACCAAAGAAGAAGAGAAAAAAAAAAAACTTCCCAGCATGCCCCAAAAGCAACAGTAACATAACTACAATGACGGAATCTACTTTGAATAAAAAATAAAAACATTTTTTTGGCTGGACCCTACAAACGCGAATGTCTGTGACTGACTGAGTGAGTGATGAAGTTACGCCATTGGTCGGCCGAGTTATGAAGTTACACCATTGGTCGGCCGGATCACGTGTGTTAGGTCCAGCCATATACTACTGTAGGTTTTAACCTGGTCTTGTTTAAAAAAAAAACATAGAATATCAACAACAGTGACAAAAAAAACCAGCCAATCGGCAGCGAGCGGGACCAACGGGCTGTGACACACAGTGCTGTGCAGAGGGCAGCTCTTCACTCAGACCTGTGAGGCGGGCATTAGCATGCAGGACGCCGTGCTGGGCCAGTCCATAACTACATTAGACTCCCAGAGTGATCCGTGATTGAGTTAGGCAGTGAATGTCCTTCATCATTAGCATGGCATTATGGATGATAGGTTCTATCCTTAAGCATCTCCCCCCACCCCCCCCCCACCCCACCCCCCCGCTCGTGCTGCCGAATAACAGAAATAAATAACGCGCGCGCACTGGGGTGCAGATGAAGGAGCTTCACTACCCAAAATCGCGTGAGCTGGTGCCGGAGTGAGCGAGTTCCCTACGTGCGCGTCTCACTGCTTTCGGGACAACCGCAAGCCGACGGGATTAGAGCCTTTCCAGCGCTGAGTCGCTGGGCCTGCGCGGCGAGTTCAGAATAAGGATCAGATCTTAGACTTATCCTCATCTTTACAAAGCGTTCCCATGCACCGCAGTGCACCCCAGGGCAGCAGGCTCAGTCACCTATAACCGTGACATCCCTTTGAGAAACTTTCGCTTCATTGTCATGGCATCATCACTGAGGGGTAAACATCAGGGCACTCTTCAGACAGCTCAGCACATTCCCAGCCTGTCTGGTTAGCCAGTGAGCGCCTAAACCTAATGCCAACGTAATTTTTTTATTTGTTTTTTTTTTGTTAAAGGAAAAAACCCAGCTATGTTAAATGTGTCTGGTAATCTGGATATCGGAAATGTCTGACATGAGATTACGCTCGTTCTTGGAAAGCTGGATAATCTCTGTTGCTCTTTCCTGCGATGTGACACGGGCCCCGAGCTCTGGCCGCAATTACCCTACGTAGCGGGGGCCGTGTCCTTCCTGTTCCTGGTGGATCCAGACGGCACGTTTTTTTTTTTTTTTGCGGAGAACACTGGGAACCGCCCGCTTGTCAGGGAAGGGATTATATTCCATAAACACTCCGAGGAGCTCGATCCCAATCAGCCTGTCTGCATCGGCTCAGACGCGTCCCTCACCACCGGACCCCGATCACCAGCTCATCCACGCACATGCACACACACACGCTCACACACGCATACACAAGCACACACACCCTTACATGCATGCACGCACACACAGAGGCACGCAGACACGCAGTCACACACACATTTGCATGCACTCACACACAACACAAAACAGCAGTCACGCTCATATGCACGCTAAATTAAATGAATGCCTACAGACACACGAGCAACTCAGCCAAATGCATGCAAATAAACACACCCACACATACAGACACTGATACCTGCTTACACACTTACCCCCTTCCATACCCTCGTTCCGCGCGCGCAGACACACACATGCACACACACACACACACACACACACGTGTACACACGCAGACACAGACGCACGCGTGCGCACACACGGGCACACACACACAGCCACACACACGCACAGACACACACATGCAAACACACACGCACATGCACACACACACGCACGCACACACACGCACACACGCAGACACACACACGCACAGACACACACATGCAAACACGCACACACACGCACATGCACACACACACATGCACGCGCACACACACACACGCACAGACACACACACACGCGCGCACACACACACAAGCGCGCGCGCACACACACACACACACACACACACACACACACACACACATTTGGACGCGCTTGCTCATGAGCAGGCCACCAAGCCCTCCCACACAGCTCAAGGAGAACGAGCTCCAAAAGGCCACAGAGTGCTCTGACCTCATAGCACAGCTCTACTCAAACTGAAGTACAGCGCTGTGGTCCCCCTCAAGATTAAAAAGCAGATCCCCCACCCCAACAACCCCCCCTTTCCTCTCAAATATAACACTCTTTCAGGGTTTTCCATCTGGAAATCAAAATTCAGCTTCAGCAGGTTCCATAAATTCTATATTCGGTGTACAGTACACGTTTAATCTTTTGGGCCAGGGCCAACCGACACGTCCGTGCGAGAAAGGAGTGCTCAAGTTTCTGACAACGCTCAAACTCTGAGGGTTGTCTCAGGGTTTGGTAGCGCGCGGCTAAGGAAGGGTTGAGAGCGAATAACCCAGACCAGCAGGGAACGGAGCCGGTAAGCCTGTTAGCGATGCCGTTTCTCCCCAAAGCCACTGGTGTGAATCCCTTTCCATTAAAGCAGTGAAAGGGAAAGATTAGCGTTGTATTAGAGTGGGGTGAAAAGCCTTTCCTTTCACACTGATATATATATATATAAAAAGAGGAGACTCTCTGCAGTGAGGGAGAGAGAGAGAGAGAGAGGAACAAAGAGAGAGAGAGGGAGAGAAAGAGGGAGCAGGAGAGAGAAAGAGGCAGAGAGAGAGAGGCAGAGGGAGGGAGTGAGAGAGAGAGCAGGAGAGAGAGAGAGGGAGGGCGTGAGAGAGAGAACGAGGGAGGGAGAGAGGAACAAAGACAGAGAGGGAGGGAGAGTGAAAGAGGAGGAGAGAGTAAGCGAGAGGAAGAGAGAGAGAGAGGGAGAGTGAAAGGGGAGGAGAGAGTAAGGGAGAGAGAGAGAGGGAGAGAAAGAGGGAGCAGGAGAGAGAAAGAGGCAGAGAGAGAGTAAGCGAGAGGAAGAGAGAGAGGGAGGGAGAGTGAAAGGGGAGGACAGAGTAAGCGAGAGAGAGAGAGAGAGAGAGAGAGGGAGAGTGCAAGAGAGGAGGAGAGTAAGCGAAAGAGGGAGAGAGAGAGAACTGAATTTAAAAACACCTTTTATTTCAACATGTTCAGCAACAGAGAAACTCAAGTCATGTTCACTCAGTCAAGCAATAGAACAAGATCAGTTTTTATATAGACGCAGCTATACTACCTCATAAAAAAGATGAAAGATTAAAAAATCCTCCTCATCCTTCCTCATCAACATGACACAGCACTCCGCCGGGCCCCCATAAATACTCCAAACGAGGTTTGTCATGTGCAGACGTGGAATACGAGAACTCCACCTGCAGGCTTGCTGCAAAAGGCCCCCGCAGTGGCACGTCCAGGGTTAGTTCAGCTCCAAACAGAGGACAAGTCAAATTGGGACCATATGTACTCTGTAAGAGTTGATTTAACACTGGACATTATACTGTGCGTACATAATGCTTTCTGCCCCCCCCCCTTTCCCCCTCCCACAAGCTATTGTGTTTTCTACTCTTCCAAGGGGCTAGTTTAGCTTGCCAAAAAATTAGGCTTAACAGCCACACACTTGTTTTTTTTCCTAATAGTGTATACCTTGGCACTCCTGTGCACAGTACAGCTCCCTGGAGAAACCCATACCCAGCCCACTGCACCAGTGCCTCGCTGTTCCCAACATGTCCTTCTACCCTGACACTTCAACGAGACCGTGCTCCACACTTTCGACCTCCCCGCGGGACAAGCGACTGCCCCCCACTTTTGGACCAAGGTGCGCGAGAGCCAGAGGAACGGCGAGCAAGAATCTCCCCCGAAATAATTCAGGTTTCACCGTGACCCCCAACACTGCTGTTCACCTTCTTTCCCTGTGTGTCCTTTTGTTTATACACACCGACAAAAAAAAAAAAAAAAAACTTGTCATGCCAATGATGCTGAACTAACTGAGTTTCAGGGAGGTGGTGGGGGCGGGGGGGGGGGGGGGAGGGGGGGTGGGATAAGGGGGTCACCAGAAACAAGGACAACACGATTCCTTTTCCAGGACCGATCCCCACCTGCCACAGCGCCCAGCGAACCCGACGGCGTGGCCTGATGCTTCCGGACAGGGGGGTCAGTGCGACCGGGGAATTGGGCAGATCGGCCGTGACACCTGGACACGCGGCGAGCAGGTTTTTCCGCGAGCCGCCAGCGGCTGTGCCGGGCCGCCGCGGAATCGCCGTGACAGCGGACATCTGCACCTAATTTCACAAAATGGATGGTTCTGCCGCGTTAAGAGCCATTAAAATTAATAATTCCATGCGTTTATATAGCGCTTTTCCCTCACACTGAAACAGCAACCAACGTGTAGCACCCACCTGGGTGATGCACGGCGGCCATTTTGCACCAGAACGCTCACCGCACATCAGCTGAGGGGGTTAGACTGGGGGATGATTAGGTGGCAGGTTGAGAGAGACAGGTTAGGAATCAGACCCAGGTCAAATACATATTTGTTTTGGATTCAAATACGTTTCGTGCTCTATTGATCTTGCCTGGTGTAATTGAGCCTGCCAATATGACCAGAAGGTGAGGTTTGCACTTTTTAAGAGTATTCCATTGGTTCCAATACACCAGACAAGAGTAGCAAAGTGTAGAAAAGTATTTGAATCCAAAACAAATACATATTTGACCCAGGTCTGTTGGGAATTTAGTCAGTACACCGGGACACCACCTACTATGTGCTGTGAGTGTCGTGGGATCTTTAATGACCACAGTGAGTCAGGGCCTGGGTTTAACGCAGTCATGACACAGCGCATTCACACAGAAACGCCGCCGTTATTCTGTCACCGCAGCTCAAACGAAGTCTCTGGGAGCTCTGCGGAGCTCTTCATGCCCGCTCGCGGCACAGGAAGTTATGCATTCTGAGGCGAGGATCTGCTGACTGAACAGAAACACGTCTTGAAAAGCAGCAAGTGGCTTCACAGAGACGTGCCGAAATGTGCTTGGAGGCAGTAGTGGCTTCACAGAGACGTGCTGAAATGCAGCTGTGGCTTCAATGAGACGTGCTAAAATTCAGCTGTGGTTTCACAGAGATGTGCTGGATAGCAGCTGTGGTTTCACAGAGATGTGCTGGATAGCAGCTGTGGTTTCACAGAGATGTGCTGGATAGCAGCTGTGGTTTCACAGAGATGTGCTGAATAGCAGCTGTGGTTTCACAGAGATGTGCTGGATAGCAGCTGTGGTTTCACAGAGATGTGCTGAAATGCAGCTGTGACTTCACAGAGACGTGCTGTGCTAAACCACTGCACACCTCCCTCTCTTCAGACATCGACAGTGTTGCACCAGAGGGACTCTCCTCTGACAATTATGACTGAGATATTGTTGGCTTCCTATGCATCAGAGCAAAAAAGGTTTTAGTAACAAACATTCCTCTAAGGACACTAACACGCCCAAGACAGGTGGTTTATAAACCACCTTCATCCTCTCAGCTTTCTCTCCATTGCATTGTGGGTAAAAGGTAAGCTTCAAACAACAGTCCTTACAGTACACTTACTCAGGTGGACACTACGGGGGGGGGGGGGGGGGGGGGCTGGGTTGATATTAGGACAGGTGCAACTGGGCAAAGAGGGACAATCATTTCAGCCTCTCTCTGATCTGGTGGTGTAGCTTAAATTGGGCTGTAAAAGCAGTCCTGAGGCCCTGGAGGGGAGGGGTGTGGCTTTATTTGGACTAGCCCCGTCGCAGTTGTGCGATAGCGGGACGTGGTGCTAATACATAGTGTGTGAGTGAGTGAGTGAGTGAATACAAGTGAGTGGGAATGAGATCATTATATTCAGATTGGAACCAACAGTTAAATCTCTGCACTCACAGCACTAGCCTGACTAGGAAACAGCAGTACCACACACACACACACACACACACACACACACCATACATGTACATCCCTACACACATATACGCACGTTTGTGTGTTTGTATTTTGTGGTGGCGTTGCTGCTTTCTGTATTTTGCACACGTACACAAACACACAGACAAACACACACACCATCTCACACACACACACAAACAAACAAATGGACACACGAACACACACACAAGCACACACACACAATTTGAACTTATTGACAGCAGTATTCTTTTAGTGATAGCTAAGCCCCTTTCCAACGAAATATTTCCTTCAAAATACATCAATAAAGATGTCTGCTCGTTCAAGTTTTTCCATTTTATTTCTTTCTGGACAGAATGTGTCTCTCTGCCACATTTAATTGACAACCCAGCGCTAAAAAACAGAGTACCTCATGTTCTCTGCAGTGGCTCCAACTTGAACTGTGTGTTTACTGTTGAATCACAATGAAGCAGAAGCTTGTTCTCGACACACCACATACATGCATAAGTGCTAAGTGGATAGAACCTTTAATTAAAAAAAAAAAATAGAGCGCATCTCAGTATTCTTGGCATCCTTTCCATCAGAATTCAGAAAAAAGAGGCCAGATTCTCTTTTCCCCGAGCATGAGTCTGAGGAAACGTATGGGAGAGAAATATAGCATCCCCATGCGAGCGCTGAATTGAGCTGGATGTATGAGGGACATTAATGGGTTGAAAAATTCATATAAATCAACAGAGGCTTGTTCTCGAGAACTCGCAACGCACAACATTTTTCTTTTTAAAGTATGCAATGAAAAATATTTCGGTGTAGTCATTAAGTCCCTGAAGGACGCGCTTCTTTTGTGCTGCAGTAGAGGACAACAGAAACGTTAGCAAACAGTGGGGTTTCTCTTCCCCGGTCTTGAAAAGCAGCGGCCTAATTCACCTACTCAGTCAAGACACACTCGGAGATATTGACCAGAACGGAACAGTGCGGGTGATGGTTGTACAGGCTTCCTGTCTACATAACTACAATTTTTAAAAATGTATTTACATGTATATATATATATTTTTTTTCAATGTAACGAAAGAAAAAGAAAACAAAAAAATGTACCCTACCCTGCAGGTAGGGTGCATGGCAGCTCAATTAGATCAAAGAGACACACCCATACAGAGTCAGAATAGAGGCGGTACGAAGTCGGCACGGCAACGGCACGGAGTCGGCACGGCAACAGCACAGCGTCTGCACACAGCCACCAGCTGACCTGCCCAGATGGCTTCTTGACATTCATATGTGGAATCAGCTGTGGCCCTGTTCTAATCTGCATATTTCATGTCACATTATACGCTATATTAGCGCAGGATGTTTAGAATTCAAGGTAATGCATAAGTCAACAGGGAGGAAGAGGGAAAAAAAAGTTTCCTTTTGAAGGTGTAGCTCATTTCTCTCGAGTTCACCTTTCAAGGGTACAGACAGTTAGAGTTTTGTTTTGTTTTGTTTCCGCGCCCCCCCCCCCCCCCCTTTTAGATGCGAGAACATTCATTATGAGTTGTGTGTCCCAAGGCAAACCGGGGTCATAGCGCGCGGCTCGGTTTCCACTTTTGACACGGCTGTGTTACCTTTCCTCCCAGGAGGCCGCTCTCTGTTCCGAACGCTCCCCCAGCACGCTCAAGCGACTGACAAATGTTATTTTGGGGAAAAGCATCGAGAAATCAGTCAAATACTTTCATATCAAACACACCCGCTCGCTCTGCACACACACACACACACACACACACACACACACACACACACACACACAGACACACATCTCTCCCTCTCTCTCTCTCTCTCTCACCCACACACACACACATCTCTCCCTCTCTCTCTCTCACACACACACACACACACACACCTCTCCCTCTCCCTCTCTCTCTCTCACCCACACACACACATACACACACACACACACCTCTCCCTCTCTCTCTCTCACACACACACACACACATCTCTCCATCTCTCTCTCTCACACACACACACACATCTCTCCCTCTCTCTCTCTCTCTCTCTCTCACACACACACAGACACACACCTCTCCATCTCTCTCTCTCACACACACACACACACACACACACACCTCTCCCTCTCTCTCTCTCTCTCTCTCACACACACATCTCTCCCTCTCTCTCTCTCTCTCACACACACACAAGGTTCATTCCAAGGTTCACTCGTTTTCTCTCCTTGCTTCTCTTCCGTTCGTCCTTCACCCCCTCCTTAGCTCCGCCCGAACCCCACGCGGACGAGGATTCTGAGGAGGAGGCGCAAGGATAAGATGCGAGGGGGGAGGAATAGAGGAGGAACCTTTATTCGGCAAATGGAACCTCCTTGCTCGGTCAAGCGTCAGTTTGAAGCGATGTCAGTTACAGAAGTGGCAGATGCGGAGAGGTGGATCCACAGGTGGATCATTCATAGGGCAAGCCTTCCGGAAAAAAAAAAGACTTCCACGAAGATTTGCGCTTGTGTATCCTCACCGAAGCATCCTCCAGCAGCCTCCTCACTCCTCCCTCTTTCCTCCTCCCTCCTCCAAGGAGCATCGAATGGGTTTCTAATGTCCTTAAAGATGGCGGCCATCGATCGATTTGCAGGTCACGCAAGGACCGAGAAGACGAGGATGGATATAATAAGCGATTGGAATGAACCCACACACTCTTCCCTTCATAAACACAAACACACCATTTAGTCACCCATCCCTGACTCCACTGATGCATGCCCTCCAAACACCAATCACCTCTGCAGGTATGCAGCCACACACCCCTACATACAAACACACACCCACTTCAATCACCCCTGCAACACACACAGGTGGCATGCATACACACGTGTGCATGGTGTGCCTGCATGCATACATACGCACACACAAACTCCTAATACAGTATGACAATGCGTTAAGACTGTAGAGATTACATTTGCATTGTGTCATTAATGCCAACAAAATATGCATTAAAATGTGTCTTATCTCCGTGATGAATAAATTGGCAATTAATGTTGAATTATCCCTCTCAGCCACGATAAATCAGCTGAGTCCTTGTGGTTTGAGGAAGCATTCATTTTAAAATGCAGTGATGATTCAGGATCAGCACCGATTCACATTCAGCAGCCAAAACCTCTACAGTACATTTAATAAGTTTGTCCTGGAGGGCCACGGAGCAAGCAGCATATTTTTAAAAAAAATCTTTTTTAAATAAAAAGATATCTAAATAATTCAGGGAGTGGTCAAACTGGTACGGTCACGGTGGTAATTATTTTAACGAAGTGCTCCTGCGGGACGGGGGGGAAAGACGGGGGCGTAATGGACCGGGGCGCAGGGGGGTCCCGTGTGAGAGAGAGCGGCCGCATTTCTCAGCGCACGTGTAATTATCCAGCAGCCATTTTAAAATCCGGAATCATCCTCAACTCTCCTCTGAGTCACCGGGGGCTTCTCTGCCCAGCTTCTTTCTCCGTAAATCTACTGTTCTCAAAAAAAAAAAAAAAAAAGCCACAGTATCCATTTTCATGAAGAGAAAACAAGAGAGGGAGGGGAACCTGTAGTTTAATTTTATTTTTGGTTGCAGTGATAGCTTCCAAACACAGAGCTGGGTGTGTTAGGGCACTGTGACATGGGGGCAATGAAGGGGAAGCTGGGCTTCCTAAAAACACCCTGAAGCTGCAGCTTCCTCAGGACCCGGCTTCATAACATGGACGTTTACCTTTTAAAGCTCTTTAGAGCTGGGGTGAGAAAGAATGGGTGCTGAGGGGTTTAGAGTAAGTGAGTGAGTGAGCGTGTGTGTGTGTGTGGGTCGGTGGGTGTGTATGTGTTTGAGTGTGTGTGTGTGTGTGTGTGCATGTGTGAGTGAGCGTGTGTGTGTGTGTGGGTCGGTGGGTGTGTATGTGTTTGTGTGCGTACGGGTGGGTGTGTATGTGTTTGAGTGTGTGTCTGTGTGTGTGTGTGTGTGTGTGTGTATGTGTGTATTGGTGTCTGTGTGGGTGTGTATGTGTTTGAGTGTGTGTGTGTGTGTGTGTGTGCATGTGTGAATGAGCGTGTGTGTGTGTGTGGGTCGGTGGGTGTGTATGTGTTTGTGTGCGTACGGGTGGGTGTGTATGTGTTTGAGTGTGTGTCTGTGTGTGTGTGTGTGTGTGTATGTGTGTATTGGTGTCTGTGTGGGTGTGCATGTGTTTGAGTGTGTGTGTGTGTGTGTGTGTGTGTGTGTATGGGTGTCTGTGAGGGTCAGTGGGTGTGTATGTGTTTCAGTGTATGTGTGCATGTGCATATGCATGTGTGTGATGTGTGTGTGTGTGTGTGTGTGTGTGTGAGAATACAGCTACTGCACAGGTTAACTACTAGTCCAGTTTCCAGTCAAACTCATGTTCAATTTCCTCCTTTTCTTTAGTTTAGTAATATTGCATTCATTGACAGCTCTCATCTATGAGCAAGGCAAACCAAAACGGGACCTTGTCTGCATTAAACTCTGCACTCATCGAGAATCACTACGGAAACACAGCCTTGACTTCTTAAATCATTTTTTGCATGTGCTGGTGTTGCTTTCATAAATAGCTTTAAATGTGCGTTTAGTATCCACGATAGGCTCCCAAACTCAGCCCTCGGGGTATGGGTTCTGTTCAAACCAAAATTGCCCTCTTTAAAATTCTAACAAGCTGTTAATTCTTCTTAAACATTTAATGTATATTTAAGGATGATTTAAATTTAAGGTCACAAGGTTAAAAATGGTGTTTATACAACACATTTTTACCAAAACCTGCGCAATACATTTAAAATGAAAAAAAAAAAACTATTGTACAAAAATAACAGAAGAACAGAATTATTACATGACTCAATTTGAATGTAGGATCCCATAAGGGTTATGTCAAAATGCTGTTGGTACAATGCACAGTTCCAAAGTTGGGGTCTTAAAGGAGCCATTTGCAAGGGGCAAAAATTGTCCCCGAAGACAAGCACCTGAATTATAACTCAATTATGAGTGGCCACTTTCCCTATAAGTGCACCAAATATCTTTTCAGCAGCGGAAGTTCGTGAAAGAGGAGAGGGGAAATAAAAATGGCGATGTCAAGGCGATGGAGTCAGAGTCCAGATCCCCACAGAAAGTCCCTTACGCTGTTGCTCAGAAGAGAGGCTGGGAGAATGGACATAGCCGTGAAGCAGACAGTGTTCACCTGTACAGTCTCACACACACACACACACACCTACGCACACACACACACTAAGAGCTCCCTATCCCCAGGACCCATACACAGGGAGGCAGATTAATCACTCCAGCTAATTGCCTCTTGAATTAACTAATTGCCTCTTGAATTAACCAACCCTTAACGGGGTCTTCATTGACCTTCAGATATTTTCTTTCCCATTCATGAAATGCACTCAGCAGTTCATCATCCAAACATCCACGGTTCATCCAATCATCTGTTTCACGGTTCATCCAATCACATGTTTCTCAGTTCATCCAATCATCTGTTTCTCAGTTCATCAAATCATCCATTTCACAGTTCATCCAATCATCCGTTTCACAGTTTATCCAATCACCTGTTTCACAGTTCATCCAGTCATCCGTTTCCCAATTCATTCAATCATCTGTTTCTCAGTTCATCCAATCATCCATTTACTAGTTCATCCAATCATCTGTTTCTCAGATCATTCGATCGGTTGTTCCGGCAGGCAGAGAAGCCAACAAGTCACCCAAGTTTCAGCGAAGCTAAACGTGTGAATCATTTTTAAAAAGGTGCTTCCAGGAGCCGATCCACCCCCAGAGCAATCGGGACAGAATTTCATTCCAAAGCATTAAAATATAAAAAGGGGGAAATGAAAAAACATTAAATTATCACCTTAATAGTCTCAGAAACGAATACAAATCATTTATGTAACACAAAACTGTATTTGCCTTCTCTGGCACAGAGACCTGCCGTAAAGCCAAGTTACAGGTCTGGTAATGAAAAATACAAATTTATGAAAGGAATAACAAGTAGCACGACTTAGAGCAGGCTGAATGCTAAGCATTGTTCTTCAAAAGCGCGCGGGACGTGAAAGAGAGAGAGAGAGAGAGAGAGAGGGGGAGTGTGTTCTCGTGTCCGGAAAGGATGGATGGATCATCTGAATAAAATATCAAAGAGAAGCGTTCCTTTCCACCCGCTTACCGAGTCTGATTGTAGCTCGTTTTTAAACGGGGGGGGGGGAGATATTGCTTTCAATAAAAAGCCGTGAGCATCCTTTGTTCTTGCGTAATAGAAAAAAGATACGGAAACGGAAAGTGAAATTCAATTAGACTTCACAAAATGAAATAATTATTTTTTTTTGCGACAACCCGAGGTTAATTGATGACGAAACGTGTGATTATAACAAAAGGGAGCTCAACCGCTCGAGTGACCAATGCTAACCAAGCAATTAGCTCCTGTTGCCATGGTAGCTCAGTGTCTTATTCTGTTTTAAATAAGGGGAAGCCAGATGATTGACAGTAAGAAGTGGGGCGGGGGCAATATTAAACCGTAAAGCAAGACTTGTTTAAGCGCAAATGGTTTAATGGGGGAAAAAAAATAAATAAATAACAGGTACACATTTAAACGGAGGCATTCAAATGATCCTCAGATCCTTTACACACCATTAACCGTAAAACAAAAAGGCTCCATGTGCATAAGATCATTTCATGCTAAAGATTACAAACAGCATTTGAGGGAAAAAAAAAAAAAAAAAAGAAGTCGAGAGTAATGTCTTTCCTCATTCTCTAATGCTATCCGTTTGGTCACAAGCAAATAAAAATGACATGCTAAAAGCACATTTTGAGAACACAAAAGCTTCCGGTAGGAGGTTATAATTACCCTTCAGTGGTTTTGCTCCATGAAGCCCCGCTAGTGATTCTTCTAAAAGCTAATATGTTGTGGGAGAGTTAACCGAGTGTGCCTTTGACGTGTGAGCAAGCCAAGCTGGCAATAAGGAAAAGGGGTTAAACGGTTCTTAATATCTTTAAATTGCATAAACGGTCTATAATCTAGCTTCAGTTGTGCTGTGTTTTTTTATTAAAAGATAAGGCAATCATCCAAATCAAATGTATGTCAATGGTAAACACATCCAACGCCATTTCTTTCATTACACGCACGTTTCAGGAAGCAGAAAAGCATTTTTTCACCACTCTCTCATCTTTTTTTAACCCTCCTTTTTTTTTTCTTCCAATTAGAAGTGATCTATGAAATCTGTCACCCTGTCCCATTAGTGCATCATCCTCTAATTGGGAAGGGTGCAGACCCGCACACCCCCACCCCCGCAACAGCCATGATTGTTTCCGACAGGCAGGTTTAGCCTGACAAATCGCATGAACCCTAAATGTGCGATATGCAATGGGGGACCGGCACTGCCCACAGCACAGCACAATGGCACCGTGGAACCGGTGAAAAAAAAGGGCTGTCTTGAGAACAGCCAAATGCAATCAAAGATGGCCCCAATACTAACTGACAAAAGATTGATGATGGCTTTTTTTCTCTGTGTTCAGGGGGTTATATAAAATGTACCTGGTTAGATTCTCAGGGGTGCGGTTCACATCTTACTGGAGGCGTGCATCGAGGCTCGACGCGAGCTCTTCAGCGGGATTCGGCTTCATTCGCCAGGGCGAATTTCGCGGCCGCACGGAGCCCCCCCCCCCGTCGCAGGGGTGCGGGAGCCCCCGATTTGTGACCCGCGCCGCGAGAGCCGCTCCCGCAGACAGCATCGATCGGACTTCGAGGCAAGGACGCCGCTCATGTCCCAGCTCACGCCAGCAGCCGGCCGCACATCTTTCAGCGGTCAGTTCAAAAACCGCTCGCCGCCCACGATATTGAAATTCCTTCGGCCTCGTTCACCGAACCCCAAAGTGCCGAAATGAAGCACGTTTACATTCGTTTAGCGGACGCTCTTACCCAGAGCGATTTACAGTACAGGAGAAGGAGAAGTGCATTTGTCTGACTAGCATGGGCAAATAGTACCAGACCCGGCAAACAAACATCCCCAGACCAGTGAGTAAAGATGCGTCGTACTAAAACATACATCACTAAAACAACAACGCAAATCAACTGGGCTAAAACCAAGGACTAAAATAATCTGCACATATTAAGGCATTGTATGTGCACAATGAGTCTGAAACTACATCACCTGAATTGGTACTAAAGTTAGATAGGCAAGACGTGCTAATTCTGCTGTACTGGATTTCAGTAGTGCAGGGGTGCAAGCACTAGGGGTGCTGTAGAGCAGGTGGTGAGGAAGGGGCAGATTCTCTCGATGTTTTATGGAAAGAATCTACTTCCGCTAGATGGAGAGAGAATGGGTGGGTATTTCACAAAGCCGGATTACCGAGTTAGCTGGATAAGGGCGCTGAGTAAAACCTGGAACCCTGCCAAACCTGGAAGATTGAGTTAAGTAAAAAGAGCTGTTCCTGGTTTTACTCAGCACAGTAAGCCAGCTAACTCAGTTACCCTGCTTCGGGAAACAGGGCCCTGGTAATGTAGAGTTTCTCCACAGTTACCCAGCTAACTAAGTTACCCTGCTTCAGGAAACAGGGCCCTGGTAATGTAGAGTTTCTCCACAGTTAGCCAGCTAACTAAGTTACTCTGCTTCAGGAAACAGGGCCCTGGTAATGTAGAGTTTCTCCACAGTTAGCCAGCTAAATCAGTTACCCTGCTTTGTGAAACAGTGCCCTGGTAATGTAGGGTTTCTGTCAGCTAGCTCAGTAGCCCTGCTTTGTGACACAGGGCCCTAGTTATGTAGGGTTTCTCCACAGGCTTACTACAGTACAGGAGCCCTGAGTGAGCCTTCCTGAGGGAGGGGTCTCGGAGTGGAGAGGTCATGTTGAGCTCCTCAGACTGAGGCAGTCTGGGCTGAAGATGACAGCCTGCCATCCCGCTGGAGAGGGGGGCGCACAGAGACCCCCGAACGTCAGACTGAGGAAAGACGAGCGGCCCGGCAGGATTAGGACAAAGCTGACAGAAGACGAGCTCAATCCTCCATCTCTGGACCGCCTTTAAGGAGCTTCCTCACCGAGCCACAGATTCAGCCCACTTAAGGAGCAGGGCCTGAGATCGCTCGTGAGGTCCGGCTGGAGAGGAGGATGTGGTCTGCGGTCTGTAGCCTTAAAGACTGCAGAAAGATCCAGGAGGATTAGAACAGAAGAGAGGGAAGATGCTCTCGCTGACTGAAAGGGGAAGGGGGGGAGGGGGGGGGCTTCACCATACCCCAAACAATCTTCAAACCTTCTGCTCTACCAAACCATGAACCAACACCCCTCCTCCATGTTAACTTTTAATATTACACTGTCAATGATACTGACACTTCATGAGCATCAGTACTGACAACAGTGTTCATGAGCATCGGTACTGATGGCAATGTTCGTGAGCATCAGTACTGACAGTAGTGTTTGTGAGCATCAGTACTGACAGCAGTGTTCATGAGCATCAGTACTGACAGCAGTGTTTGTGAGCATCAGTACTGACAGTAGTGTTTGTGAGCATCAGTACTGGCGGTAGTGTTTGTGAGCATCAGTACTGGCGGTAGTGTTTGTGAGCATCAGTACTGGCGGTAGACTTCATGCGCATCACTGCTGACGGCAGTGTTCATGAGAATCTCACAAGGCATTACTGAGCATTCGCTCAGTAATCTCAGGCCGGGACTCCACTCTTTTTGCATTGCTGTTACAGTAAATGAAATCGGACAGTAACTGCAGGAAGATTAGAGGAACTGCAGAGCCGCTAAAAGGGAGATTTTTTTTCCCATTCCACAGACCCTGAGGTAAATCGTCCCCCCCCACCCCCCCACCCCCCCTCCTAACCCAGAAATGTGCCTCTTGCAGGTCCTTCAGCTCCCTGCCTGTGCTTTTATGTCTGAGTCCATCCCTGAAGTTAATATATAGCACTCAAGTGCCCCTCAAAAAAAAACATCATTAAACAGACCAAACAATAAAAATAAATAACTCTGTAAAACTATGATTTTTGGGAAAGCATTCAGTTTGGAGTGGAAACATTCCATTGGCAGCCACTGCGCTGGGTACCAGTGGAATGAGAGCCATGTTTGGCGGAGGTGTATCACACACTAGTCTCTGCTTCAGAATTAATTGGGATCTACCCCGGTGGGCTACAACTGTCATCTTAAAGATAACATGAAGCACACCCACTGTGAGAAAGACATTTACACGTAGCTTTTTCCCTGTATGTCAGATTTTTTTTTCTGGCTGCACGTTTGCACCTGCCCTGGGTGGATGTAGGGGGAGGGGGGTGGGGGGGTGGGTGGGGGAGGGGGGGCGTGTCCATACGGCGCAAGCAGATGCAGCCGCGCTGACCTCGCCCCCTGTCCGCCGCTCCGCACCATGACAACCACCGGCACACACAACCTTGAAGAGATTCACCCACGTTGCCTCCCACACACACACGAACGCCGCGCGGAACTACAGAGAGGATGAAATAAGCGCGGGAGAGGAAGAGATGACGTACCGTACGCAGAGATACAGCGAAGAAGAGAAGATAATCGCAGGAGGAGGAGGAGGAGGATGAGGATTAATGCGTGTGGACATCGCAAGAGAGGAAGATGAGATGTGTGGTCATCACATCAGAACTCACAGGATCACTTCCGGGTCACCAGCAGGTGAGGACGAGCAGGTGAGGATGGAAGAGATTTTCCCGAGATCCCTCACAGGGAAGGCAATGCAGGGGTAACATTTAACGCAGGTCTGGGCTTCACCGGGAGGGGGGGGGGGTGGAGGGTGGGGGCGCTGTGTTTGTGCTGGATTACAGTACTGAGGGGGGCAGGCGAATCACAGACAGGACTGACATCACATACCGAAGCAGACAACTATCCCACGATGCATCACGGGGAGCTGCCATGGACCGACAACAGAAGGAAAAAAAGAACACAAAAACCATGACACACACACACGTACACACATACACACACGCACTAGGTAAACGGAAAACCACCCACTGCTGAAGATGGAGACTCTGAAGGCAGATAATGCAAACATGACTTTTTAATTCAGAAACTCGTAGAGCTACAGCAGGGGCAGAAGCAGATCGGCTAATAACCTTTAGTGATTCGATGGCCGCCTTCCCAGAATCTCAAACGCAGACCAGGCGTGCTAAGCTCCTAACAGATTCCTTTAATACGCGTTTCATTCCCAAGTGCTATTCCATAACTGGCCACCAGGGGCTTCCCTATTCCCCAGGCTGTGGCCTCTCCCTCTTACTGTGACCTAAAAGACCTGCTTCCACTGAGACTGTAGGCAGCTCCTCACAGTATGAGCAAGAGACTGCTGCTCAAGTGGCTCACACAGACACACACACGCACACACACACATGAACACACACACAAGCGCGTACATACACATACACACACACACACTCTCCCTGCTGGGCTGCATTCCAGAAGAAAAAAAGCATTTTACACTTTTATAAACTGTAATGGTGACATACTGAAAGTTCAGAGTGCAGAGCAATATTACTCTGACTACTGAGGGGGTCATTGTGTCCCCAATCATTCATAACCGCATCACCTACTGTTTTGGGGTACACTGCTCTGGCACCTGAACACCAATCAAAACACATCACCTCCTGGTTTTTAGAATAAATCCAACCCAATTAAATCATTGATATGGAAATAAGTAGAACTAATCTGTTTTGTTTTTTGTCAGCTTTCAAACACCAGAGTAGATCTCACTTCACAACATTAGATACACTAGGAAGATGTAAACCTACACCCTGTGGCTAGTATTTGAAATTCTTGCGAAGGAAAACTAATATTTTTTCAACATTTGGCCACAACAAGGAGGGAACAACGCGGTCTGCAATATAATACAGAATAAATGATCCATTTCACCAGCTTGAAATGAACACATTTAGAATGTCACCGATCTGAATTTTTATTCACAACGAGCAGTTTGCTGTCACACTACATTTAGTGATTTCCTGACAATTTCAGCCAGTATGGCCAGATATTGGCACACGTTAGCTGAACACAATATCCGAATATTAGTGTGCATATAAACAAGTGACACTGTGTACAGCCATATTGTTTCATGGTCTGGAAAACAGCATATTAAAATAGATTTAATGCAACAGCCCTAGGCTCCATTTTATTTTTCCAGCATTTCCTTTAGATTTGGTGTTCTGTGTACCTCAGCATTCATCAACTACTGCTCTGTCAAACCAGTCGGCCCTTTCTAAGAGTTGCATCTGGAGGCTTTTCAATGCTAATGCGTGAAAGAAGCTGGCAAAAAGGCTCGCACTGAAAAGGTTAGCGTGCTCCAACAAACCGTCCGCTGCTAACAAAACGAATGCTATGCAGAGTCACGCGTTTTTATGGCCCACAAGACAAATCCAAAAGTGTATCTCCCCCCCCCCCTCCCCCTCCCCCTCCCCCCAAGGGCTACACCTGAAACAGCCACCTGTCTTAGAATATTTACAAGGAGCTGAAGGCATCGTTTCAAGAGCAGATACAACCACGGAGAAACACTGGAGAACGGAGAAACATGGAGGAACATCAATACAACCATTGAAACCGGCTCTATACACCTGAAGATAAAAGTAGACATGAAAAGAGCCAGGAATCTATATTGTATGAAAATGACATGCAATGGAACCGTACATACTGCATGTGTATATATAGAACACACGTACACCCACAGATACTCTCTGCACCAATGCCATCACACTCTGTGTGATGCCTGCAAGATCGTAATACATCCATCCATTATCTGTACCCGCTTACACCTTGGGCAGGGGCGTGCTGGAGCCTATCCCAGCGTGCATTGGGCAAGAGGCAGGAATACACCCTGGACAGGCCGCCAATCTATCGCAGGGCACACACACACACACCATTCACTCACACACTCATACCTATGGGCGATTCAGAGTCTCCAGTTAGCCTACCCTGCAGGTCTTTGGACTGTGGGAGGAAACCGGAGTACCCGGAGGAAACAGGGAGAATTTGCCCAGGCCCGATTCGAACAAAGGACCTTCTTGCTGTGAGGCGACAGTGCTACACACAGAGCACCACCCTTCCACCCTGATAGCAGTCCAGGGTCACACATTTAAGCACATCATCGGCACTCACCAGGGCCCGGTGACGATGGGATGGCACGCTGGGTTCCCGCGGCAACACATTGAGCGCAGGGGCACCTGGCGCGGACCGGTGGGTACGGCGACACGTCATTGGACGGCCTCTTCTTTCGTCCGCGGCTAAAAGAAGGACAAGTCTGGGCGTGAGCGCACAGGCCAAAAAGAACTCCTTATTGACATCGATCTGACATTTCACCCGTCGCTGTCGGGTCAAACTCAACACCTGAAGCCGGTGATATAATCTGTCCTGTCAAAGAAGCCTGACTTTGCAAACAGAAATGTAGAATCAGTCCAGCGACACCATTAATTCTGAAACAGCAAATTAAAGCTCAAACTGGTGGCACTTTTGTGGGGTGGGGGGGGGAAGAAGAAAAAAAAAAAAAACAGATAA
Source organism: Anguilla pacifica (assembly GCA_039654925.1). Lineage (NCBI taxonomy): Eukaryota > Metazoa > Chordata > Actinopteri > Anguilliformes > Anguillidae > Anguilla > Anguilla pacifica. The sequence goes on along the minus strand of CM077298.1, from coordinate 33,211,061 downwards.
GATGCCAAATAGCTTTTTTGTACCAATTGCCAAAGGAACACAAATATGGCCGTTTAGACTCCAGGGGTGAGTCCATCTTTCAATTACAACCGAAACTGCATTTTCATTAAGATAAGCAAAAAAAAGGCTGAGATGCCCACTGGCTGCTCGGTCCCGCGAGCAAACGATAAAATACGGACAATGCGACCAATCGGGCGGAGGAGGAGGCGGGCCCACGCCGCGCTTTACCTTTCACCTGCGCGTTTCGGCCCCGATAGTCTGTCTTTTTAAAAAAATTAAAAAAAGGGCCAAACTGCTCTGTTTTCTCCGGCATGTTCTCCCAGGCCCCTGTCAGAGGCTCCGGCGGCCGTCTCCAAGCACCCGACCGCCGCCGCTCACGCCTCTAATCCCGCACAGGTGCGTCTGATTGCCGCCGCCGGCCGCCGCGCACCTGAGCGCGATTAAACCGCATCAGGTGCGCCGGCAGGTGCGTTTGCGGACAGACCGGGGGACAGACGAGCTGATGAAACGTTTTTTTTTTTTTGTTTTTTTTTGTGGGCCCATTTATGAGATTCATATTTGCTGCGGGCAATATAATTTACATCTCAGCACATACTAGATGATTTTACTCAGAGCGATTTACACAGATTATATATTTTTTTACAAACAATACACTTGAACCGCTGGATGTTGTCTGATTTACTTAGGTTAAGGCCCTTGCTCAAGGGTACAATGGCAGCACCCCAACTGGGAATTTATTATTATTATTATTATTATTATTATTATTATTATTATTATTAATCATCGTCGACTTCAGAACCATATTTTAGTTATTTGTGTTACTCCATTATTTTTTTGTATGAGCAAGTTTTGATATTTTGTTTACACTCTGCCTGTGTTTTTGTTGCAGTGTATTATCTTGGTTGGCTGAGCACTGTCCTCCAACTTCAAGAAATATCACACCGACATGTTTATCTTGTTGAAATCTTATTAACAGCTGCCAAACATTAACTCATATGATGACATTAGATGACAGGAATTTGCCCATGACAGTTAGCCGCTGGAAATGAAAATAACTTAAGAGACACCAAGAATTATGGAAGGAGGGAAGAAGAAAAAGGAGAGTTATAAAAAAGAAGACATCAGAATCCTCCCTAACCTGAAATATATCTAATTCCTAAATCAATAGGCTCAAATGACGGTATCAGTCACGGATGTGAAGATCGACGTTATTTCTGCATTCCTCGGCATAGATTAAATCGGGAGGTCCCCGACGACAAGCTAATGACTCACTTCACTGCTCTGTGAGTGGTCTGGGCACTCATTAAGGTATGAAAGTGCATCATTAGTTAAGAGGGTTTGGAGAAACAGTAGAAGTAAATATTGATGATGTATGTCACAAAGGGGTTCTTATAATGTGTATGTCACAAAGGGGTTCTTATAATGCAAATGTCTCAAAGGGGTTCTTATAACGCATATGTCACAAAGGGGTTCTTATAATGCATATGTCTCAAAGGGCTTCTTATAATGCATATGTCTCAAAGGGGTTCTTATAATGCATATGTCTCAAAGGGGTTCTTATAACGCATATGTCACAAAGGGGTTCTTATAACGCTCTCAAGACTGTGATTGGGAATGGGGCCGTGGTCTGGGGTGGAAGGCAGGGGGCACTGTTCCATAGACCTGTACGGTGGGGCAGAGGTATAACACGCCATTGCCTTGGTTCCCTATTCAAAAGGTTTTGCTTTTGTGTTGTAAGGCCTTCAAAATACAAGGGATGATTTTATGAAATTCTTCAGCGAAGAACACTGCATTCATGTAATCCTGACGCTTTTCACTTATTTGGAATAAATAATCACATCAAGTGTTGCTTTTCCATTTCACAGATATTTCCCTAAATTGCTGTGATGGCCGTGATTATTGCTTTATAATGAAATGGAAATTAAATGAAAATATTGCCTAAATAGGAAAAATGTCTGAGCTTTTAGTAAAAATAAAAAAAAGAAGAAAGCACAGTCCACTTTAGATTTAGCACACATTTCATAAAGAAAATGTAGCTGTTGAACTCAAGCTGTGGCAAAAGAAACGAATGATGAATTTGACAATTGTGATTCAGAACCAAACAGCAAGTGTACTTATGTGTATATTTAGACTCTAATTCAGGGATCTCAAACTAAAGGTCCCTGGGGAGGGGGCACAGACACACAGAGCACCACAGTTCTGAGGCGCGTTTCTCACAGCAGGCTGACTGAAGTCAGCCCATTAACTTTAGGGAGATGATCGCGAAGGTCAGGATTTCAACCATTTCGCAAATTGAACTCGCACTGTAGTCAACTATGTTACCATGGCAACCTACCTCTCGGGCTAAACCTGCAACAGAGCAGTTAAGGTTGATCTAGGCCCGTCTTGCCATAGAGATTGGGGATAGTTTTCCATCATTTCATTCACCATTCTTTAATTAGGGCACATTTTGGCATAATTAAACACAGCGGCAAACATGGAAGAGAGTGAAATTTTGAAGATGAGCTCATGGGACTGTTCTGTTTTTGTGTGTAGTGCAAGGAGCCTACCGAAGCAGACACTACTGAGCACAGGGTGGAAACACTGACACAGGGTGGGAATACTGTGAGCACAGGATGGGTATACTGTGACACAGGGCAGGAATGCTGTGAGCACAGGGCGGGAATACTGTGACACAGGGCAGGAATGCTGTGAGCACAGGGCGGGAATGCTGTGAGCACAGGACGGGAATGCTGTGAGCACAGGGCAGGAATGCTGTGAGCACAGGACAGGAATACTGTGACACAGGGCAGGAATGCTGTGAGCACAGGGCAGGAATGCTGTGACACAGGGCAGGAATGCTGTGAGCACAGGACAGGAATGCTGTGAGCACAGGGCTGGAATGCTGTGAGCACAGGACAGGAATACTGTGAGCACAGGACGGGAATACTGTGAGCACAGGACAGGATTGCTGTGAGCACAGGGCTGGAATGCTGTGAGCACAGGACGGGAATGCTGTGAGCACAGGGCTGGAATGCTGTGAGCACAGGGCTGGAATGCTGTGAGCACAGGACAGGAATGCTGTGAGCACAGGGCGGGAATGCTGTGAGCACAGGGCAGGAATGCTGTCAGAACAGGGCAGGCCTGTTAGACAGAGACTGTGTGATAGTGTGTACCCCAGAACTGTTACACAGGCTCTGTGCGACAGTGTGTACCCCAGAACTGTTGCACAGGCTGCGATAATGTGGACCCCAGCACAGAGAGGTTTGGCTGGTACAAATTAAACAATAAAAAATGGCTATATAAGCAGTAATAAATTGATATATTTATTGCTTTTCATAAAAAAGGAAAATAATATTATAACAGCCTGCCACCTCTGCGGAAAAGACAATATACTTCAACAGCTGGGGAAGAGTACAAGAATGACAATAAAAATGTAAGTTTGTAGAACCGATATGGATATTCACTCCAGAAATGGTATTTCGGAATTATTTTAATATTTCAAAGTGTAAAAAAAAAAAATAATAATTCAGTGGCACATTCGTGCTGAGGGGAAGTTAGGAGGATATTTCTATAATAGCACAATAACCAGAGCGGAGAGTTGGGGATGGCCTTGGCAGCCTGCTGGAGAAAAATCACACGGCAGTGGAGCGAGAGAAAGGACGACCGTGAGAATCATCTGCGCGGCTGGCGATACAGTTCATTAAATCTATTTTATTTGGAGTCTTTGCAGGCTTCAAATGCATTTTCAGTAATTCAGCTTTCTTTCTGAGAGATTTAGTTGGTAAACTTTTTTTTTTTTTATGCCTCGAGCTCTTTCATTAAATGATACTGCAGTGCCTGGTCAGTGTGTCAAAATGGAAAAGAAATGAACAGATACTGTGGTTTTTCCTCACACGCTAAACGAAGCTCAGCGATAGCTCTTGAATCCACAGCAAGTAAATAAATAAATAAATAAACACAATTCAAATTATTCGCTCAAATGATTTGTAGGCCTACATTCAGGTACCTGGAAACATAATTTTGGTTCATGTTTTTTAGCATTGCATAAATCAAGGCGACCGTCAAAATAAAACGAAAAAGGAAAAAAGTGTTCTTCGGCAATCACCAAAACAATTATTCAGAAAATGTCTTCCGAGTGCCTTCAACTGCAGCTCCTGCTGTTAAATGTTTAGAGACTGAATGGAAAGCAAAGCTTGTCATCCATCTTATGTAGAATGCACTCTCAGGCAAATATTCATTAATTCATTCATTCATTCCTTGAAACATGAATAACACCCAGTTTAATACAAATAAAACATGAATACATATCTATCTACTCGTTTGTTCAAACATGAAGGAACATAGACGGTAACCATTCAGATTGAGTTCAGTCATTGATACAGCAGGATTGGTGGATGCTCCTCACCTGCAGCACGCTTTCACATTGTACTAAAACAATTTGCTGATCACGAGCCTTTTTATTCTGGTTTTTGTGCATGAAATACACCTATATCCCAGGGAAATATATATGAGTATTAAACTCAAAGTGTCAGGGGTAAAGGAAATCTATCATTTCCCATGTATTTCTGATCTGTGTGGAAAAGTACAGTAGAAAGCTTACCACCAGTACCAAGCATTTGACAGTTGCAGGGATTAACATATATTTTGCACATATATTTTTGTTAGTGAATGTAAAAGATCGAAATCGCAATGGGAAGCATTAAAAACATAACTATCTCCATCACCATTCCATCTCCACGCTGTCTCCATGGCGTCTCCATGCCGTTTCCATGGCGCCTCTACGGCATCTCCATATGCCAGGTTTTTCAGTTCTTTTAATTGTTTGTTTTTTTTTCAGCACAGTAATTTTGTCCTCATCAGCTGCTAAAGTAGTTAGCAGCAGAACAGCAGGTGTATTCGGGAACGCGTAGGGGGATTTTTTTGGAACGCTGCAGCGAAACTAGAAAGAGAGACTCCCTGTCCTGACGTGGGGACATGCTGTGGACCCCAACAGGGTATGATCTGTCGCCTCTTTCAGAATCTTTCATCATTGTGTGCTGAGAGAGAGAGAGAGGGGGAGAGAGAGGCAGAGAAAGAGGCAGAGGGAGAGAGAGAGACACTGAGAGAGAGAGAGAGAGAGAGAGAGAGAGAGAGAGAGGAAGAGGGAGAGAGAGAGACACTGAGAGAGAGGGGGAGAGAGAGAAGGGGGAGAGAGAGAGAGGGAGGCAGAGAGAAAGAGACAGAGGAAGAGAGAGAGAGAGGCAGAGGGGGGGAGAGAGAGAGAGAAGAAATAAACATGACTTTGATATTCACTTCAAAAGGTAACTCCAGGCTTCAAACAGTTTCCCCCATGTCCCCCTGTCTTGTGCCTCTATTGAACAACCTTCTTTGACAGTGCAACGTGGGGGGGCTGTGTGGGGTTCGTATTTTCTTTTTTCTGGAAATGACATGCACTCCGTCATCCATGGTGACATGTGCCCACCTGGAGTGGCACTAGGGTAGAGGGGCCTTTTTCCACATTGTCCTCTTAAAATCAGCCGAGCACGTCCATTTTGCTCTTTGTGGAAGAAAGCACTAAATTTTGAGGGGCGGAGGGGGGGGGTCAAAAGAAGGTGAGTGCAGAGGTGGGGGGTGGGGTGAGGGGGCTAGCGGAAGAAGAAAGGAGGGGGGTGTGACAGGAAGGATTACAACGGAAGAGAAAAAGCGTGAAACCGGACTGTGCACAGTCCCCCTAGTAACGCTGTCCATCTGCACAGTCCCCCTAGTTACGCTGTCCTTCTGCACAGTCCCCCTAGTTACGCTGTCCTTCTGCACAGTCCCCCTAGTTACGCTGTCCTTCTGCACAGTCCCCCTAGTAACGCTGTCCTTCTGCACAGTCCCCCTAGTTACGCTGTCCTTCTGCACAGTCCCCCTAGTTACGCTGTCCTTCTGCACAGTCCCCCTAGTAACGCTGTCCTTCTGCACAGTCCCCCTGTGAACAATAACTGAATGAATGGGGAAAATTCAACTATCCCAACTGCCCTGAAGACCTCAGCCACCGCACCAGCTTCAGCAGGGCCCCATCAGCTTCAGTCTACAGCAGGGCCTGGTCAGCTTCAGCATACAGCAAGGCCTGGTCAGCTTCAGCCTACAGCAAGGCCTGGTCAGCTTCAGCCTACAGCAAGGCCGGGTCAGCTTCAGTCTACAGCAGGGCCTGGTCAGCTTCAGCCTACAGCAAGGCCCTGGTCAGCTTCAGTCTACAGCAGGCCCTGGTCAGCTTCAGTCTACAGCAGGGCCTGGTCAGCTTCAGCCTACAGCAAGGCCGGGTCAGCTTCAGTCTACAGCAGGGCCTGGTCAGCTTCAGCCTATAGCAAGGCCCCGTCAGCTTCAGCCTATAGCAAGGCCCCGTCAGCTTCAGCTTAGAGCAGGGCCTGGTCAGCTTCAGCTTCAGCCTATAGCAAGGCCCCGTCAGCTTCAGCCTATAGTAAGGCCCCGTCAGTTTCAGCCTATAGCAAGGCCCCGTCAGCTTCAGCTTAGAGCAGGGCCCTATCAGCTTCACTCTATAGCAGGGCCTGCTCTATCTGCCAGTGTCAGGGCCCCATCAGCTTCAGCCTACAGCAGGGCTTGCTCTATCTGCATGCGTCACGTCCCTCATCAGCTTCAGGCTCAGAAAGCAGTTGGTTTCAGACAACAGGGAGTAGAACGGGGAGAAAGAGAGGATGGAACCAGTGAGCTGCCGCTGTCCCAGCAGAACAGGGAGCTTTCCTCAGTCAGCTGGAACAAGCTTCTCCCCGACCTTACTGCAGATCCTCCCTAAACCTAAAACAGACACAGCATACAGCCCGGCAATGAAATGCCCCTGTGCTCAGCTAAAGCTGGAGTTCAGCTATTACATTTCACAAAATGAAATGAAAGGAGAAAGTAAGGAGAGGAGGGTGGGAACGGGAGGTGGGAACAGAGGAGGTAGAGAGAGCATGCCCTGGGATGAGCAGAAACACGTTTTTTTTTGTGAAACTTGCGCTGGGACACGGTCAAAAGTGTGCGCCCTTGGAAATTCAGTCTCATAAACATGACTCATAGCGCAAGACGACACTGGGCTTTTCCACTAATGATATCATAAAAAGAAAGAAAGAAGGAAAGTGTGGCATGTCCTTTTCTGTACATGAAGAAAAAAAAAAAAACAAGTGTGAGCAAATGGTAAAATGGACTGCATTTATATAGCGCTTTTATCCAAAGCGCTTTACAATTGATGCCTCTCATTCGCCAGAGCAGTTAGGGGTTAGGTGTCTTGCTCAAGGACACTTCAACACGCCCAGGGTGGGGTTTGAACCGGCAACCCTCCGACTGCCAGACAATCGGTCTTACCTCCTGAGCTATGTCGCCCCTGTGAGCACAGTCCGTGAAGTGAAGTTGGCGAGTTTGGCGACGCTGTCTGATTCTCTGTACATCTATATATAACGAGAAGCACAGCTGTTTAAGTGCACCCTAAGGCCTGGGGGTCGGCTGGATTCAGGCAGGAGATCTGGATGTTTGGGGGGGGGCGATTAATAACACGGTGAGCGGGCTGGTCTATCAGTGTCTGCAGCCCACACACAGCGCTAGCTGCCAAGAAACTTCCCCCACTTTTTTTATTTATCGTCATAGCAACCACTTGGCCTTAAAATTGATACATGCCACTGGCAGATGGGCGTGGCAAATGGGCGTTTTTTTTTGTTTTTTTTGGGTGGTGGGGGTAATTTGTAGTACAACTGAAATGCTGTCATTAGCAGCTAAAAAAAGAAACCATGAACCCCTTAGTTTAGGAGATTATCAGACACTTTGATTGATGAAAAGACGGCACTGTCATTACAGATATGACAATAACGGTTACAAATGCGCTGAATTAACTACAGCTACGACACTCAGAAAAAACAGCGACAATTTTTTTTTTAAACTCACCATAGACAGACAGAAACACACACCACAAACACGCACACTGAAGTATCAGTGTGACTGGATTTGTGAGCAAAACACAAGTACTAGGTGTTGTTACTGCAGTCCATTATAGCTCCTTATAACAAACAGGGAGTTTATTTCAAGGCAACTAGCTGTGTAAGATCACAAGAAGAAAAAAAACAAGATCAGAAATAGCTCTGGGTTCATTATTTGATTAAATCGCTTTGAGTAGCTTCATTAAATTATGGGAAATGGCAACCTTTAAAGTCAGGCATCTCGAGATGCAGATTGAAAGAGTTACTCACTATTTCCCTGGATAATATAAATGTTGCCCCCACCCCCAGGGGAAATGTAGTTAATAAACTAAACACTTCGGCGTAGTCCTATGCGCGTGCCTTTGTGAATACTGCCTTTGTCTTTGCTAATCTTACCGACAAAACTGGATTGCTCAGAGATATTTTAAACCGTAATTTCTAAATCACCAAATATTTTCGAGATAGAACATTCAATGCTTTGAAGTCTGTGCCTCTCCCACAGCCCCAGCAGTTTGCAGTCTGTGAGCAGATATGTATCGCAGCAATAACTGAATATGAATGTTACGTCCCAGGCGTTAGCAATAAAAAATAAAACAGTGCTTGAGCAAAAGACGGCAGAGACGCGCGCACACAATGAGAATTACAGAGGTGTCAGTGTGGGGGAAAGCCCTGAGGTTATATTCAGCACTTTATTTCACAAACTGAAGAGAAGCATAATGAGGAAGCGTGATTGCAACAGAAATAGACGCATAATGTATGCGCAATTTATTAATGCGCGGGGTCTAAATAATTTTTATTTATAAGGCTGTTTACCGCCACCAGTCCGTAATTGACAGACACGCGGCTTCTTTGGAGGCTGAACTGCCGTCGTTAGTTAAATTAATTAAGCGTAAAAATAGGAGGTGACGGGAAGTCCTCCCTGATGACTCCAAAAGCTGGGAACTGACACGGTGGTTCTGAGATGCGAGATTACCCAAGTCCCACTTTAGCTGGGAGATAAAACGCCACCGTTCCTGCGTTTGAAAGGTTAGTTTATCAGAGATATTTTTTTATTGGGAACGTTTTCCTCGTTTTTGACAGAGCTGTTTTTCAGCAGAAAAGATTTGAATCAAGTACATGCAGCCCCGCGGTCCTGATCGAAAAAGATTTACCCTTTAAAACTGATCAATACTGTCTGAAGCTGTACAGTGTAGGGGACGTTCTATATACGGTAACCAACATTTATGAATGTCATATATAGTGGGGGGAAAATTGTGTTTCCGCTGATGGTCTACGGTTGAATTTTAACAATGAACGCGCAGATGTGTTGCTGGGCGAGGTTACAGGTAGCCTACCGCGTCAGGGCCGACTGTTCTCTGTTGTCAAGGAGATCTGTGACCTTCAGTTAGTCACTGCTCCCATACCACCTGGCTTCTGGCACTCTCTTCTGCCTCAACAATTTATCATATGCAATGTTACATTATTATTATCATTATATCCATCCATCCATCCATCCATCCATTATCTACACCCGTGTATCCTGTGCAGTGTCGCAGGGGGGTGCTGGAGCCTATCCCAGCGTGCAAAGGTCGCCAATCTATCACAGGGCACACACACCATTCACTCACACACTCATACCTGTGGCCAGTTTACAGTCTCCAAATAGCCTCCCTATTAATATTATGAGTATGACTATTAATAATAATAATAATAATAATAATAATAATAATAATAATAATATTATTATACTGTGATAGATTGGCGACCTTTGCACGCTGGGATAGGCTCCAGCACCCCCCTGCGACACTGCACAGGATACACGGGTGAAGATAATATTATTATTATTATTATTATTATTATTATTATTATTATTATTATTAATGTTGTTCATTTGTTTCTATTAAACACACCAAAGCAGAGACAGATATTTAAATACCAGTTATGAAAAGTGCCTATTTGGATATTGAGGAAATGCGCAGTAAGTTACAATTGTAAAGTATTCTAAATAAAAAGCAACAGTAAATATTCGCAAACAAAGGTTTCTCCTGCTGGTGTCCTAATTATGCTGCTGATTTCAAATAAACAATGAGCCGTTTAATGAATATCATGGTATTAACAGTATGAATACAATATTATTGATAAAAGATGAATAGCTTGCTCTCGGTTAATAAAAAAAAACACATTACCACATCAATACAAGAAAATGCTGAAACATTTATTCTGAACAATTACCTAGATTATACAAATAGGTACTGTATAAGTGGATAAGTATTTAGCATGATGTGTGTTCCGTGTGATTTTGAAAGAGATTGTAATGTTACAAGTCACTTTTCCCTATCACTAATCACCTCATACGATTAATTTACTGGTATTTCATACGTTGCTTCTTCAGGCCAACAGCACAGATTTTTTGTTGTCGTTTATTTTTTAATGTTTTTTTTTTGTCTTTGCTTCAAAGAGCATTTCCAATATTTTATTCAGTGCAACATTTCCAATATTTAGTTGTAGTAATAAATAATTGAAAGTGAATAACCTACATCTTCGCAGTTAAATGCAACCAGGATGGCAAACAGTAAGTGTATCAAACAACCACGGTCAACCCCCAATGACTCTGGGGCATGTCCTCACACCGCATTGCTAAATTAAAGTCATGTGACTAGGATGGTTTCCGGGGGGGGGGGGGGGGGTCACCTCTTAAGTGCTGGACGAACACTGGACATTTTACTGTGCACTCGCTTACACGCAGCCGTGTGAAGATCTCCACTATTTCACTGTCACTGCACGTCTCTGAAGCGTCGTGTATCTCCTCTACACAAGATCTTTCATCAACAGCACTCAGCAGTCCAATTCCCTTTCATGTGACGCGTCACCGCGGCGATGGCGCGTCAGCACGAATTTTACCGATTTATCAGGTCCGCTTTCGAACGATAACGGACAAACAATCGGGGGAAAAAAGGCCGGCTCTGCAGCGGGGAGCGGTTCTCCTGGCTGCGGAGAGAACGCCGCGCGCGCGCGCCCCGCTTCCTGTTGATAGCGGAATATCAAATCAAAGCGTCAGGGAGCTGACAGCGAGAAAGCGCCTCGGACCCCAGGGGGGAACCCGCAGAGAGAGAGAGAGAGAGTGAGAGAGGGGGGGAGAGAGAGGGAGAGAGGGAGAGAGAGAGAGAGAGTCGAGCGCGCGGGCCCGAGCGCTTTCCACCAGCAGCAGAGCAGAGCAGAGCACAGCGACTGACGCAACGCCACGGCGAGGATGAATAATGAATTTCTCTCCCGTTTGATGTCCTGTTGAGAGAGAGAGAGAGCGAGCGTCCCCCAGGGACCCCCCCTCGGAACGTTAGCGTTTCCGCGGGTCGCTCGCTGGCGCAGAGGCGTTCCCGTGCCCATCGCTGCCGTAAATTCGAAAAGGCGATCCCACCGCGCGATCATTTTTTTTTTTTTTTTTGCGGCCGAGATAGGCGGGCGTAGACGCTGCGTTCGAGTGACTCTCGCCGTACCCGAAAAACCTCAGGGAATCCAGCGGGTCTAACGCGGGGCCTTCTGACGAGCTAACGGAAAACACGCAAGGAAAGCTAGCGCGTAGCGGCCCAGTTACACAGCTGCAGCGACGTTTAGTTTGTCTTCAATTTTAATTACATTTTTTTTTTTTAACTTTTCTATTTTGTGCTCCTTCCTCATTCATAGTTAGAAATATAGAATTTTAGCCACAGACTGTGCCTGCTGTAGCCACAACGCCAAAAGAATTAACAGCGATGTACTTTTCATTTTAAACAGGCGTTCTTTCCAACTACCAGCTCAGTAGTAACAGGTCAAAAGTGCAGTCTTTTAAAACAGGGCATTGCACTTATCCTGGTCAGCATTTGTATTGTTGTCTGCACATAGTAAAAATACCACTTTTTTCATATTGGGTCTGTTCTTCCTTTAATAATTGCTTCCAGTTGGTGCCCCACCTACACCGGATCATTGACTCAGAAGAAGTAGCTGACTGTTGCCCTGCTAGCAAAGCACATCCCTGAAATATGGGTAGACCTCAAATTCTCAGTGACCTGGACTGAGTCACAGTACAGTAAGGCCGTGAGCCTGACCAGCGAAGCAACTAACACCAGACGCCGAAATTTCAAGTAACAGCAGAATTTCAGCAGAATTGAGGTCTTCGCAGGTTCAAGTGCAACGTGGGTCCACAGGCCAACATCCATTTCTTTAGCACAAATCAAAGGGAAGGTTCATTTTCACAAGAAGTCTTTTTTTTTTTGTGCTGGTGACACATTGATCATTCCTCAATCATTCAGCGCTAACGATCTAGCCATGAGTGTTTGATTACCGAACAACAGTCCGCCACGAAATGAAGCAATCACACAATGTCACCTTGTTTGAGGCATGAATGCAAAATGGCTGCTCTGTACCGGAGGGGACGGGGGTGGGCTGGGGGGAGGAGGGGGCTGCGTGTTCTCCCACCAGACAGAAGAATGGAAGCGTATCGATTGATCGAGGGGCGGAACAACAGCTCCGGGCTGGCCGCACGGTCGCTCCCGAGCCGATGTTATCTCTGAGACTTCATGCATTTTAAGCGGCCCTCGGAGTACTTACGGAAATCAGGACTGCCACGGCAACAGCGGGGAAGGACACGAGTGGGCGGGGGGCGGGGGGGGGGGGGGGGGCATGCGGGATCTGAATGGATGGGGCAAAGCACGTGACCAAACGCGTGACCTACAGAATGACTACCTTGCCAGGTGAGGGCTTTGAAATGGGTGTGGATAACAAGGTGAAGGACCGAAATGGTGAGGTGTGATTGGCCTGATGTATTTACCTTTGTCGAATTACAGCTGGACGGACGTAAGAGTAAACTGAGCTGTGATTGGTCTGAGTGAGTACATATGGATGTATGTAAGAGTAAACTGAGCTGTGATTGGTCTGAGTGAGTAGAGATGGATGAAGGTAAGAGTAAACTGAGCTGTAATTGGTCTATGAGTGAGTACATATGGATGTATGTAAGAGTAAACTGAGATGTGATTGGTGAGTGGGTGGGTAGATATGGGTGGATGTAAAAACTGCAGTAACTATGGATCCACATAAACCATTTACTGCTCTGCAACTTACTATGAATACCTACGTACGATACATATGACATATACGTAACAAAAAAATAATATTCTAGCTGGTTGTGCTGAGGTATTAAGGGGGTGGGGGGGGGGTGAAATCCAATCCAAAATTTCTCACAAGTCTTTTACATCTGCAGACCAATAATTAACATGAAGCTAAATTTCTGATTAGTCTGATTAGTTTTGCCTTGTTGGGAAGCTCTTACAATACTTTAGATAGACTTCACACAGCTGTGCCCATCACCTGTCCGCCTGTTATCCTGTAATTTTATACAGCATCTACTCTTTCCCACTGCATTCACAGATCCCGCCCTCCTGTGCAGACCTCCCACCCCCCAGGGGGAACGTTTAAATCCAATTTACTCTGGACACCTGAGAATCAGTCTACCCACTGTCCCATAGAGCACGAGACACAGTGGGTGAATGATGGGGGGCGATCAGGCAGGCGTTTTGCGGAGAATGATGGGGAAGATCAGACAGGCGTTTTTGTGGGGATTACGGCAGAGCAGGGGGAGACACGCCCTCGAGCCTAAGCACTGCAGGAGGAGAGGAGAGAGATAATCAAGAAGAGCATTCAGCCCACCCCCCCCCCACCCCCCCGGGCAAAGGAGCTGCGCTTTTCCTAATGGAGCCCTCTGTGTCCAGAGTCTTTCAGTTAAAACGCTGAGGAGCAGAGCAGAGCAGAGTTTAAAGGTGGAGACAGAGCGGAGTTAGATGCTGGAGACAGCGGAGTTAGATGCTGGAGACAGAGTGGAGTTAGATGCTGGGGACAGAGTGGAGTTAGATGCTGGGGACAGAGCAGAGTTAGATGCTGGAGACAGAGCAGAGTTAGATATTGGAGACAGAGTGGAGTCAGGTGCTGGAAACAGAGCGGAGTTAGATGCTGGGGACAGAGCAGAGTTAGATGCTGGGGACAGAGCAGAGTTAGATGCTGGGGACAGAGCAGAGTTTAAAGGTGAAGACAGAGTGGAGTTAGATGCTGGAGACAGAGCAGAGTTAGATGCTGGAGACACAGTGGAGTTAGATGCTGGGGACAGAGCAGGGTTAGATGCTGGAGAAAGAGCAGAGTTAGGTGCTGAAGACAGAGCAGAGTTAGATGTTGGAGACAGAGCAGAGTTAGATGCTGGGGACAGAGCAGAGTTAGATGCTGGGGACGGAGCAGAGTTAGATGATGGAGACAGAGAGGAGTTAGATGCTGGGGACAGAGCAGAGTTAGATGCTGGAGACAGAGCAGAGTTTAAAGGTGAAGACAGAGTGGAGTTAGATGCTGGGGACAGAGCAGGGTTAGATGCTGGAGAAAGAGCAGAGTTAGATGCTAGAGACAGAGTGGAATTAGATGTTGGAGACAGAGCAGAGTTAGATGCTGGGGACAGAGCAGAGTTAGAAGCTGGAGACAGAGCGAAGTTAGATGCTGGGGACAGAGTGGAGTTAGAAGCTGGGGACAGAGCAGAGTTAGATGCTGGGGACAGAGCAGAGTTAGATGCTGGGGACAGAGCAGAGTTGGATGCTGGGGACAGAGCAGAGTTTAATGGTGAAGACAGAGTGGAGTTAGATGCTGGAGACAGAGCAGAGTTAGATGCTGGGGACAGAGTGGAGTTAGATGCTGGGGACAGAGCAGAGTTAGATGCTGGGGACAGAGCAGAGTTTAAAGGTGAAGACAGAGTGGAGTTAGGTGCTGGAGAAAGAGCAGAGTTAGATGCTGGAGACAGAGCAGAGTTTAAAGGTAAAGACAGAATGGGGTTAAATGCTGGAAACACAGCAGAGTTTAAAGGTAAAGACAGAATGGGGTTAAATGCTGGAAACACAGCAGAGTTTAAAGGTAAAGACAGAGTGGAGTTAAATGCTGGAGACAGAATGGAGTTAAATGTTGGAGACAGAGCAGACCTAAGCACTAGAGACAGAGCAGAGTTAAACATAGAAGAGCAGATTGATCTGTACAGGCTTCCCCTCTGTGTGGCCTTTTCTCTTCTCCGTGGTCCACAAAACTATTAAACAGTGAGCTGGATTCAATCAGCTGCTGCCTTTAAATGGCCTACAAATGCTAGCATTACATTTTTCCACGAACTCTTGATTTGAAATTAGTCTTATGCCCTGTAAAATGTGCAGTGTTTCATTCAATAACAACAGAGTAGATAGGAGTGCAATAGGGGCCATATGTACTCAGTATGAGTTGATTTAACACTGAACATTTTGCTGTGTTCCACTGCATCATAAACACAAAGCTGCAAAACAATGCATGAACACTGCATGAATATTATAAGATTCAATATGATTCATATTATTACCACCTTGTATCAAATAGTTTCCATATGATGAAGCATATGATATGTAATTTGTTTCATAATGCTTAGCATTATGTGCTTCCTAACCCCTTATAATATGGGTAGAATATTTATGCACATTTATGGGAAGGGTCATGCCATTTTTATAGGTAATAATGGCGTTATGAAGACCCCTTTCAAATAAAGTGCAGACTATTTTTCCCCAGTGCAGATATAACTCATCCCTAATTTTTGACGCTCACAGAACTCTCCAGAATAACAGATGCGTTCTCCGTTCCCCGAGCCCCCCTCGCAGATGTTCGGCTCGCAGACGGGTGACCTCCTCCACCTTCCTCCAATCAGAGCTCAACGTAAAAGCAATAAACACGAGCCTGCAGGAGAGTACCGAGGACCGAGAGAGCCTTATTCATCACATGACCGCAAAAAAAAATAAATAAAAAAAAAACAACCCTTGAAAATAACGAGGGCATCCAGGGAGAATAAGAGCTTTTCTTACATTCATGTTTCGCTTTGTTTCTTTAGGCAGACAGCGGCGTATAACGGCTTCATGAGTGGATTTCCACCCCGGCGTACGGGGGAGGAGTTCATACGAGGAGAAGGTCAAGGGTCAAGCTCCTGCGACTGCGCCAGACAGCCGGGGTGGTGAAAAACCAGCACTTGTGAAAAACGAATACTTGCTTTCTGAAATCACTTCCTGTGAACCCACGGACAAATGGTCTAAATATTATTTTCGCTGCAGATCAACCGTCTGACAGTTGAATTCCCCCTTTGAGTGATTACTTATGATTTTTTGAGATGAATCATTTATACAAACAGTAAAAATGAGTGCAGAAACATTTTTGGAAGATGACTTCAGAAAGAAAAAAAAACTTGCTGGGACTGCTTTAACTGTGATTACTATGATTATTATTGTTAGCATTGGAAAACCAATTGCTGATATTTCAAGGCTACTTGGCTAAATGCAACATAACCACCTTGCCTCCAGGCTATTGTGCGTAATGTAAAGTAATCATGTAATAATACACACACGATAACAAAAATCCCGGCAATGTTTTTTCACACTGGTTTCTGTTCGGCTGCTGTGCAAGAAATAACCTTGAGCACTAGGATGGCCTGTATTTTGTCATATGATTGGGTAGCCAAACAGACAGCATGCTGGGGGAACAAACTTCACAGAAAGACCATCGGACCTTACGTGAACCTCCCAGGTGAGACTGAGAGCGGGAGACTGTGGCGTTCACAACACACTGTCACACTTGTGCACATTCTAGAACTTTGTGTCCTCTCAGCCAACCAATTGTAACCTGTCCTTACATGTAATAGGATATAATGTATTTAAGCATTAATTGTGTGTATTGTGTTTTTAAGTGGCTACCAAGCTAATGAAGTCACAAAACAGGAACTGAATTGACCCAGAATCCCAAGCTGCACTATCCGCTATTCATCAGCTGGTCCACAGGACAATCAGCAGCTGCTTTCCTCCCGCAGAGGTCGTAGGTCAGGTCTCCACCAAGAACTATAGTAACCACTAGATCCAACCATTAGGAAGGAAAACTGCCATTCAATTAAAAAAGATAATAAATTGACATAAAATAATCACAAAGTGCCACACTTTTCTTTTCTCATTTGTTTTCTTTTATTGATTAACCCCTTGATCGATTGTATTGACTGAAGATTAAGTGCAAAAAGGACTAAACTCAGTTGTACAAGCGCTGAAGTAAGAGAGAGGATTCCCTCATGTACAGTAGATGCATTTAGGGAGTCGGTTATACTGCATTGGTGAGAGAGGCTCATGAGAATGTGAGATCATGTGGGGGGGGGGGGGGGGGGAGTTGCAGACATGCTGCCTGACGGCGATAAGAGGAAGAGAGTACACGCAGTAAATTTACAGCGATGCTGCAGCGCACCAGAACCCGTCCGTCTGTTCTGCTCTCCTCCTGACTGGCAGTCATTTTCTAAGTCTGAGTGACTGCTCTTGCCAGGATAAAACAAACAAACAAAAATAAATAAAAATACTGCTGCTCCCGCCATTTTTGGCACAACAATATAAACACCAGGGCTTTTATGCAAAGGGATGGTAATGGCGGCAAGTTTCTCTTGTGAAACAGACACCGTATTAAAAGCGTATGACAATGCAGTCACCAGGAACCATTTTTGACGTAAAACAAAAGAAGGAAACGTTCATTTAAAAGCCTCAGATTTGTCCTTGTTTCTTCCTTTTCGATGCAGGGATTGTCTTTGAAGGGGCCGTCTCTCAGAACTGTTCAACTGTGGCCTCCAAGCCCCTCTCGAACGTTTCCATAATGTCACGACGAAGAACGGCCGAACCCTAAAAGACAATTAATGAGGAATGAATGTGTTTAATATGGTTGAATGGCATTTTGCCCAATTAATTAGCTCGTTACTGTGTTGCCTTTGCGGTAATTAGTTTTCGACTGTTCCCTGGTATGCAATGATATCTCTTTTCTCTGATGGGACTGGTAGTTAATTTAAAAAAAAACAGCTTGTTTATGAAGGGTGGTTACAGAACGGACAAACCGGTGTGTAATCACGCACACGTCGAAAGGTCTCCCGTCACCACTCCCCGAATTGATTGTGTGTATTTGCAGTGACGGAGCAAAAGCACTTCAGAATCAAGCTGTCCTTGATTAGGTAACCCATGGCAGGCATTCTCTCCCTCTCCCTCTCCCTCTCCCCCCCTCTCTCTCTCTCCCCTCTCTTTCTCTCCCTCTCCCTCTCTTTCTCGCTTTCTCTCTCTCTTCATCTCGCTCTCTAATTAGAAAAGTAGGTAAGATCTGGAAGGCTCAAGGGACTTTGAAGTGTAATGTTAAAACCTGATGTTCCACATGAAAAAATATCTACCGCAAAAAACTCTATTCCAAATCTGTAATTTCATAATTAGGCATGATTTATTGATAATATCTTGCTGTCTAATGCCAGAATATTTCATATACGAAGGTCCTCAGAGGAGTTCTAACAGGGAGATCTGTGAATTCTTTGAGCCTATTTTAGGTTGTTGTTTTTTTTTTTTTTTTTTTGAAACTAACACCTCTGTCCCTCTGTGAATTGCATCAATGCACTTCTATGTTATTCATTATATATTAATCTGAGCACAGAGAAACTATGTGGACTGTATGAGGGAAAAAATATTAACTCTCTTTGTCATTAAACTTTTTAACCACAATACACTTTGTGTATCAGTGAAGCAAGAATCACTTCATACAAATTGCTGTATAATTTTCATTGTTGCGCAGAACATAGACTTTCAGTCACTAAAATGAATAAAAACTTCAGAACTACTGTATATCATGCCGTTGCTGTTAATTGCTGTAAATGAGAATTAAGACAAAGCATACTGTTAGGAAGTGATAGTGATTTGAGGGCATTTTTACTAGGAATGGGGTAAATTCAATTTCAACCCCCCATAAAAGTGGAGAGGCATTTTTTAAAATTCATAAACTTATGTCATTTCCAGAACTGACCAAAGAAAAATGGAATTGACCCAAAACCTGATTCACCCAAGGTCAGTGCCGGCTGCACACTTCAAACAGACCAGCTGAGCCTTGGTCCCATAAGCACTACAAGCACATGGTGGTAAACTCTAAACCAAGGACACAGACCAAAACACTCTAACACCAGACTCACAAACCACTGACACACACACTAGCTACAGACGCTCTAACTTCAAACTCTCTAACCACAGACACACACACATTAACTACAGACACTAACAGCAGACCCTCTAACCAGACTCACAAACCACTGACACAAACACTAACTACAGACACTCTAACACCAGACTGTCTAAACCATAGACACACTAACTTCAGACATTCTAACCACAGACTCACAAACCACTGACACACACACTAACTACAGACACTCTAACACCAGACTGTTTAAACCACAGACACACTAACTTCAGACATTCTAACCACAGACACACTAACCACACACACAAACCACAGACACTATTACCACAGATAGTGTAACAACAGATTCTCTAACTACAGACAATCACAGACAGAGCTGTACCTATATATATTTATTTATTTAAATTATATATATATATATATATATATATATATATATATATATATATATATCATGAGCTGAAACACTTGCTAATTGTGAATGTGATTCTACCTGCAAGAAGTTCCCTCACAGGAATCAGATTTCTGTGAAAAAATGTGTTCATGAACGATAAGAAAAGCAGACCTCGCTGATTTTTATTTATTTATTTTTTTTCAAAAAATCCATTAACCTGGTGGTGGCCATGGTTATTCTTACATAGAAACCTTGCTTTCATGATTGATTAAAAAAAAAAAAATCTCTAAAGTATGAAAGCGCGAAAGATGATATTGAGTATGAAAACAGGCTTGAAGGACATGTCATTTAAGCTTTCCACGAAAATAAAATAAAAATGTAAAAAAAAAAAAAACGCTCAACTGGAGAAATATTGACGCTGAGTATAATCAAGTGTGTCATACGATCTAGGCCTGTATGGTAGCACCGTTACGCACGATCTCTAGGAAGGGCACACGTGGTTTCAGGAATTGGAAGTGCGGGCGCTGCTGCATGGGCTGAATTGTTCCACACAGCGTTCTTAATTATTGATTAGCCAGGATCCACTGCCCCTCTGTGTCTGCTGAAGTACAGAAGAGCAAGTGGTATGTGCCCCGCCCCGGTGTAGAAATATAAAAAAACTGGGACCGTCTGGGTAGTGTAGAGCTATAAGCACTCGCCTACCACCGCTGAGACCCGGGTTCAGTCCCCGGCAGCGGTACTTCCGGCTTGGTCAGACGTTCCTACGAACGCAGTCGGCAGTGTTCCCGGGTGGGAAGCCGGTGAGGGCATGAGTCCTGATCGTTGCATCAGCGACCCCTACTGGTCGGTCGGGGCGCCTGTTCAGCGGGGAGGGGATCTGGGGGAGAGAGCGTGAACCTCGCGCGCGTTACGCTCTCCCAGTGAAACTCCTCGCTGTCCGGTGAAAAGAAGCGGCTGGTGACTCCACATGTATCGGAGGAGGCGTGTGGTAGTCTACACCCTCCCCAGACCGACAGAAGGATGGCACATCGACCAAGACTGTGATTCACATGGGGAACTGGTATAACGACTAAATTGGGGAGAAGAATGGCAAAAAAAAAAAAATATATATATATATATATATATATATATATATATATATATATATAAACTACTGATTCACTGGGCTACAAGTGCATCACTCCTATAATGAGTCCTGCTATGGCCGAAGGTCAGCTGACCCCCCCCACCCCCCCACCCCCCCCAGGTTTAGCGGCATTAAAAATTGAGCCACCACAGAATTCATAGAGCAGAAGGCATCTCGAGAAGAAAAAAAAAAGATGAGACACAATCGAGGATGGTGCTCCGCTGTCTGCACGAGTGGCCACCCTTCAATTATTCATGGCCTTTGATCAAATGTTAATGACAAGTGAAAATATAAGGAGGGTGGACGTCAATGACCGCGAAAAAACAGCAGCGTTGCATTGTTGTTTAAGCTGTTTTATTTCTCTTTCTCAAATTTCACCTGAAGGTTATGATGATGTGTGTGTGTGTGTGTGTGTGTGTGTGTATATATATATATATATGTATATAAAATAATTCAAGTAGAACAAAATCAAGGCTCTTTGATTTGAGTTCAGCGGGACTGGTTGGAATTGCTAACCTGGAATAGGGGATTCACCATGAATATAAAAAAAATGTATCCTTACTTTCTCCACGTCCATGGTCCATTAGAATAGGGCAGGGGGTATGACTTTAATGCAGGAGTAGCATTTTGCCTTATTTATGGGCTGGGAGTTGTATCTGAGGATTATCTTTGAGTAAGGGGGGGGGGGGGGCAGAGGAATGGGGGTGGGGGGCGGTTGTTGTAATTAAATAATAGACGGATTCAGAGCTTCTCAGCCCAGTTTGTCACTGGGAGAAACAAAGACAGATACAGCACCTCATTAGGCCAAGAATCCATAACGGTCTACTTTCACGAGGGACTTAATGACCTCCAAAACCGCCAGACTACTCGAACGAGGATTCTGCGCGGGGGGGGGGGGGGGGGTGGGGAGTAGGAAAGACTGAATCTGAAATGATTCATCAAAACCAAAAACTGAGTGCTGAGCAGATCTGAAGATATCGTAGAAAACTGGGACACAATAAAATACATTTTTATCCACTTCATTGGTTGATACATACATTTCACCCACCTCATAGATTACTCAGAATCATTTGGACACAACACATTTTTCAGCTGATGGAAAGTTCCAAGTCTGGACATGCGTAAATAGACAGCTCCAAAATTACTGACAACCTTGATAAATATTAGCAAGAAAAGACTGTATTAAATAAAGAACATATTTTATGGTTGAAAACTGGAAGAACTAGGATTTTCTTCTAATGAATTTTCACTGAAAGAAAGGTTTCAAGTAATAGTTTTAACTCTCATAAAATGTGTCAAAATTGTTGCATTTTCAAGTACTGTCTTGTTTTATGAGAAATACATGAGGGGAGGGTATATACTAAGGATTTACATACTAGCAGGTTCACCATGATAATGATAAGCAAATACTTCCATGCAAACTACATGGAGTTTTACACGGATCAGCAGTGAGCTGCAGTGATAAGCACATGCGCAGCAGTGTGCAGCACTGAGCAGCAGTAAGCAGCGGTGATCAGCAGTGATAAGCACACGGATCAGCAGTGAGCTGCAGTGATGAGCACATGAGCAGCAGTGTGCAGCACTGAGCAGCAGTAAGCAGCAGTGATCAGCAATGATAAGCACACGGATCAGCAGTGAGCTGCAGTGATGAGCACATGAGCAGCAGTGATCAGAACTGAGCAGCAATGTGCAGCAGCGATGAGCACACGGGCAGTGTAGGAGTTCTGCTAAGACAGTCGACATGTCCTCTCGCCAGAGGCCACAAACAGAGACAACAAGTAAATCCGACTACCGCATAGGTGAATAGCTTCACCCGTGCTGAAATGCGGCACACCTACAACCACTGTTTATTCCCAGAGCAGCTCCTCTGGCCAATCAGGAGCCTGCAGATGCCCCCCCACGCAGCTGCTGCAGTGCAAAGCGCAACAAAAAGCCACCAATGTCAGCATGCCTCCGCTGTGCCATCCCAAACTGACACCACAGGGACCAGAGAAGGGCTACAGTTATGACCTGCGCATTCCACAGACGGTTCAAAGAGGAGAAGGAGGCAGATAAACGCTGGTTGCAAACGCACTGGAGAGAAAAGACGGTCTAAAGGGACACGGGTAAAGCAAGGCGATCGTTCTCTTTGGAGTTTTAAGCTGTTAAGGTGTGATCAACACTCAAGCTCACCTAGTTGATGAGTCATAGCAACAGATCAGTGAAGTGAGGAAGATGGAGGGGGGGGGGGGTTGTTGCTTCAGAGGTGCTCACACACCTTCCAAGGAAAATGAGGGCCTGCTGGGGGGCACCTGGAGCGGCATCATGGGATACCACCGCCATGAGCTCCACAGGGTTAAGAGCTCCTCTGACTGTTTTGATTTGGACCCCCGTACCCCGGCCCCCACAGGCCCTGTTTTTTACAGCTCAAATACAACACTGGGCTTTTACCTTAATAAAGGAGCCCCAGCTTAAAAGCACTAGCATGGTGTAGCCGTGTCAGAGAGGAATGTTCTCTCTCCCTCTCTCTCTCTCTCTCTCTCTCTCTGGACGGTGTGTCCTGGCACCGTTTATTCACCCGTGCACGGGCCCTGGGGCGTTCTCCTCCGTGCCGACCCCGAAACAGAGGAACGGCTCTCGTTCAGAGTTATTCAGAACGAGCCATTTTCTCCCCCAAATACGATCAAACCTGTCCTCAGAAAGACAGGAGCTCTTTCTTTCTCTTCTGTCTGTCCGGTGGGCGGGGGGGGGGGAGTGGGGGGGGGTGGAGAGGCAGCAGAAACATGCCGATGCATTAAAAAATGAAGGAAACTCAAAGAGAGCAGCTCTTGGAAAACTAGCTTGTGAAACAGAACATTAAGAGGAGAGTGCGGACGGGGAGAGAGTTCTGCTGGATTTCTTGTTTTTTTTTTTTTGCGAGGAAAGAGAGGGGGAAGATGAAACTGGGTCAGGGGAGTAGAGGAGCTAGACTCTCGCGTCTGCGCAGCCCGCGTGCTCATTTCGCCGACGCGTTACATATGTCACGTCACAGATTAGCACGGGAGAGCTCACGAAGGCTCACGATTTTTTAGATACGGGATTATCACCCGTAATAATATCGTCTGCGGGGGGAGGGAAAAAAAAAAAAAAAAAAAGACTCCCCTCCATTACGAATCGCGGGCAGATCTGGCACCCCTCGTGACTGCATGTGACAGAAGGCTCTAAAATATTTAACACCGATCCTTGCACCACACAAGCACAGAACATCATTATGAATTAATTGGCAGGGAGGCTAGGCTGAAAGCACACGCTAATAAAGGCGTGCCAACCGTACCAGGGATGCGTCTGGCTCCACGGCGCACGCCAAGTGAAAAAAAGTGTGCCATGGAGCGAAGATGCGTCTGGTGCACGCTAACATAAGCGCGCTAGTGCTTCAAGATGCGTCTGGTTCATAGCGCACGCTAACATAAGCGCGCTAGTGCGTCGAGATGCGTCTGGTTCATAGCGTACGCTAACATAAACGCGCTAGTGTGTCGAGATTCGTCTGGTTCATAGCGCACGCTAACATAAGCGTGCTAGTGCGTCGAGATGCGTCTGGTGCATAGCGCACGCTAACATAGGCGTGCTAGTGCGTCTAGGTGCATCTGCTTCAAAGCACATGCTAATAAAAGTGCGCTAGTGTGTTGAGACGCCTCTGGTTAAAAGAACACGCTAATGAAGAAGTGCGTCAATGCGGTGAGATGCGTCTGCATGGAGGGACGCTGAGCTCTTTTCTGCCACCTGAGGTCTGTGCAGCAGCTAAATCCTGCGCTCCAGCGCAGTCACATGCTCCGTCAGGAACACATTACCTTCTGGGTAAAAAAGTGAGCGGGAAGCCCAGTGCACCACTGAAGAAAATGGAAGCGGCGAAAATATGTGGAGCAGCTGAGCTTTCACAGATAACAATTCTACTTTAGACACACAGAGGACAGCCTCAGCCTCAGATTACGCTCCTAACCGACAATCCGTTTAAACTGCCGAATATTCTACTGAGGCAGTTCAGGTGAAGCGCCTTTCTCCAGGGAACAACAGAAGACCCACCTGGGTACTGAACCGGCAACTCCAGAATTACAAGCCCAGGCCCAAGCGCGACACTACACTGCCGCCCTATTCGGTTGCTTTCAAGGTAAATAAATATCAAAAAATTGTTTTGTTTTTTTTTAAAACAGAAAAACATGTAAATTCTTTTAATTTGGAGTCAGTTACATTGTAGAAATAAAAACAAAATAAAACCTTAAAATGTTTCTTCAGGCTATCGACTCATATTATTCATATTAATCTTTTATACAGAATGTCTAATTAATGTTGTGCTCCTGTTTAATATATTGTATATGCTAAATGATAAATTAAAAAAGTTAGAATGCAGTTATCTTACAGAGAACAGCCTTGGGGGCCTTTAAAGCGATGAATAAACTAACTGGCCCACCCCAGGGGATCCAGGCTGCCATGAGCAGGTAGACTGGAGTATCATAGGCAGTCAGGCTTGCTGGGTCAGGTTCTGGTACTGGGTTAGGTTCTGGTGCTCTGGTAGGTTCTGGTGCTGGGTCAGATTCTGGTGTTGGGTAAGGTTCTTGTGCTGGGTTAGGTTCTGGTGTTGGGGCAGGTGGTTCTGGTGCTGGGTTAGGTTCTGGCACTGAGCCAGATTCTGGCACTGAGGCATATTCTGGTGCTTGGTCAGGTTCTGCTGCTGGGTCAGGTTCTAGTGCGGGGTTAGGTTCTGCTGCTGGGTCAGGTTCTGCTGCTGGGTCAGATCCTGGTGCTGGGTCAGGTCCTGGTGCTGGGTCAGGTTCTGGGACTGTGTCAGGTTCTGCTGCTGGGTCAGGTCCTGGGACTGTGTTAGGTTCTGTTGCTGGGTCAGGTTCTGGTGTTGGGTCAGGTTCTGGTGCTGTGTTAGGTTCTAGTACTGGGTCAGGTTCTGGTGCTGGGGCAAGTTCTGGTGCTGTGTTAGGTTCTAGTACTGGGTCAGGTTCTGGTTCTCAGTCAGGTTCTAGCACTGGGACAGGTTCTGGTGTTGGGTTAGGTTTGGTTGCAGGGTCAGGTTCTGGTATTGGGACAGGTTCTAGCACTGGGTCAGGTCCTGGTGCTGGGTTATGCTGCATTCCTTATGAACTCAGTAGCTCATAACTCGGGACACGGGAGCTCAGAGTTACGAGCTCGGGGCACTCTGGTAGTTACCTCACAGCAACCTTTAGCAACACGGTGGCTGGCAAGAAACTGTCACCAGCTCTGACACTTTACGAGCACAAAAGGCTTCAGAGCTGCTCTGCAACGTATGCTGTTCGTTGGGAACAGTAAAACAGATATAACAAACTTTACGAGTTAAGTGTTGTTACCTGTAATTGTGTATTTCTGACATTTCGGCCATTTTGAATGGAGTCCGTTTCCTCCAGAGCTGTCAGAGCTGTGAAACGATATCCAGCGTTCCGGTTTATCATTCCTGGTTGGGAAGGTCGTAATTATGAGTTTCCGAGGTACACTAGATGTCCAGAAGTATCCAGGGCTGTTTCTCTTGGTTTGGGCTAGGCCCCTTAGTTCCAGTGAAGGCAAATCATAACGCAATGGCATTCTAGACAATGCCGCGCTTCCAACTTCGTTGGCAAAAGTTTTGGGGAAGGCTCTCCCCTGTTTCAGGATGACAATGCCCCCGGGCATACAGAAATGGTTTTGTCACAATTTGGTGTGGAAGAACTTTACTGGTCTGCACACAGCCCTAACCTCAACAACCCCATCCAACACCTTTGGGATCAAGTGGAAAACCAAATGTGAGTTGGGCCTAATCGCCCAATCGGTGCCTGAGCTCCCTAATGCTCCTGTGGCTGAATGGAAGCAAATCCCTGCAGCAATGCTCCAACAACTAGTATAAAGCCTTCCCAGAAGAGTGGAGCCTGTTATAGTTGCAAAGGGATGGACCAACTCTATATTAATCGCCATAATTTAAGATGAGATGTCGGATGTCAGGTGTCCGCATACTTTTGGCCATGTAGTGTATCTGGAATGCAGCATTAGGTTCTGGTGCTGGGTCAGATTCTGGACCTGAAGGGTATCACAGTATTACTTCCACTCTCTTCTGAAGAGTTTCTTTTATTTTACATTCTGATGTCCTTTCCCAGGTCAATGCAGTAACTGACTGAAATTCTTGTGGATATGCTGTTAATTGCCAAAATTATATTCATAAATTAAATTATTTCTAAAATGTAATTTGGTAATAAAAGTTTGGCTAAAGGCCTGTTCTCTCTAATCATCCTAACAGGCCGTCCGTTAGAGAGTGTTACCATCCACGGCACAAAAGAAAGATTTGATGTCACATATTTAATATAAAAAACAATATAAAGTAGGTGCAGGCAGTCAATATTACAGCAAGTTTTAGTGAAAACCATGAACCAGGTCACTGAGGAGTAATTACGAAGAACAGGGAGCATTCTGGGTAATAAAAGAATCAGTGGGGTGACATAGCTCAGGAGGTAAGAGCGGTTTCTCTGGCAGTCGGAGGGTTGTCGGGTTCAATCCCCCCGCCCTGGGCGTGTCGAAGTGTCCCTGAGCAAGACGCCTAACCCCTAATTGCTCCCAACGAGCTGATTGGTACCTTGCAGGGCAGCCTTTCACCGTTGGTGTGTGTGTGTGAATGAATGAGAGGCAACAATTGTAAAGCACACTGGATAACAGCGCTATATAAAATGCAGTTCCATTTACCACCAGTTTGGAGACTCTGAAGGGACCAGAAACCTTCCCGCCATTTCTAGCCGACAGCTCGGCGGGGTCTTTCTGTATTTCGCGGCTCTCTCCGGTCGGTGCCTGGGGCCGCAGCAGTGAAAGTGGCGTGCGAGCTGGAGCTAAGAGGGGGAGTCTGACAGGGCGTCGCGGCCATGCCCTGTCCGTCTGGAGCGAAGCCCCGGGAGACACAGGCCCCCCCCTCCGGAGCACGGGCGCGGCAGGGTGCCGTGCCATACGGCCATAATGCGCATCAACTTTACATGAGAGAAAAAAAAGTTACATCTGACTAATAGTCAGGTGAACATTCACAGACTGTCTCTTCTCAATGAGCAGTCACTGCTACTGGAGCTTAGCTTAAGCATGAAGCTTCCAACAGTCATGGCTGAACCATGTTGTCTGCTTCAACCAGTATACACAGCCTGTACATAACCTGTATCAAAACCAGTACACAACCTGTACACAAACAGTGCATAGCCTGTACACGACCATTACACAACCTGTGCATAACCTGTACACAACCAGTACACAACCTGTACACAAACAGTGCATAGCCTGTACACGACCATTACACAACCTGTGCACAATCTATACATAACCCGCACAAATCCAGTACATAGCCAGATGATTCATCACACTGCAATTCTAGGATAGATTATTTAATAAAAATACAAAAAATTGAATGCCCTGGTGTAAGAAAAGATCAACTATACCGTCCTCAGAGGAAGATTTGTCCCAGACAATGGCTGCTTTGAAACAAATAATGTCTAAGATGTAAATTAGGGACCAAATTAATTAGTCAAGGCATCAGATGATGAGTGTATAGATGGATAAACAATTATAGCATAAAAGACAGCGCCTCTATTTTAGTGAATTAGCTCTACAACACTACGCCACCCACTAAGTATGATTGGCGGGCCAGAGCAGTTGTCGCTGCTGAATCACTCTAGGGCTACAATTTACAGTAGCAGTGCCATAATTCACTTTTCCCTCCCCCTTCAGAAGAAGTGCATTGCCATGGTGATTTCAACCTCTCAGCTCTTTATGTGCAGCGTACGGGCTGGCGTTGCAGTGGAGTGTTCTGGGAACGGGCCTTGTCGTTGCGAGTTCAACTCACAGGTGGGGCACTGCTGTTGTAAGTAGGCTCTGACTGTGTGAGTTGCTCCGGATTTTAAAAAAAACAAACAAATCTGAAAGGTAAATATAGTGTTGCATAGAGAGGCTGGCAATCTGTGAGTGTGGCTTGGATGGTGTGAATGGATTGTATCCTGTGGTGACAGTGTGCTGACAGATTAGCTGTGTATTTAATGGGCATCACAGACCTACTGTTGGACCCTTTGACCATTGAGGGAAAAAGTATTATTTAGATTAATCTAGAAATGCCTAGGTCTGCTCTGGCATAGTGTCTGCTAAATAAATCTAATGTAATGTGTCAGTACACCCTTTTCACACAGAAGTAGCAATGGCGATGCTAAGCTAATGGCTAAGCAGGCACCCACTCTCCTATACTCAACGTCTTATTGACGCATTGCTTTATAAAGAGGAAAGGAAGACTGTTAGCTGTTGGGGTGTTTTTTTTAATAACCCCCCTCCAGGAAAATGAAACAGAAGAAAGACGATCTGGAGGATATTCTGATTTTGTTTCAGTCCCGATCGATCGGTTTCTCTCACGCTCAGGATTTCGTAAACCTGAGTCACTCTCTCCATGCAGGCCGGGAGGCTGCGTGACAAGCAGTTCTGGGCCCACGTTCAAAAAGCATCCCACTGAAGTAGCTGAAGCACCGTGCGAGAAAACAGCGAGGCCCCACTCATCACGAATAAATTTAGGAACGAGGGCAGGTGGAGCCTGATCTCAGATGAGCGTCCTAACTCTGACGTGCTTCACTTTCCCTCCATCTTGCCTCTTTTCTCTCTCTCTCTTTCTCTCTCTCTCTCAGAATGGCATCTTGTGGGTCGAAAAAGCTTTTCTTTTGCCCCCCCCCTTTTTTTTGCCCGAATTTGTTGACAGCTGCTGTCCTGTCACCCTTAATAAGCCCTCCCCCCCCCCCCCCAAGCAACCGGGGCTCCCAGAGGCTTTGGCTG
Source organism: Anguilla pacifica (assembly GCA_039654925.1). Lineage (NCBI taxonomy): Eukaryota > Metazoa > Chordata > Actinopteri > Anguilliformes > Anguillidae > Anguilla > Anguilla pacifica. The sequence goes on along the minus strand of CM077298.1, from coordinate 33,181,834 downwards.
GGACCCCGCAGCTCAACAATGCGTGCTTGGGGGGGGGGGGGGGTGAGAGCGATGGTGGAGGTTGAGGGTGGTGGTGGGGTGGGGGTAGTGAGAGCGATGGTTGGGGTTAAGGGGGTAGGAGGGTGTTGGTGGGTACAGGGGTGGTGGGGGTTGATAGGGGTGGGGGTAGTGAGAGGGATGGTGGGGGTTGAGGGGGGTGGTGGGGTGGGGGTGGTGTGAGGGATGGTGGGGGGTGGGAGGGTGGGGGTGGTGTGAGGGATAGTGGGGGTTGAGAGGGGTGGGGGTAGTGAGAAGGATAGTGGGGATGAGGGGGGTGGTGGGGTGGTGGTGGTTAGAGGGATGGTGGGGGTTGAGGGTTGAGGGGGGTGGGGAAGAAGCAGCATGGGGCCCATAGGCAGTACCCATGAGCAAAGCCCATCCTGCACCATCTGCAGTCCCCCCCCCCTCCCCCGGTCAGTCCAACAGTGCCAGGCACTGTGCAAGGTGCCATGACCCCCCCGGATATGGGGTGGGGGGGGAGAACGACAGTGTTCCAGAACTGCTGTAATTTGTACAAGGACTGGAGGAGTGCTTATTTCAACCATCTCCCCTAACCTCTCCAATAGCCTTCCCTCCCTTCCTCCCTCTCACTTTCTCTCCCTCTCCCACAACTCTCTCTCCTTTCCTTCCTCCCTCCTTCTCATTCCCCCACTGATGAACAGAAAACTAGTATGTATCATGTATTTATTATATGATTATGATTATTATTTTTATAGTTATTATTAATCTTAATAGTAGTAGTAGTAATAGTAGTAGTAGCAGTAGTATTCGTAGTAGCAGTAGCAATAGCAGCTGTAGTAGTAGCTGTAGTAGTAGTAGCAGTAGCAATAGCAGCTGTAGTAGTAGTAGCAATATCAGTAGTAGTAGTACCAGCAGCAGTGTCAGTATCATCAGCAGCAGCAGTAACAGCAGTAGTAGTAGTGGTATCTGTGGTAGTAGTAGCAGTAGTAGTATTAGTAGTAGCAGTAGCAATAGCAGCTGTAGTAGTAGTAGCTGTAGTAGTAGTAGTATCAGCAGTAGTATTAGTATTAGCAGTATCAGTAGTGGTAGCAGCAGCAGCAGTGGCAGCAGTAGAAGTAGTGGTGGTAGTGGTACTGCAGTAGCAGTACCCACCCAGGTGCTGTGTAGCAGCCATTTTGTGCCAGAACGCTGATCACACATCATCAGCAGCGAGGATTCATTCATTCATCAGGGAGACGGGCGCGCAGACTGAGAGCCCGCATTAGGAGCCTCGCCAGGGCGCGCGGGGGGGGAGGCCTCCTCGGCCGCTTCGCGAGGAGCACCGCGGGACGGGGGACGGCTTGGGCGAGTCGCGCCCCGTTGTCGGAGGACCGATGACACGGCCTGAGGTGACCGCGAGCGGCTCTGTCGGACGCAGCGCCGGCTTATGCGCGGGAGGCGGCTCCGCTCCGGCGTACTGGGGGAAGGCACATGCAGTTTAGGGCCATTTCATTCCCACACACAGACCAAAGCCAGACCAAGCCAGTATTGCCATATTCCCGTACGCTCAGCAGAAGCATTAAGTTACATAAAACTGCTTATTCGTGCGCCAGTATATCAACTGCACCATCCCATTCACTAGAATTCAACTGTAGTACACACGATTGTTATCTTTTTTGGCTGGACCGCAACAGCAGGGGCCAGCCCTACAAACGTGAACGTCTGTGACTGAGTGAGTGATGAAGTTACACCATTGGTCGGCCGGACGAAGTGCGTTAGGTCCAGCCATATACTAGGTTTTGACCTGGTCTTGTTCAACACAAAACTGATTTTTCCCTAAATACTGTGTGTTTCAAACCTAAAACACCATCTCTAAGAGGAAAAAGAAAAAAAAGAAAAGTGGGGCAAAAAAAATCATTTTACTTTCAGATCAAAGGATAAAAAAACAGGGTTTTAAAGTCAGATAAAAACTCAGGTACAGCGCGTGAGGGGAAGAGGCGTTTGGGCAGCTCGCAGGCCAGGCAGCCATGTTACAGACAGCCCTAGACACCGTTCTGCAGACGGACCTTCTCTGTCATTACAGCAGAACAAATTAACCTCTTTGGGGTGATGGTAAATGAGCAATATTTCCTGTGGCGGACATTTTGCCAGCTGGACGATGGCAGGGCGAAATATTTGCCCTGGCAGGCAAAGGAGATGTGTCAGAACTCACACTGGCAATGAGAATGACATCAATGTCGTTCGCATCACTGTGGAACCATTCACAGACCTCTCACGGTTTCCTGTACAACATTTTTTTTTTTTTGGGCCGCTTCTTTGTTCAGTTTCCGCGAGGTAACCTAGGCAACCGGTGACATGGTAACCTTGTCCTTCATTTTTTTTTTTACTTAAAAGACCGAAAGTTGGATTTTTCTTCTGAAAAAGAATTCCGACCATTCTTCACAACTAAGGGCCTCTATGATTACATATTGTGATTTCCTGGAATTGGAAACACACTCACCACGTCAAAAATGAGAAGCTATAACAACAGCTAGCATAACATTGTCAGCTGCACTTATGACTTACGTAACAGTAATAACAATAAGAGCAGCATCAGCCACATTTACAGTAATGACTAAAGTAACAGTCATAAACAGAGCTATGGCAGTGACAATAACAAAAGGGGGGGGGGGGTGAAAAATGAGAGAAATGGTTAGAGCAGCATTCCTAGTTGCAGCACTGCAGTACTGGCCCCAGTCACTTGTACAGTAAGAACTCTAAGTAATACAACAAAGGACAATGACCCAGTAATGCAACTAAGGGCAATGACCCAGTAATACATCTAAGGACAATGGCCCAGTAATACAACTAAGGACAATGACCCAACAATACAACTAAGGACAATGACCCAGCAATACAACTAAGGACAATGACCCAGCAATACAACTAAGGACAATGATCCAGTAATACAACTAAGGACAATGACCCAGTAATACAACTAAGGACAATGACCCAGTAATACAACTAAGGACAATGACCCAGCAATACAACTAAGGACAATGACCCAGTAATACATTTAAGGACAATGGCCCAGCAATACAACTAAGGACAATGACCCAGCAATACAACTAAGGACAATTACCCAGTAATACATCTAAGGACAATGACCCAGCAATACAACTAAGGACAATGACCCAGCAATAGAACTAAGGACAATGACCCAGTAATAGAACCAAGGACAATGACCCAGTAATACAACACTAAGGACAATGACCCAGCAATACAACTAAGGACAATGACCCAGCAATAGAACTAAGGACAATGACCCAGTAATAGAACTAAGGACAATGACCCAGTAATGCAACTAAGGACAATGACCCAGTAATACAACACTAAGGACAATGACCCAGCAATACAACTAAGGACAATGACCCAGTAATGCAACTAAGGGCAATGACCCAGTAATACATCTAAGGACAATGATCCAGTAATACAACTAAGGACAATGACCCAGCAATACAACTAAGGACAATGACCCAGTAATACATTTAAGGACAATGACCCAGCAATACAACTAAGGACAATGACCCAGTAATACATCTAAGGACAATGACCCAGCAATACAACTAAGGACAATGACCCAGTAATACATCTAAGGACAATGACCCAGCAATACAACTAAGGACAATGACCCAGTAATGCAACTAAGGACAATGACCCAGTAATACAACACTAAGGACAATGACCCAGCAATACAACTAAGGACAATGACCCAGTAATACAACTAAGGACAATGACCCAGCAATACAACTAAGGACAATGACCCAGCAATACAACTAAGGACAATGACCCAGTAATACAACTAAGGACAATTACCCACAGTAATATAACTGAGGACAGTGACCCCACAGTAGCTGTAGTGGCCACAGTATACAGCAAACTGTGACATCATCCTCAGCAGGCATTTCAGTTTGGGTTGCCAGCACCCACTGAACAAGTTCCAGGAGATTTATTTATTTTCCCCTCAAACAAATGCAATTGTCAATTACATCCAATCTGATGTCCCATCCGATTAAATGAGCATGTCTAGCCCAGCTTATCGAGGGCTAATCACGAGCTCTGATCACTCTCGATAGCCATCGTGAAAGAGCACCATTCCGATGCACTCTCAAAATAACATGCCAGTGTGATACCTGCGTTTTGGTAGACAGGGAGCAAAAACAAAAGGCTATCATCATTTTTTATATTTTATTTCTCTTACAATGGACAAAAATTAAAAAATTAAAAAAATAGAAAAAACTTCAGCAATTACATTTTGCAATTCCCGGATACAAAAGGGAAATTCCACGAGATTCCCAGCTAATCCAGGAGGGTTGGCAAACTTAGCCAGAGAGCCACTTACAATCACTCTACATTAGGATCACTGGAGTAGTCTACTGGAATTAATTTGTTTCTTTTGTTTGATCTATGTCTGAGTCTTCCCCACCACCAGGTGGCACTGTAAGGGCTACTGTATTTCCCATCAAACTTCAAATATTCCACCCTACTGATTTCATAATTACCTTTACACATCTGTGATTAAGTCTTGTACAATTCAAAGGCAATTACTGAAACAACATTAGGATAAATAAATGTAAATAAAAATTAGGCAAACACGCAGAGCTCACAGAGAACCAAACAAAAAATTGGGGAAAAGTCTTTTCAGGTTACCAAGCAACACAAACTGCTGCAAGTCAAATGGGGCCAGGAATACTCTATGGTACCAAAAGACATTTATTAAAAACCCGAACGGTGTCACAGAGGAGTTATGTCATCTTGCCTCCACAGTCTCTGTTGAGGTGTTGTTCTGGAATCTGTGTAATCACCTGGGAGTATAATAATTCATGTCATTACCGTGTGGCACCAACAATAAATAAAGAAAATGTTAAAAATGAAAATAAATAATGCAATATAACAATTCCAAAGAAAGTCCTAGAAACTCAAAATCAGAACTCTTGCCTCAGTAACCTATTACACACTAAATTTTTCTATGACATAGTACTTATTGCGAAATATCCGTACTTGCATATTACATATCTGCTGTTTTACTTCAAGGTTCTGTCAACAAAAAAAATGATACATTTTGGGACATTTTACTTCCTGAGGGCAAAGCACTGACCACAGGTCTTTTTCTGCTGTAGCATTTGGGAGAGAAGCATATGCGTGTGTGCTTGTGTGCGTGCGTGTGAGCGTGCGTGTGTGCGGGCGTGCGTGAATGTGTGTGAGTGAGTGAGTGTGTGTGCGTGTGTGCGCATGCATACATGAGTATGTGTGTGTGTGTGTGTGTGTGAGTGAGTGCGTGTGTGTGGTGCTGGAGATTTGGGCTGGCAAAGGCGGGCACAGGCGGGCACCGTGCTCTCTGGGCGAGCTCCTCCTCAGGGAGGTGACCAGAGAGCAGGAGCAGCGTATGGCACCATGGAAACTGTCACCCATCAGGGGCGGAGGTGTCAGCTGCGGGACGTGTGCGGGGGCGAGGGGGTTAGTGCCAGGACAAAATGCCTGACCTATCGGAGCACCTGGCCTGTAAGCACGCGCAGGCAAAATCACCACCTTTCCTGGCATTTCAAAAACACTCAAGACAATGGCGATTCCCCCTGAATAGCAATAAGACACTTCAGCTAAATCTAAATAAATTAAATGTTTGTGAATCATCAGTCGCTCAGGTTAGCCTGCAAAGTTTGAAGGGGAAGTTACTTTGAAACCAACATTTTATGTAAATATTTTAGACGTTCCCTTTGTTTCAAACTGGCTCAAGGATCCGAAATAAAAAAAAAACTTTTCCATAAAGTTTATGAAAGTTACTGTATGTCTTTTTTATGCATGGGATTTGCATTAATAAAATTACGATATTTCTGTTGAATAAGCATCAACATAAACAGCATAAACATCCCGGTGATTAGCATGCATAATACCACCAGCTGCAGACATCCACCTGGAGCAAGATGGAGACTCAGATACACAAATATTTTAACCCTTCGATGGTTTCAGACCCTCCACGCTCGCGGAACCCCGCATGCCAGCGGCTGGGTGGCGTGTGTGAATAATGTGCCCGGGGGGGGGGGGGCGACAACACTGGACAGTCCTCTCACTACCGGTCCATTCGAGCGTCACAATTCAGTGGGCAGTGGAATTTTAAATAGCACAAATTTATAATTGAGGGTAAGCGGTCACAAGATGTCTGATTCGATTGCTCATGATGATCACGGAATGTTTCAAAAGACGGCGAAGTTCATACTTCTGTAAATACGGCTATTGGGGAACGGCATATTTAATATTTATTAACAATAATGTAAAATGAAATAAACAGAAGGGCAAGGAGTCACACATATTTGTTAAGTGCTGGCCTTCTCTTTATTCGATTGTCTTTTGTTGCCGTGGGAGCCGATGAGGGGTTCGACTGTATTTGACTTCGGAGACGGGCAGAGCGCACACACACACACACACACACACAGCGTTTAACACAGTCGGGAGCACAAACGGCCTCCAACCAGGAGAGAGATTAAAGTGCAGCAATGATCCACAGGTGAGGACCTTGACAGACGAACCGACAGGCCAGACAGGAACCCGTGGGCTATGCCGACCGACAGCACAACATTTCAGAACTTAAGCCGGGCGTACGCTAGATAAGAGGGCGAAACTCGGGCCGAAATCGAACCGCGGTCGAACATGGCGACCCGTACTGTACAAACACCTGAATACTCACTGGGGCTTCAAACTGTTCATTTAGTGACACTCCACGTCCATAAGGGGAGGGGGGGGTGGGTGGGGGCAGATAGGGGGTTCTGCGGTTGTGTTAACCATCATGGTAAACATTGAAGTGACGACGTTTGTCAAACCAAGCACAGAAAACCGCAGCGGCTGTAGTAAAGGAGCAGAAACTGACCGATAGACAATCATGATTTCGAAGTTACAGAAGTTTGTTTAGTGCTGGAAAAAAAAGATAGAGAAGATGGCATGTTTGTCCACTCAATCAGATGAGGAGAAGGGATACAGCCAGCGCTGCCGCCCATGTGATATTTTAGACCAATTGCAGGCAATCTCAGCTTTTCCATCAATGTGCAGGAGATCTTTGCTAGTTCAGCCAGCAGGGATGTGTACACTGTGGCTCCGGGGGACGGAGTGTAGCACAGTGGGTAAGGAACTGGACTTGTAACCGAAAGGTCGCAGGTTCGATTCCCGGGTAGGACACTGCCGTTGTACCCTTGAGCAAGGTACTTAACCGAAATTGCTTCAGTATATATCCAGCTGTATAAATGGATACAATGTAAAATGCTATGTAAAAGTTGTGTAAGTCGCTCTGGATAAGAGCGTCTGCTAAATGCCTGTAATGTAATGTAATGTAATGTGTTCGAAGTCAGCACAGAGTTCTGTTTTATTCACAAACATGCCATTTAGTTTGTGCGAACCAGCTGAGCTTCAGTTGAGCAGCAAGCATTCTCCCCATGATAAGTCATTTAGCTGATGCTTTTTCACCAAAACAACTTACTGTACAAGTGTGTCTCGCATCATAAGCAAACACTGCTAGCACTACAGATATGCAAATTTACTCTCACAGAAGTGGCCCTGTCAAGGGTCTGCATCAAAAGATTTTAGACTCAGGCAGAGAAGGGTTTGTTTTCTTATTTTAAGTAGAAACATTAAGGCGTGGTTTTCAACCGTGGATTTTTAAACAGCCTTCCTTGAGCTCCCTTTTCACCTGTATTATATTTTTTTTCCCCATCATCATCAGCTTAAAAAGCTGCCCCATAAAAAGTGCCTGAAGAGCAGATTTGGTTTATTTTTTGTTCAGCTGCTCCACAAAACTGAAGCATCTGCTTTGAGTGATGCACTGATGCAAAGAAAATCACTTTCATGTCACAGACGTACGATAAACTTTCACCAACATCAGAACCACGCCGCCTGTTCTGTGCTCTTTCTGATTTCTGTGACACGTGTGTACTGCGGTCCGTATCTGCTCTGACACGCGTGTACTGCGGTCCGTATCTGCTCTGACACGTGTGCACTGCAGTCTGGTATCTGCTGGGTAATGTAGTCTGGCATCTGCTGTGTACTGTAGTCCGGTATCTGCTGCGTGACACGCGTGCACTGCAGTCTGGAATCTGCTGGGTAATGTAGTCCGGTATCTGCTGTGTACTGTAGTCCGGTATCTGCTGTGTGACACGCGTGCACTGCAGTCTGGCATCTGCTGTGTACTGTAGTCCGCTATCTGCTGCGTGACACGCGTGCACTGCAGTCTGGTATCTGCTGGGTAATGTAGTCCGGTATCTGCTGTGTAATGTAGTCTCGTATCTGCTGTGTACTGCAGTCTGGCATCTGCTGTGTACTGCAGTCCGGTATCTGCTGGGTAATGTAGTCCTGTGTCTGCTGTGTACTGTAGTCCGGTATCTGCAGGGAAATGTAGTCTGGTATCTGCTGGGTAATGTAGTCCGGTGTCTGCTGGGTAATGTAGTCTGGTATCTGCTGTGTACTGTAGTCCGGTATCTGCTGTGTGACACGCGTGTACTGTAGTCCAGTATCTGCTGGGTAATGTAGTCTGGTATCTGCTGGGTAATGTAGTCAGGTATCTTTTCCAGCCGTGCTGGTGCGGCCCGTGACCAGCGGGGGCTGTACTATGTCTCCCACACACAGGGAAGGAGAGGTTCAGATGGCAGCGTTCTCGCACAGCAGTGACTCATCCGATCGATCCGTGCCCGTGGTCTACCTGTACCGGATACGCAAACGCGGGATTCCTCCACTGTGATTATTGCACAGCTTGGCCGGTGGACTACAGAGCCAAAAGAATCAGCGCACGGTTAACCGCGGTGTGTGTGTGTGTGTGTGTGTGTGTGTGTGTGTGTGTGTGTGTGTGTGTACAGAACCAAGTACAAAACCAAAATGCACATTTATGCCTGACCAATATCAAGCTCTTTATGATGAAAAAAGTGGCCATTAAGCCAAAACAAGTCACCCACTCCATTAATAAAATAACTTGAAGTATTATCAATAAATGAGACAAACTGGAGTGTCTGCGCACCTGTAAAGGCATACAGATATGGGAAAATAAAATGTTTCATGTGAACAAGAGGCAGAAACTAAAGCAAGCAGTCTGCAAAAGTCACTGCCAAAGATGTGAATTTGGTTGTGAAAAGGATGTGAAAGCTGATGTAAAAAAAAAAAATAGCAAAGACGGCTGTCATGAGGCCCCAACTACTGTTGGTTTGGTAAACAGTTATTATTCAAGGCATTTAGCTACAAATTGTGAGCAGCCCATTTTAAAAAACAAAACAAGGCAACTGTATGTAAGTAAGCAATTCACATTAATGAAGACCTCAACATCTCGGAACGTGTTCGGAACGCATCAGATTCCCGCAGCAGCGTTCCCAAAGCAGCGTTCCCGCAGCAGCGTTCCCGCAGCAGCGTTCCCAAAGCAGCGTTCCCGCAGCAGCGTTCCCAAAGCAGCGTTCCCGCAGCAGCGTTCCCAAAGCAGCGTTCCCAAAGCAGCGTTCCCGCAGCAGCGTTCCCGCAGCAGCGTTCCCAAAGCAGCGTTCCCGCAGCAGCGTTCCCAAAGCAGCGTTCCCGCAGCAGCGTTCCCAAAGCAGCGTTCCCGCAGCAGCGTTCCCAAAGCAGCGTTCCCAAAGCAGCGTTCCCAAAGCAGCGTTCCCGCAGCAGCGGAGTCTGAAAAACATTCCCTGACGGCTCGGTACTCAGCGGGTGTCACGGGAAGAGAGGCGGAACGTCGGAGGAGGAGGACGAGGAAGACCGCCGCTCCGTCAGATCGACCGGCGTTCCCCCTCGGGGGAAAAGGGTGGCGTAGCTCAAACGCCTGCCTCCTACACCCCTAACAAGGAGCCAGGTTCACCCACAATGCACCGCTTCGGGCTTTATTAACCTGCGGGAAAAAAAAAAGCAACAGAGTGCAAGGTTTTTACGAGACATCCTCGGCCCGCTCTGAGGAGCGTGTCACTAAGATGTATGTCACCCTGCTGTGGGAATAGGGCTATGCTGCGTTATAAAGCTTCGCAAGGGCCTTTGGAAGGTGGCTTGGGAACACATAAATACGCGCATGCAGGTAATTGGTGAAATGAAGAAGACGTCGACCCTCCTCTTTGTAGAAGCTTCCGATGAATATTTTGTGAGAACCTTGCCATAAACGTGCGGAGGCGCATTTTAAACGATCGCATTTATAAAACGCAGCGTGAAATTCGTCATTTAAAACGTTTCATTATGTTTGATTTCCTCAATTCCACACTGAGTAATGTTGTTTGTCACACTAAATTGTATCCTATCTAACGTTGTCTTTGTATTTTTTTTGTTGAATTAGCCGAAGAATAATGTTCTTGCTATGAAAAACAATAAGGGAGCTCTGCCAATACCTAAATAAAAATGATTACATCAACACGAGGGTTTTTTCAGTTCAGCTCACCCACACACATCCAAACCTCATCTTTGGAATGCTTTTATTTTTTATTTTTTTAAGTAAATTGTATTCTGCGCAGTCTTGCATTTAGCGGAGTCCCTGCTTTAACAAAATTCAGAGAAAACCCTTTGATATTCACGGTCAACCTACCAGAATTAAATTTCCACGGCCGCACAAACCGGAGTAAGATCATCAATGCGCCGCTAAATGCCTCTTGCCTTTTATACAAGGCACAACAAATGCATTGGAGGAACACCGGACTACGGTATGTAAACAGGAAGAGGGGGCAGAAAAAAAGCACGTGATCGGGGCTGCCAATCATCCTCCCCCTGCGAGTGCGGCTGGGGGGGGCCCCTCTTGCGCCCTTTGTGTGTTTTTTTTTTTTGGAGTCGCTGTTATGCGCCTTCCTTTCCCTCCGACGCTCGTTAAGGAAAAGCCACCGGGCGTATTCGGGAGAGGTCCCCGCGCCGCGGCCCTGTGAAGAGTTATTACACAAGCGCGCGCCGCGAGGTTTACCACCCGGCATCGGCGGCTGGAGTCCGGCCCGACGAGGCGGTGGAGCGTGCCGCCGTCAGCGCCAAGGTAACGGGGCGGTATCGAAACCCGGGGGGCTGCCCGCCCGCCTGCCAGCCCACCCGCCCGCAGGTGCCCCGCCCGACCCCGCCCCGCCCCGGCACAACACAGGGCCCCGGCAGCGGGGCGTCGCCACGCGCCTGCCCGGTGTCATGGCAACCCGCCGTTATCCTGGAACCGCGCCCGATTGGTCAAAGCCTAATTTCTGTCGTCGGGAGAGAGAGAGGCCGCCCACGGGACGGGTCCACAGTTAAAGTGCTGGGCAGAGATTTTTTGGGAGGTGACCCGACTGGAGGGCTTTTAACCTGCAGACCGGCCTGCGGATGCGTTGGGAACGGTGGCAAAGTCCTGCAACACTACCCCCCCCCCCCCCCATTTCAAAGCCTTCACAAATTGGTGGATGACCTGGGGACTGAACCCCAAACCCTAACCTTCAACCCCCAATAACTCCTGGGGGGGGGGGGGGGATGCTCAAAGCAGGGCCATATTCATTTCTTTTTGAAAACTTTTTTTAATGACAGAGTAAAATAACATCAGCATACGGAATAAAAACACTTTTTTGCATTTCCCTCTTTTACTTATACTCTTTAATGATTTCTGACAGCGTGCTTTGTTCTGGGATTTTTTGAAAGATATGAGTTCAGCAGTTTTTATTGCAATAAGACAACAAACCCATAATTGCTTATCCTCCCAAGCAAAGTCTGTCCCACACACGGCACAGAACCTGCCACCTACCTCATAACCCTTTTACTGCAGACTCCGCCCACACACGTTTACACTGAGAAGGTTAAAAACTCGGGAAGTATCACGCTGCACTCACTCCAAGCAAAGTAATGCTCCCACAGCAGGCATTTCAAATGAAGTTAAAAAGTCCTCCCCTCTTCTTCTGGGTAAAAACTCCTGAACTTGTATTGTAAAAACTGTACACGTGATGCTGTTGAAAAACTTTTCAGTCTCTCCTACCGTACGGTGTGCGTGTGTGTGTGTGTGTGTGTGTGTGTGTGTGTGTGAAGTTGTGTATGGAGGTGAGGGGTGTTGTTTTATAAATCAGCCATGGGGCTTTTATTTTTGTAATTCTCCATGGACCATCTCACCTGCTGAACTCCCCATGTGCGCAAGAATATGTAATGATACCTGCATATGCGATAAGCACACCCTTACCACTCACTGTACTGGAGAAACTGCCAGGGTTCAAAACACACCCTGTGACTCACAGCCCAAAGCATACCTCACTTCTAAAGTTACATTAAATGTAAAAGAAGGATCTTCTACCGTGAGAACCAGTTAAACTGATGAGGCAGTTGTTTCTGGTCCTTTTTTTAGTTGAGATGCAGATTTATTGATTAAAGGGGTGGTGTTGACTGAGCTGTAGGAGGGGAGCTTTGGAGACCAGGACCCAGCGGCCTGTCTCAGAGAACCTCCTCCCACACTCTCAAACTCTCCGGCTGCGCTGGTGGTGCAGCGCCTCCCTCTCTCTCTCCGTCTCTCTGTCTCTCTCACTCCCACTCTCACACACTCGCTCACACCGTTTCACACTCACACACACACTCCCACACTCGCTCACACCGTTTCACACTCACATACTCTCACATTGTTTCATACTCATACACTCTCACACTGTTTCACACACACACATACACACTCACAGTCACTCACACACTCTTTCACACTCTCTCCATTTCTGTCTCTCACTCCCCCTACCACACACTCTCTCTCTCACACACTCTTTCACACTCTCTGTCTCTCCCTCCCACTCTTACACACTCTCTCACACACACAATCTTTCAATCTCACACACTCTTTCACACACTCTCTCTCTCTCTCTCTCTCTCTCTCTCTCTCTCTGTACAGCTGGAGTTATTTCCATCTCAGTTTCATGTGTTAATGTGAAGTAGGAGGTTGATTTTAAATATCTTTGTGTGTTTAACATTGGTGCAGTGCACAGAAGTGACTAATTACGATCAATTAGAGACACAGGAAAGGGAATACATCTGAGTAAATTGTATTATAAAGGAAATTAAGAAATTCATTCCCGTAGAACACCGCAAATGAGAATATTAAAGCTTTCGCTGCAGTATCTGCAGTCTGTTTAGGCAGGTGTACCCAGCAAGTCAAGTCAGGTCTTACGTAACTTAGCTTAGCAGGCTCTTTGTGATTTCTGAGCTGACGGGGGGCTCTCTTTATTTTTAATGATGTTCCAAACAGTCGGTTTTTGGTAAGCCTACAGTTTGGGCTATGTGCCTGACTGTGCTTTCCTTATTTCTGACTCAAAATGGTTTCCTTGACTTTCATTGGCACAGCTCTGATCCTCTCTTTGACGTGGCAATAACTGATTCCAAAGGCAATCAAAAGGCTAGAATCAGGACTAAACACTGAATGCTCTCTTATACTTGCACTAAGGAAGCAATTGAACACACTTGACTAATCAGAAATACCTGTGAAGGCATTTGACCCAAACATGATGGTGTTCTTTTTTAAAAATATGTCTTTGTCCAAAACATTATGGCACTCACTGTGCATGTGTATATGAGTATATATATTCATATAGACAGAGAGAGAGGATTAAAATAAAAATGAAACAAATTCTTGCATTCAATTTTTCCTTTTTTTGGACTGATTCATTAAACGCTAATAAACACTGACTGGTCGAACCAGGTTTTAAATTTGTAGTTTATTGCTTGACAATTAAACTTTTTGTCTGCTGTCATGGATGATGTTTCGCTCCCCATCAAGGCAAAATATATTTCAGTTCATTAGACAAAACTTATATTTTTAGTCCAAATGGAAAATTTTTATTCATAGTTTTATTCCTGTCTCTATATACCTCTATAGATGTGCCTGCCTGACAGCATCACCTAAACCTACAGAATGACTATGAACACAGGAGAAGAAATCATGACAGTGATCTCATCAACATATGTACAGTATTTAAAGCAGTGGTCTCCAACCCTGGTCCTGAAGAGCTACAGGGTCTGCTGGTTTTTGTTTTCACCTTAAAATCAGCACCCAATTGAAACCCAAGACACCAGATGAGTTGAGTTAACTGTGTAATCAACTGCTCTAATTGATTCATGAAGTGCCGAGTCACCATAAAAACCAGCAGACCCTGTAGCTCTCTAGGACCAGGGTTGGTGACCACTGATTTAAAGGCATCCTATGCAGGACTTTTTAGCCTTGCTGTGGTCCTGTGTTCACAATCCAAGAAGTCTCCTCCTCCGTGTTCAACCTCACCCAACTTCGGCCGTCTAGCTACCAAACACACGCAGCTAATTGGACTGCTAGAGCGTCAGTTGCAGGTACCTCTAACAAGGCAGCTGATTTTCCCCGAGAGCCCAACGATGGATTTAAATGAAATATTCTCATATTTACGATCTAACTGATCATGCTAAAATCACCTATGTTCCATGTTTATACAAAACAAGATGGCTGACCCGCGTGTCATTTCCTCCCCCTTTTTACTCAGTATATGAATCTAAAACTAGTCAAATAGTAGGCGGTCAGTGTACAGTACCCTTATACATGTTCCTGTGAAAGCTTTAGGCGGGCACAGGGTTCCTTTAGCCCCGCCGTGAGCATGCCCTAAAGGCAACCGCGGTGTCGACTCTTGATTGGGCACCACAGTACATAGCACAATGGTTAGGGAGCTGAGGTTGCAGGTGTGATTCCCAGGTGGGGGCACTGCCGTTGTACCCTTGAGCGAGGTGCTTAAGCTGCACTGCTTCAGGAAATATCCAGCTGTATAAATGGCCTGTATGCAAAAAGTACGTTGACTGAGTTACAATGTATAAGAGCATCTTCTAAATTGCATATCATTATTATTATATGCAATTATAATTAGTATAATAGATTGTTGTTGTTGTTGTTATTGTTACTATGAATTGATAGTGGTGTGGAGCAGGAGAGACAGCACTGGCTTGTGGCCTATTCCAGGTGTAAAAAATGTCATTGTTAAAAATGTAACGATATCAAATCATGAAAAGCAAGCAGCTCCTTTGTGAGAGGTGGTAAACATGTTAAAGGAATGACCCTGGTAATGACTGTCCAGAGAAACGTCTGCTTTTCTTCCACCGTCTCGACATAACCCTGATGGGCAAAGGGGTGCTTTAAAGAGAGGAAAAGCACATCGCAGGTTCAGCCAAGGTCGCCGCGCCCCGGCCAGTGAGGTCTCCGTGGAGACCGCTCGCATTTTTTTTTTTGCGGCAATTTGCATGCGTCAGATATCCGTGACCCCTCCCCTCCCCCCCGGTCACTCCTCGTACGGGCGAGCTTCACAAGGAAGATAAAATTAAATGTGGAGGGAGAGAAAAAAAGAAAAAAAGCGTCAGACACATCGGAGCCTCACGCGCTCCCAATCAGCTACGAAACACGGCCGCTTAATGGCTCTTTGGGCTGCCTGGCTAACGGCTAACGGCTACCAGCTCAATCTCCCCTCGTTTCTTTGGTCTGGCGCGACCCGGAGAATCGTTTATCGGGAAGGCGCAATTACAGCCGCGGCGATGGGGCAACAGCGCGCCCCATACAGCCGCGGCGATGGGGCAACAGAGCGCCCCATGCAGCCGCGGCGATGGGGCAACAGAGCGTTAAGCACAACTGAAGCGGGATCCAGGCCCCTGTGAGTGGCAGCCGACGCGAACGCGTCTGTTACCCGGGGAAGTTCTGAGCGCTGGCAGAGGAGAATTTAACTTTTTCGTGTGAAATGGAGCATCATGCCATTCATTACCCCCCCCCCCCCCTCACCCGCTCCCCCTTCGCGCCCCCTACTCCCCCCCTCTCCCCTCAGCACCCCACATAAATTCTTCATGAGTGGAGTCGGTATTGGCCTGTATTTTTGTATTCGTGTCCGTATGTTCTTTTAAAATATATTCATATGCATGTTCTTTAAGAATGAGTTCAACACCTGCTAAAATATAACACCACCTTACCACTCATATCAGAATCAGATTTAGATGCTGTTAAAATTTAAGCCATTTCCTGTACTCCAAAGTACAGTTTAAAATATACCGTTGGAAATATTTAAAACATGGGTTTGTTCTGTGAAATAAATAAAAAATACATAATAAATAAACTGCAGATCTTCAGAAGCAGTGTGACATGCCCCTATCAGTAGTGGTGTCATGATAGCACTCCGTACCCCACTTTTGTTGGGGGGGGGGTGGGGGTATCTTCTGACGACCTGCTAAGAATATACTGCTGCTTGGATAAGATACTGACAGAGAAGTTTGTTTCACATTCTATTTCACAGAACAATCCTTATTTAAATCTTAAATATGGTTTGTTCTGTGAAATAAAAAATCCATAACTTCATATTTACAGCTGAAAGGACCATCTGACCTGCAGTGTAAAGTGCTCTCACATTAGAACAGATATGGATTATGCTTATCACACTGTTTAAATACTTATTTTCTGTACAGATAGCGGAAACGCCAGTCGTCCATAACGCAGTATGGCCTGTTTTATGCTGGGATAGCATACCAGCGTCTCAGACTATCGGGGGAATACGGCACCACTCCCTCACAGGAGGGAGGCTTAGCTGATCAGACGTGATATCATTACATGCCATAAATGATGGATCGGGTTCACTTCTGTTTATTGAAAAGCCGCCACATTCGGATAACATTAACGCCACGCTCCTCAGACCTCTGGGTGGCTCTGGGGATGGGGGGGGGGGGGGGGGGGGGGGGGGGGGTTGGGGGGTCTTGCAACAGGGGTGCCCCGTTGTTCAATACGGGCTCAAGATGTTCACTCCATCCCGTTGAGTCGAGGTTCGCACCGACCTTCGCCATCTTGAGGATAATACTGCGCCCGAAGGCCGGCAGGAGGCCACGCCCACGTCGTTACGAAACCAGCGCAAGCGACCTGTCACGTGCGCTCCACGCAGAGATGTGAGGGCTAGCCCCATGCAGCGCTACGTCGCTATCTGCCTCATTTGCAGCTTGGCGTCCGTATATTAGAGCGCTAAGTCCACACATCTGTTCTCTGCTTTCCCCCCATCTCATCTCTAACTGCAAAAATACCATTAAAAAAAACCGTAATAAATTCATTACATAATTCTAAAAATAAAAAAAAGCAGCCCTTCAGGTCAGGCATCCGATCCAGGATTATATTTCAGATTATCCTCACAAGTTTAGAGAGCATCCAGCACTGGGCCAAACTAGGACTTCAACACCCCGAGGAGCCCTCAGCCAGCAGTACTGACCCCGTAAACCGTTCCCCACACACACACACACACACACACACACACACACACACACACCAGCTCCTTTACAACTGCATGCGACTCCCCCTTAGTCTGCGTAAAAACAGACACGCGGTTTTGCGGCGAGTTCACGGAGCCGCTATTGATCAAGCTGTTTATGGAAATGGCCGCCGTTCGTCTCCACGGCGTCCGTCCCCGTAGCAACGGCACCGCGGAGGATCTGGCCCATAAAAAGGGACTGAAAGGCTCCGAGCCTCAGAATCACCTGGGCCGGGGCCTCGGCGGCGGCGGCGGCCGGGTCCTTAATCAGCCAGCGATCTGCCGCGCTTCCCCGAGAAATAAAGCACTCTGGGAAAAAAAAAAAAAAAACCACCATCGAGCCGCCAGTGATTACAGCAACCTGCAGAATCCTTCAAGGTGAGCTGTTTGCGCCGGAGACTTACTGCATCGCTGCAGGACTGCCTCCTACCTCTCCCCTCTTA
>CM077298.1:33141690-33159190 GCA_039654925.1 Anguilla pacifica | reverse complement strand
AGAAACACTGATCTACTGTATACTATACATTAGCAGTGCACTTGAAATACAATGCTATCATAACACAAATACTATATTAAGCATAACAGAAAGCCATCCATCCACACTCTAACCCCCTTATTCCTAGTCATGGTTCCAGGGGGTGGAGGCTATCCCAGCATGCACTGGGCAAGAGGCCAATCCATTACAGGGCCCACACTAGCCAGGACACAACCTGGGAGCCTCTTGCTGGGAGGCAACAGTGCTGCCGACTACCCCACCATGCCATGTGCTACCGATGTTTCACTGCTATACTTCATTATCATTTGCCATCAAATACACTTAAGGTAGGAAATGCACATAAATTTATTCTGCTCAATTTAATAACTTAAAGAATATAGATATGCAGCACTTGTATGCATACACTTAAATTAAATATATAAAACAATGAGACGACCACAGATAAAATAGCAATTCTTAAAATGAAAAGAACAATACAATTAAGCATGGCAACAGGGTTCTACGGTGGGTAGCCTTTAGCCTGAATAGGTGTTAGAATTGCCAAACATAGTGCATTTTAAGCATACTTTAAATTAAGTACGAAAACTATAAGTACACTTGAAAAAAATGATAATTTTTTTCATTTTTTTTTTCCCTTCCTCCTGGACCTTAGGATGGGAGAGAAGATGACAATTCGGGCTGTTCTTGTCCTGTTCTTTCAATATGCTAAATTGTGATCCAGCACTTCTTCAGGTCTACCTTTTCCACAATCACCCAGGTGGGGAATCATTTTTGTAGTAGCTACAGCTTTTCAGAGCTTCCCTAAAGTATGTTTGACCCCCCACAGTCTCCAAATGTCCTCAACCCCCCCCTCCCCCCCCCACCTCAGAGAACCCCCCAAACTCTGCCTCTGTCCTCAGAGTACGTGGTTACAAATTATAAGTGAACCGCCCCTGGGGTATTTTTTTTAATCACTCCAAAGTACCCACAGGCAAGTCAAAGAGCTTCCTCTGGCTCAAGAGGAAGCTCAGAGCTTCCAACACTCGTTTAAAGTTAAGCTTAAAACCGTTAAAGAAGGAGAGGGAACAAAGATCAAAATCAGAGGGCTTTGGAATCTCTGAGGAAACGTAGGTTAGTATCAAAGTCTTCAGAGAGCTCAGGGCACACTTCGCCAAAAAAGGCCCAACGCAACCTGGTGGGTGTGATTCATCTCCTGCAAATGTCCCGAAGAGAAAGGGGGGGGGGGGGGCGGGGGGTAAATCCATAAACCCGAGATGCATTAAAAAAATGCAGCTGAGCAATATCTTTCATAGTGCATTAAATTATTATGAGTAATTATATTATTATTTATTATGATATTAATTATTTACGTTAATGATGTTTCGGAGAGGCCGTATACGCATGCGAAAAAGGACACGCGCAAGTGGACAGACGGATAAGTCGCCACAGACGAATCAGCACGCCCTTACGGTAACAGCTCAAGCTCATATTCCAGCGCAAGCGCACAATCTTGGGCCAGAACGGGGATAAGAACCGAGCCAGACCCATGGACTCTCCTGAATTGTTTCTCTCTTTCCCCAGGAAATACTGATGGCAGTTGCTGTAAATCCCACCTCATAACAACACCCAGCTAAATTAAAGGTGTTGCTTTTTCTTAATGCTGAGAGATGGCTCTTGCCAACCAACGCAGACACCGGAGTGTATAGATCTTTTTGCTGCATATAGACAGAGTCTAGATACTGGAGTACATAGATCTTCATCTTCATATAGACACAGTATAGACACTGGAGTGTATAGACCATCTTTATATAGACACAGAGTAGACACTGCAGTGTACAGATCCTCATGATCTTCGCCTTCATAAAGACAGTGATACTGATGAGTTTGGGCCTTACAAATCCTCCCCAGTACTTTACTGCAACCCAGTATTTTACAGCACACCGATATTTTACGATATCCCAAAGCACATTATCTGTGTGAACATTCTCCAGTTCCACCCAACTAGACGTGCCCATATCTTTTTCTTCTGAAAAATCTTAATTTATACAGTACAGCTGGAAAGCCGCTGAACAAGAAGAACTGCCCAAGGTACAGGCTGCAATTCTTAGGTGCCTTGGCAGCTGAATGCAACTCTACAATTCAGTGAGAGAAATCTCACACAGTCCTTAGCTTTCCCTTAAAAGACTGGCCTCTTAAAATTTGGCCATTTGTATCGTTTACTGAATGTACTGAACATATGGTTTAATTTGTAGACAAAACTATAGAATTTAAAAATAACCCACATCTACGCTCTTTTAAATCACAACAACGTTCGTTGTAAAACAAAATAATTTAATTTAAATGTGGTGTCATTTTCACTGTTTCATGACAGTCCAGAAGCCATTTACCACTGAACTATGATGAATTATTCAGCGGCTAGTTTAATGTAGCTTATGGCTTTAGAGAGATTGGAAGTATGCATGTCACATTAACAGACCTACACCGAGTCCAGGGAATTTTTTTTATCAAACATAACTTATTGTCTGGAAAAAAAGGATCTGGATTTATCCATGACTTCCATAACTGATACTGTACTGACCAGCACAGAGTATATCAGTAACACATTCTACAAGCACCAGGTACTCAGCGCCTGCTCTCCTTCCACAAACTCTGCTTCTTAACTACAGGAGCTATCCGCTGGTAACAGGAGGTCTCATTGTTACATGAAAGCACAGAATTAGGAGGCTCCATTGTTACAGCAAAGCACAAAAAGAGGAGGCTCCATTGTTACAACACAGCCCAGAATGATGAGGTCCCATTGTTACATCACAGCACAAAATGATGAGGTCCCATTGTTACATCACAGCACAGAATGATGAGGTCCCATTGTTACATCACAGCACAGAATGATGAGGTCCCATTGTTACATCACAGCACAGAATGATGAGGTCCCATTGTTACATCACAGCACAGAATGATGAGGTCCCATTGTAACATCAAGGAAAAGAATGCCAACTGCTACACTTTTGTACTTAGGGTTAGAGTTAGGCTTAGGGTTATAAACGTTCATTAACCGCGTCAAAAGAGAACATTTCTACCTCAATATTGAGACTGAATTCACAAAGTTATGAAGATACAACTGGGTATTAGGTGAGTCTAAAGTGCTATTGAACACAGATGACTACACTTAAATTATGTAGATGCCATTGGCATTCCTCCATGAGCAACTTTAACCATGGTAGGGCAAGGTCTGGGGTTTCAATAGGTTGGGTAAGATTCCCAGTGTACACCCTGCACATCAGAAAGCACCACGTAGGCGGCAGCTTATTGACTGAATATTCTTTTGATGTGATATGCATCTACGTCCTGGGATGGATTAAGGCTGGTTAGAAACACACACTGCTGCCATGAAAGGCCTCCGATGTGCAGAAGTCACTGGTAGACGTGCACACTCCTCGCCTTCGAGTGGGTCTGCATGGTGATGAAACGACTCCTGTGAATTTCCCGCACGTATAAAATAATCACATGAATATTCTGCGTGGAGCGATGCACACAGGAACACCACCTTTGGGTATATTCCATATCCATGATCTCATCTGCCAGGTTTCTCTGTTCTGCATTTTTTATTTTCTCCTATAAAAAGGGGTAGTTCATCCAAGTCTCAAAATACTTTTAAAAACATTTCTCGCCATAAACGTTGCCTGGAGTCACAGAGAAACAAGATTTATGTTCTTTAATTGGCAAGGAGCAATATGGAACCATTAGCCTAGCCATTAGAGACAGGTTGCTCTATATAGCTTTTTTATTTGCATACACAATAAAATTAACTACGAAAATAGCGGCGATAGTGGCTAACTGTGAACTCTAAATGGAATCTTTAAAAGGTTTTGAAATTGGGTGAACACTGGGTGGAAGCACCCCCCTAAACACACTTGAAAATCCACTTTGCATATAAAAGGTGCAGTAAAAAGAGGAGCGTATTTGTGGTATTTATGGAATTCACAAATTGAAATTTTGTCGTTGGGACCATGAGTGGGTGCTGAAATATAAGCATCCCTTTCGCCACAGGAAGTGAGAAAACTCCCCCTGGACCTTCCGTCCACAGGTGCACAAAACCCAACCAGGCCGGGAGGGGTAGTGAGGGTTTCTGGGACATGGTATCCCAGCATGCAGCACCGACTGTGAAAGGCTGATGCGCTAGCGTTACCTAGCGAAAGACTCTCCGGGTTATGGAAGGACAGCATGGTGCAGACGGGGTTCCTGTGTCTTGATTTTGCTGCTTTTTTTTGCGGGGAGGAGGTGGGCGTGCATTATTTCTAAAAACGCGCAAACAGGTCGAGTCGGTCGGCCTCACAGTGGGGGGGGGGGGGGGGTGTTTGGGGAAGTGTTTTGGGGGGGGGGGGGGGGTGTAGTTAGTGTTCACGTCCCTACTGGCACTTGGCTCTCAAAGACTCAGTTATGCATACATAATCACGCCATTTATGTAACAAACTGGGTTACTGCTACATAAATTATTTGTCTAAGATTGCTGCCCCAGTCATATGTTTTTTACATTTCTTTCACCATTTTATTGCGGGGTAAACAGTATTCGTTTTGACAGGTGCAAGAAGAACAAAGGCTTATGCACGGAAACTAAATACGTAAAAACAGTATTTTATGTTTCTTTAAATTATTTCTCAATGTTATGCTCCAGGAAAAGAAAGATTAAATTTGTATATACTCAAGATGTGTTTTCAGTTGCTCAGGGAGAGCCTTGGTGAAATTTCATTTAGGCCCTGATACAATCTAACTGTCGAGTAGTTAGCAAATAAATAAATTACTCCTTAATATACGCAAATATATAATTATTCACATTTTTACATAAAATTATGTTAACACCCATGATATCTTAAAATAATTCTGTTTAAAGTGTTTTTCTAAAAATGTGACATCAGTTGTTTTCCTCAAATTTAAGGAAAAGGCAGATATCCAGTCTACCTCAGCCTCCACATTATTTCATTAAAAATGTTAGTGCTTAAAAATAATCCAGATGAGAGGGAAAAGCAAAAAAAAAAAAAAAAATCAAAGAGAAACAGAAATCCCTGGCTTCAGTGATTGGATTGATGTCTATTTCTATCACAGTTACTCATTAGACAGAGTAGAAGTGCGAAGGGTACTGGAACAACTGGGTGTATGAAACATTTATAAAGCATTCATATGCTTCATAAAGCATTTATAAGCATGTATTACACTGCTCAGCAGGCATAAATTCCTGGAACAGGTGCTGCAATCTGATTGCCTCGCAGAAACTCTGTTACGATAGAGGGCCACATTCCAGGCCTAGGGCCTGACCCGGGTTTTTTTATATACATTTCCATCAACATATTAACTGAACAGTTGGAGAATCAACTGAATTGCCAAACTACTACGGCTCAATTATAGCAACCTTGGAAATATAAAGAAAAGAAGAAGAAAAAAAATCAATGTGCAATGCTCACAATAACACAAACCTACATATAAACTGGATGCATAGCAAGCACCTCCGCCCGGCTTTGTCCCTTTTCAGTAATTATCGGTGGTTAGAGAGCCAGAAAGAACTAAGCTGAAGTACGTATTAAATACAGAACCAGATGGATATAAACACTGTGATTTTGCGACACAGTATGTGGGGACAGGCCTTTAAATTTTGAAATCGGCCGGTGACTTCTGAGTGAATTTGTTAAATAAAAGCTAACGGACAAGACAGACAAAACATTGGCACGATTTTATTTGTCAATTTGGGTTCAGATTTTGGTAGTAGCCTTGTCATCTGTGTTCGGTTTCTAAATTACGGTTTAATTTTATTCATTATTTTTATGACTATTGTATTTGTACAATATGCGCTATTCCTTATTCCCTCATGTACATGTACATGACTTGTGGGCCACACTAATGGAAAAAAAAAAAGCAACGGAGGCAAATAGGATTTGCTTAAGTTTGTCATTTGAAATGTAGGACAAAATGAACTGCGAGATACACAGAATATGGACCTCTACCCTTCACCCTGGGGTGAAGATAAAAAAAAAAAAAAACATCCTCAACACTTGGATTTTTAAAATTTATTTATTTTTTTTTTTAATGGAATAAATTGGTTCCAGCACGGCACGGACCTGGCACGCTCCCCAGAACCTACTTGCATGAGATCACATGACTGCACTCACATTAAACATGGCAGAGAATTAGATAGCTTTTATTTATTAATTTTGCACAGACGGTAGACCATCTCTTATGCTTCAGATAAGACTTAACAGGAAGTGACCTCGGGGAGAAGAATTCCCCAAAGTGGCACATAGTGACGCAGGATAGGCCGGTCCTCCTTGCCGACACCAAGACTAAGGTCGCACTCCAAACGCTTATTTTTGTCTCCTTTCCTTGTCTCCTTTCCAAGTACGGAAGGCCAAACGGGTCAAAAATACGTGAAATTGACGTCTGCAATCATGCGTTGCCAACGTCGGCGCATTCCGTTCCCTTATTTTTTCTCTCCTTGCTTCGTTTCCTTGCTCCTAGCTCCACCCATCGGAGGATGCATGGAAAGGAAGCAAGGAAAGGACGCAGGGACGGAGGAATCAAGGAAACGTGTATAAGGAAATTGGAAGGTTCCTTGTTCTTTCAAGCGTCAGTTTGAAACCATGTCAATAACTATACGTCACGCGTTACGAAAAAATAAATAAATACGTCTGCAAAGGATGCACTTGTGTTTCCATTCTCAATAATTCTTCAAGAGCCTCCTCCAAATGTGTTGAGGGTATTTTAACATTGACAATTAAGACCAGCTTTTCTTTTTTTTCCCCTGAGGCTATAACTACGTTTCCCATAATGCTCTACCTTTCATATTGACAGAATGTCCTCTGTTGGACCATTCTAATGCCACCAGTAGGAGTGTCTGTGGGGATCCGCTATCCCAACCCACGTGATTTAAAAGGCCAATTAAAATGCAGTGAGAATTTCTCCGACTTGATCTCATGGAGGTATCCTATCTGACAACAGTAGCCAATCAAAGATCAGAAACTTGCAACCAATATCAAGCACAGGGAGGAAAAAAAAACCATTGGCTACAACTGCTTTGGTACTTCCAAGAAACAGGTCAGCCTTGGATGCACAACGTCATTGTAGTTTGTTGTACTTGGGGGGTGAATTCAGGTCATTTTGGAGATCAGGTAATTTGGGACAACTTTGAGCAAATCAGTAGGCTAAAACAATGCAAACCATTCTTCAATTGTCCCATTCCTTCCCAAGACGCAAAAAAACATTTAAAAAATCAATAAACATTACTAAATTGTGTAGCGCATCAAATTTTTGAGAAACAAATCCTTTCACTTAAACAGTCTATTTAGAAATACTATGAACATTGAAGTACAGGCCTTGAGTGAACTGAAGGGGAGAAGCCTAAAAAATCAATATATGAAAGGGGGGGGTTCAAGAAGAATGGAGAAAGGGAAGAGAGACACTTAAACACTTGCACTGCTCCCTTTAACACGAATTGATCTTCGTCAATTTATTTAATCCTTAAACACAATGGGTTCTGTTTTCCAGCTGGTGGGCGCATGGCGTGTTGCAAGCTGTCACACTCGGCAAAATGGCGTTTTCGTCATGGGTGTCGATGCTCCCGAGCCATCCGCTAATTTCAGTCACTCGCCATGCGCCAAAGAGGGAGGGAAGGCGCTGCTGGGGGGTGCGTCAGCTAATATCGCACAGCGCAGTGCAATTTTGGTGGAGCACATTTGAATTTCCGGGTCAGTCTGTTCTGGCATTTAAGCCCTTTCTCACCCACCTGCTCACCAGCCCATCATACAGCGGATTGCCAATGGTTTTCATGGATTATATGCGGTCCAATTTGACTGATATAAATCACTGAAGCAGGAAAAATGTGTACTTTTCTTTTTTTTTTATAATTTTTAATTCCTGTATTTATTTCTATTTTTTATTGTTTATGGCTGCTCTTATACTGCATTGTGGTCCCCGGGGGTACTGTATTCTGTACTTTTACTTACAACCTCCTGTAATGAGAAGAATGAAAATAAATGCAACTTGAGCAATCTTTTCATTTTAATTGACCGTAGTTAAAATGATAAATGACAACTACTGCAATATTTTGCAACAGTGTAATAAATGTGCGGGCCGCACAGTGGTGCATGTTCACCCTGTGTCCATGTGGGTTTCCTCCGGGTGCTCCAGTTTCCAGTAGGCTAACTGGAGACTCTAAATTGCCCCTAGGTGTGAATGGTGTGTGTGCCATACAATAGACTGGCGGCCTGTCCTGGGTATATTCCTACCTCTCGCCCAATGCACGCTGGGATAGGCTCCAGCACCCCCTGCGACCCTGACCAGGAAGTGGGTATAGATAATGGATGGATTGATGGATATATAAAAACAATTTGCCTTTTAAATAATTATCATTACAAATTCCTAACAGTATTAGTTCATACAAACAAAATTAAGTAGTCTAACATATCTTGCTGGTGGAAATTTTATAATCAGCGTGAACATGTATTACTTTGTCCAGTATTTTTCAACATAAAATGATAAATAATAATTAAAAATAAATAAATTCTTATTTTTTTTGGTTTTCATATTTCATTTCAAATTTCTGATGGTCACACAATGTCATTACCACGTGTGATCAAGAAGATATTTCGATATTTCGAATAGGGAATAACTCCGCCAGTTCGGGATTTTCTGTAGGCTTTACAGATTTGGTTGGCCAGTTAGCAATCATGCGTGAGGTGAATAGCAGGTTTTACCTCTTCTATATCCTTCCATACATATGTTCTCTTTTCCCTCTATATATAGATGTTACAAACATGCCGCATGGGTATAGACTGGCTGTTTCGTTGCTTAGCAACGTCTATGAGTAAGCAATACAAGTCAAACCTACGCTGATTTCGAACCAGGAGATAAAGATTATCAAAATAACAGTATTTAAAACATGACAAAACCACAACTCATTCTGTCCCACTCAGTTCAGTTAAGCCCTGCCATTGTTGAAGATTAATAATGGCCTTGTGCATCATAATTTTTTCGTTTTTTTGTTTGAGTAACACCAGGTCATTTTACTGCTATGAATGGGATCACTGGTAGTGTCTGATCTTCCCTGGTTTTATTTTGTTTAATAATGCTTAATTGATTGCCCCCATTCCAGAAAATAGAGCCTGATATTTGATTGTTCGGTCTTAACTATGACATATTTCAAAAAGTTATGAAAAGCTGCATGTATCTACCAATGTGAAGCCTTGCAGGGCAAAAAAAATAGCCCTCTAATAAATATGAAAATCTGCCAATCACTGCTGCCAAATTATGGGTCAGCTTCATCGTTCTGAAAGGTTTCAACCGATCGAGGTTAGATATCATGGATGACTTCTCCATTGCCGGGTGATTTTGAATCAGTTTAACTGAGGACAAGACAATTATAGCAGTAATAATATAATCAGCTGATATATAGCCTAGGTCATTCTCTTAGTCCCATAGCTGGCTAGCAATAAGTAAAGGTAGATGAGTTGGCTAGGTAGGTACCATTATCATTTAAATGTCACCGCTACTTCATTACTTCTTTATATAGCCGTTTTACCTCACGAGTACTGTCCAATCATACAGATATTAATGAATGATCAAGCACCAAGTCCTAGGTTCTTTATTGGTTCTTTATACGGGCCAAAAATGAATGAATGATAAATCTGTAACTTTAGTTATTGATAACTAAGTGTCGATACAGAAATGATCAAGTTGCAGCGTAGTTTCCAGGATGGTAAAAACATTTTTCTCTTTGACCCGGATAAGACTCATTTAGGATAATGGCCTGATTGGGAAAGTGACAGATCAATCAACTGTGTGACCAATAGTGGCCCAGGGCCAGTGGGCAATCCTTATTGTCAAGCCATGCTTTGAAATTTTGTGGTTACAGAAAAGAAAAGATTTAATGCTTGACTTGCTTATATTAAGCAGTTGCCCTATACTATTAAATGCACTAGCACAGCATTTACCAGTACACTGGAACAATGCCAGAAAAGACCTTCAATGGGACTTCCACTCCCATTAATTGATTTAGTGACTGATCTTAAATATTTAAATTTGCCAATGGATTTTTTTTTTAGTCGCACTGGTGGCCATTTTGCTTGCCATCTCTAGCCCCGGCCAAGACGTATCATCTGAAAAATGACCAGCAGTAACTTGCGTTTATAGTTATGGCCCTCAGCGGTCACTAGGCAACACAACGCACACCAAACTCCACCAAACCAAACACCGCTTCCGGACTGTATTTGCCATACATCCGCCTGCACATGGCTTTGAAGTGGTTCTAGAAGATTGCATGCCTGCTATAGATGTATATGGATGTGAGTCAGTATATGGATGAGAGTCGGTATATGGATGTGAGTCGGTATATGGATGTGAGTCAGTAAATGGATGTGAGTCGGTAAATGGATGTGAGTCGGTAAATGGATGTGAGTCGGTATATGGATGTGAGTCGGTAAATGGCTGAGAGTCGGTAAATGGATGTGAGTCGGTAAATGGATGTGAGTCCGTAAATGGATGAGAGTCGGTATATGGATGTGAGTCGGTATATGGATGTGAGTCGGTATATGGATGTGAGTCAGTAAATGGATGTGAGTCGGTAAATGGATGAGTCTTTACTATGAGCACAAGGCGCGAATCCAGCAAGCGTAAAAACCCCTGGCATAATCATCCCGTCATCCGATTGGCTACTCAGTCCCTAAGGTTGTGCATCCATTCACATATTTCCCAATTCGACACTTCAAGAGAGAGCCCAGATGTTTCACATCATTGGTTCTCAAGTTCCGTCCTGGGGGACCCCTGTGTATGCTGGTTTTGTTTCCAACCACAACTGTAATACCAGATTGTTAACAAGCCGTTAATTTTTCTCAATTACGCTTTCCATGCTGTGAGGGATTACTTACCCTCTTAAGCCACATTATGTCAGAAATATATATGCATGCCATGAAGAATAAAAGTCCCATACTCGCACTGTGCAATACTGCAAATGACAAAGATAGACAGGTTAAAAAAAATTGTTTTATGAAGGTGACGGTGAATCAACAAGCTCTAACTGGCGAAAGTGTGGACATACGGCCACTAAAACTCACCTTTTGGCAGCTACCAAAGAATTCAAAGGCAAAGCAAGTGATAATGAGCAAAACCTGCACTGTGTTAACAAGTTTAAGGGGAAAAAAAGTATGAAAGAACTTAAGCACATATGTTCAACAGCCTTAATTGAGCAAGAGCTTGGATGGAACTGAGACCATCACAAGCAGGGGTCCCCCCCCAAGGCAGAACTTGAGAACCTCAGCCCAGCAACGGTCTAGTTAAAGTAAAAAATTTTAAAAAGCTTGCTAAGAAAAAGAGAGCTGCAATGCAGTCTCAGGGCTGATTTAACCGTTCCGGTCTGCCACAGCGGGCCCCGTGTCCCGTACTGTACGTCAGTTATGGTGCTTAAATGCCGTCCTAATGCTCCATATTGTCCACCCCACTGCGGTCTGACTGCAGTCGGGCAGCAGCCGGAAAGGCATAATGGGCACAGTGCGCACCGGTCCCGTCGGTGTCATAAGCAACGAGGGCAGGTTCGGGATCAGAGGCAGGCAGCACTTCAGCTCATTAAAACGGACCGGATCTATTCACAGGCGGGGGGGAGGGGGGGGGTTTATCTTTTTCTCTTACTTTGCCCATTTTGATAAAGATGAGCACAGGTATTTTATTCAGCCCTCTTTGCTCGTTTTTATCAAGGGTGTAAATCATTTCTGGAGGGCGCTGTGTACACTCACGCACGCACGCACGCACGCACGCACGCACGCACGCACGCACGCACGCACGCACGCACGCACGCACGCACGCACAAATATTTAAATGTGCACATATACACTCATCTATAGGTGGACTTATGCGTGCGCACCCACAAACACACAATCAAAAAACACATTTGCGCCTGCACATGCACAACACGTGCACGCACACACGCACGCATAGCCACACACGCACGCACACACACGTGCACACAAACACGCACGCACACTGAATGATGCTGCCCCTCGCTCTCTCGCTTTCTCTCATCCAAGAAAGTTCCAGGGATTATCAGAGTTCTCACGGGTGCATTAATGTTTTATTCTGCAGCAATGAATGCAGTTATTAGCCATCCCATTACCTTTGACCCCCCCCCCCCCCACCACATCCTCACCCCACCCTACCCCCAATGGGTCCCAGACACAAGAACATGCACCAGTTCCTCTCAATTTAAGGACTGCTCCCAGCACCGTGCTGAATCAATGTCACAAAGAATTCAGTCTGCTATGTTGGCAAAAATGGGTTCTAGCCAGTACTAGATATGTGTACCTAATAAAGTGGCCATTGAGTGTATATTTCCCCTGTAAACAGCTGGATAGTCACCAAAAGATACTGAGGTAAAGTACATTGCACTCAGGTAGACAGTACTGCCCCACCTGGAGTTTACATTGCCCTCAGATACGACAGCCCTGCCCCACCTGGAGTTTACATTGCCCTCAAGTAGAACAGTACTGCCCCACCTGGGGTTTGAACCAGCAACCCCACTGGTGCCAAGGAGTGCTCCGTAAACAGGGCTGAGCTCAACTGCCATCCCCCAAACAGAGGAGGAGCTGCCCCAATTCTAAGAGGCACCGGTGCTGTTTCTATGCAACAACAAAAAAAATGGAGGGAAAACATTTGATTGGATGTTCCAGGCAATTACAGATAATATATTTGGAGTGCTCTTCTGTCCCAGATAAACTGCTTTCTCTGGGATTCATTTTCAAATACCTACAGACTTCTTTTCTGAGAACTTGAAGTGAAGTCTAAAGCTTCATTTACACAAGTTAATGAGTGAGCGTTTGGTGGAACACTCAGAGAAAATATCCGAGTGCTCTTTAACAAACACTTGGAAACTTCGGGAGTTACACTCACGGAGGTACAGAGTGCATAATCACACTGTTGGGCTCATGGAGGGAGGCGAGAGAGGGGGGAGACAGAGGGAGGAGACAAGGGGGGAGACATGGGGGGAGACAGGGAAGAGACTGAGGGAGGTGACAGAGGGAGGTGAGAGAGTGAGGAGACTGAGGGAGGAAATGGTAAATGGTAAATGGACTGCATTTATATAGCGCTTTTATCCAAAGCGCTTTACAATTGATGCCTCTCATTCGCCAGAGCAGTTAGGGGTTAGGTGTCTTGCTCAAGGACACTTCGACACGCCCAGGCCGGGGTTTGAACCGGCAACCCTCCGACTGCCAGACAATCGCTCTTACCTCCTGAGCCATGTCGCCCCTATGGAGGAGGAGACAGAGGGAGGACACTGAGGGAGGAGACAGAGGGAGGTTCAGAACTCTTCATGGTTAAGGAGAGATCGGTCGTGAACGCAGAGAGGATTGAATGAAAACCTTGTTCTAACTCATGTAGGGCTCACACAGACATTAAACAAATGCCTCACCTTTTTTAAGACTAATGGAGCTTTTAAAACATGAACCACGCGGCCCTTTAAATCACACCGAAGCTCTGACAGTTTTGCGATGGTGCCATAAAGACGCGCTCTCCACTAGGGAAAAGAAACGCGCGGGTGTCCATCACGCTGCAGAGAACTTTGGAGTAGAAATTTCAGCATGCCACGCAGCTCAATAACTCAAGACTCCCGTGAAAAACAACCCTGTTTCGAGAGTTTGACTGAAGTAGGTTGATTTTTTTATTATTAAAGAAAAGGCACAGCTTCAAACCGTAGAACATAACGTGTACCCATAAAACAGTCCCCGTGCACAGTGCTGCACGTGCTTAATTAGCAGTGCCAGAAGAATACATGTCCTCCCCTGACAATGAAGGATACAGATTCCATCTATGATGTGGTCCGACAAAGGAGCTGTCACGTGACTTTACACAGCCAATGAGAAGCAGGTATCCACTTTCCTAGCCGTGGCATGTGTGCTTAATATTGAAATCAGGTCTACTAATTACTACAGCTCATTAATTACTCAATAATTAATGTCACACGAATCCCCAGACTTGTCTAATTAAAGTGGATTAATTAATAAATCAATAGATTTTTAAGTTAATTTAATTTCCTATGAAACTGGGAGAATCTACAGAGAATAATCTACTGCACTGTGTGACCTGTAAAAGGGCAAAAGCATGATCAAGTAAACGTGATAGTTTATCAAACTCTCTGCCAATTGTTCACTAGTACTCAGCTGGCAGTTAACTAATTGTGTTACTTAACTATTCCCATTCACCCATTTCCCAGTCAACAGCCATAATGCTCTCTTTAGACAATATCACTTTAGAAGATTCACATTAGTAAACACTAATGGACCCATTCATTGAGTTCACAAAAGTTAAACATTTCATAATCAATGAATCGCAGCTTATTAAGACTTGCAGCTCAAACCAACCATTAGCATGTTCAGATTAAATATTAATCGCAAAACAGCCGGGAATTTTTATTAAACGGCAAAGAGCATAAAGCTTTCGTTTCTCTTGCTTCCTTGAGAAAAAAAAACAGTCCTAATATCCTTATTATCTTTTTAATTTAGGTGTAATTGCTGTTTTGGGATCACAGAGTCTGTTATTGACACACTGAGCACTGGAGCTTGAAATAGCAGTCTTAATCATGCAAGTCGCTGAAGGAGGCTCCCACTAGGTAAACCGCTCTAAACGGGCGATCCGTTCATGAAGATATACGGAGAGCTGGCAGGTAGATTATTTGTTTCCATAATCTTGAAAACCGTGCGAAAAGTTGAACAAGTTGGGAATTCTGCACATCCGAGCTTTCGCCTGTTTTCTTATCTCCTCCTCCTCCTCGTTGGGACTCGAGCAGCTTCCCTGGCAAGGTTAACATCTTCAAAAATGAGAAAAAGGAAGACATTTTGTGTAAGCCCCATTTAACTGCAAATTATATTCATAACCTATAGTCCCTCCGTATGGAGTTGGGTACTTGCCAAGTAAAAGTACCGCACACATTGACCGAAGAGGCTCGTACTTTCCAGGACTGATGAAGGTCAGACAGACCAAAATGTTCTCACTTGTTTTGTCGGTGTGTGAGACTCAATTAACTGATGTTAATTCAGAGAAAACTGATAATTTTGCAGTGTGGCATTAGCTTTTTCTTTTTTTTTTTCCATACAAAATTTAAATATAATAATTATTTGGCTTCAAACCTGATGTCAAGTTGAAAAATCTTTTTAAAATAATAAATGACTCCAAGTTGTACACGTGCATGCAATGCCTGGTATCCATGGTGACATATGACTTGCGACACACCACCTTGTGTTTAACATTAATATTTTGGTTCTGATTCAAACACGCATCCACAGCACTGAATTTCAGTTTCACTTCATTGGTCTTGTATTTCTGACACTGGAAACCTGGCGTTAATTTCACCTGGACTTTCACCTTTCAGGGCTGAGT
The DNA here is from genome assembly GCA_039654925.1 of Anguilla pacifica. Classification (NCBI taxonomy): domain Eukaryota; kingdom Metazoa; phylum Chordata; class Actinopteri; order Anguilliformes; family Anguillidae; genus Anguilla; species Anguilla pacifica. The sequence continues at coordinate 33,143,809 of CM077298.1, read as the reverse complement.
CTCTTCCACTGCATTCACTCGGTGTTACTTGTTAAGTAACATTAAAATAATTATTGCCTGGTCTTCTCTGCTTGCAAGCGAAGGTTGTCTCATTATGCTACACTGCCACGTCGTTAAAAGTTGAAAGGCATCGGCGAGTTAAAAGGCATCAACGATCAGCACAAACCACCGATGCAACGAAACACTGATCGAGCATCATGGGAACTTGTTGCCAGGTTTGCTCTGAGAGAAAACCCTTCCCCTGGGAGTGATTACTATTAATAGTGATATTACAATGACGGTTGTTTGTGTTAATAAATGTCATTGTTGCTGTCATTAATAATATTGCTGCAATTATATCAGGGAGTGGATCCACTTGTCCGTTTGCCCTGGTCCTCTTGCAATGGGTAAAAAAATGAATTACAGTAATAGATTGTACCCAAGGGGTATTTTGAATGAAATGTGTAGCACACAATGGAGGGGTTTTAGTTTGGAGTGGGCCCTCGTCTCTTCCTCTTCACTTTGCAAGTTCTAGAGCAATGAGGCGAAGGATTCCAAGATGAACGCTACCGGGAACGCTGAACACCAGGGACTGCACCGGGAACACTGAACACCAGGGACTGCATCGGGAACACTGAACACCAGGGACTGCATCGGGAACACTGAACACAAGGGACTGCACCAAGAAAACTGAACACCAGGGACTGCATCGGGAATACTGAACACCAGGGACTGCAACAGGGAACACTGAACACCAGGGACTGCACTGGGAATGCTGAACACCAGGGACTGTACCGGGAACACTGAACACCAGGGACTGCACCGGTAACACTGAACACCAGGGACTGCACCAAGAAAACTGAACACCAGGGACTGCACCAAGAAAACTGAACACCAGGGACTGCATCGGGAATACTGAACACCAGGGACTGCAACAGGGAACACTGAACACTAGGGACTGCACCGGGAATGCTGAACACCAGGGACTGCACCGGGAACACTAACACTGAACACTTGGGACTGAATCGCGGTACAGAGCTAATGTGGAAAAATAATATTCTGCAGACGAAAAATCTCTTTGTTCTGGAAAAACGAAAAGGAATATTAAAAGACGTAATTGTGAGATGTAGGTCAGCTCCTGTTTCATGCCTGGAAAAGAGTCAGAAACAATGCGGGTGTGCTGGGAACTAAAGAGTCTCTAATGTTGCCCGTATTCTTCATTCACTTTGCTCTTCTGTTTTTGCGAGAGGTATTGAAAAATAGATTTTTTTGTGTCTCAGGACTGAACCAAAATCTGAAATTTGTGCTGAACAGAACCCCACTGAGCCTTTGGGAGAAGAAAGTATTTTTTTAAAAATCAGCATTTATTCTGAGATAAAAATGTATTCATGTACATGTGGACACATGAATGCACACATGCAGACAAAAAACTTATAAAGAGTACAAGGATAAGCCGTGAGAACACGCACGTACACGCACACACACACACTCTCTCTCACACACACTCTCTCTCTCTCTCTCTCACACACACACACACACACACTCTCTTACACACACACACGATAACCTATTTATGAGTCTCGTCCATGTAGCATATGTGGGTTCTGCAAGATTAATTTTCTGCATCAGCTGAGATTTTTTCTTAAGCTGGCTCTGTGTCAGCATGAAACAACAGCATTGCATTACATTCCAATGTGAGGAACGCCGACCGGCACTAAAAATACAACACCCTGCAGTTCTGCGAGTGTGTGTGTGTGTGTGTGTGTGTGTGTATATATATATATATATATACACACACACAGGGAAACTCAATTCTGCACTGACTGTTGCGCTGTTGTGATGTAACTCATGGTAATTCTCCCACTATGGACTTCACTGTGTTGAATCATCATCTTTATAAAGATTTGTTTTGGCAAGTAAGGCATCACACGAGCCATTTTAGAAGCGTTGTGTGTTGTGTATTTTCGAGTGAAGACCTGGGACGAACAAAAGAGTGAAATAAAATAATTCCAGCAATTATCAAAAATCAAATAAATGACTGGCCATGTCACATACTGTATAAGATGTAGTTAAACATATAATTCACAATTCCCAAACCCACCTTGTCTGGCTCAATTAAAATTTAATAAGAAGTTTTCAT
>CM077298.1:33111690-33136690 GCA_039654925.1 Anguilla pacifica | reverse complement strand
GCATTAGCACCACTCTGCTAGCCCAACTGCATTAGCGCCACTCCGCTAGCCCCACTGCATTAGCGCCACTCCGCTAGCCCAACTGCATTAGCGCCACTCCGCTAGCCCCACTGCATTAGCGACACTCCGCTAGCCCCACTGCATTAGCGCCACTCCGCTAGCCCTACTGCATTAACGCCACTCCGCTAGCCCTACTGCATTAGCGCCACTCTGCTAACCCCACTGCATCAGCGCCACTCCACTAGCCCCACTGTATGACCACCACTGCGTTAGTGCCACTGCATTAGCATCACACTATGAGCCCCACTGTGTAAGCACCACTCCATTAGCCCCACTGCATTAGTGCCCCTGTGTTAGCACCACTGCATTAGCCCCACGGCATTAGCACAACTGCATAAGCGCCATTTGCACACTTGCGACTGAACCCGAAGCACTTTGCACAAAAAAACCTTCCACTGAACACACAATCTGAAGCCATGCTTACATCAGCCGGCCTGCATATGAGCTTCACAGTTCAGTGCCTCTGTCATTAACACCTTAATGGGAAAGTTAGAGATCTCAGTTCTCAGTGACACAGACGTGGGCCTGCTCTCAATGCTACAGTGCTGTTTACCGGCATAGATTGACACCGGTATTGCTTTATTATTGCTCAATCATAATAATATTCATCATCAAAATCATTCATATTAAGGCAGACACTTAACTGGAGCAACTTGCTATTAAATCATTAACGGCAGATGCTGTTATCTAGAGCAACTTGTGATTAAATCATTCAATTAAAGAGATGCACTTGGGGGAACAATAACACCAATGTCATCAGAAAGAAAATAGCGGTAATTAATGTGAAGAAACATGGCTGAGGAGCAAAGTTAAATTAAAGCGCACAAGTAAAAGCGCATGGCCCTAATGGTTCTGCTGAAAGGTACCTGCTTCACGGCCAGGTGAACTCGCAGCGTAACCGTGGAGCAAGGTGACAGTGCGGGCGGCGACGCAGAGAAGCAGAGCGGAGTTATATCTGGAGACACCATCTTTAAAACCGGGCTAAATTACAGCCTCCGGGCTAGACCGCTGCTTCGCTCTGCCAGAACCTTTCCACGCACCTAATTCTAATTTGTGACTGGTGACATCGCAATCAGGTGTGGGGCCTGGCTACACCAATCAGATCCGCCTGTTACAAATCTAGGCCGTGACAGATTTTGAAACAGTTTACTTTCCTTCTCTTGAGTATATAGGATGAGTACATTTGATGAGAAAGTTAAGTAGTGTACTTAAAATCCCAAGATGATATACTAATTCCCAGGGTTTCACTGAGTGGATTCGGGAGTACACGTCTCACGAAGTGAACCATACTTTTTAGGGGGTCCCACAGAACTACGTGGGAGGTCCCATAAATCAGAGAAGTAGTGGCAGGGCCTTCTTACTAGAAGGGCGGGATGTCTTACAACACTTCCGCAGTACCATTGGAAAACAGTATGGAGGAGATTTAGCAGATATTGCCTATTTTGAGGACATGCTAGTTAGGAGGCTGTTTGAAACGTGACCCTAGTAATGGGAAGAGGAATTTCTAAGTTTGGTTGTGGAGAACATGACTCTGGATTGACGAGTAGAACATCACTCTCAACTGATGTGGAGAACATCACTGTGGATTGACGTGGACAACATCACTCTGGAGTGATGAGGAGAACACCGCTCTCAACTGATGTGGAGAACATCACTGTGGATTGATGCGGACAACATCACTCTGGAGTGATATGGAGAACATTGCTCGGGATTTATGAGGAGAACATCGCTCTGGATTGATGCGCAGCGATGCGATCTCTTCTCCCTGAAGCAGACTGGTAGTAACCGTGGGAATGCCGAAGGCGTGGAAGTTATTCCGGGCCATCTGGTTCCCTCTGCTTGTGTATCTCAGCAGCATTTACGTTAAACCGCAGGTCTTTGTTTCACAGCCTGTGAGCTTTACTACTTATAACAGGTATTAGGGAATCTTATGTTAAACTCAGCGGACTTGTCTTTTTGTGTGTCGTGTCCCCTTTTTTTCCTTCATGGCATCTTCTGGCTAGGGATGGGGGGGGGGGGGAAATGGTCACATGGTGCAAAAAAAAAAGTGTTTAAACAACAAGGTTGGGGGAAGGGGGATTTTATTCCTTAGTTTCCTCATTTCAAGTTAAAACAACCCAGTACCCAAACTATAGCCAAGATGTGCTTTTAAATACAAACTTGCAAAAGCGGCCACAGAGAGGACTTCAGAAGCAGATACTGTGGCCTATATAAGCGTGAAAATTATGGAAAAGCACCATATGACAGGCAGTAGAAAGAGACCGGCTGCACATCTGTGCTGTTCATTTGGACGACTGGACTGGGCCCATTTTCTTGCCTAGTTTGGTTGCACCTTTTCAAAGTGAAAGCTCTCACTGATGTTCGCTGAGAATTAGACGCATGCGGTCAGGCTCAAGCTGATAACATGGTTGCTGTAGGACCTGTCACTCACAGTCACTGTTGAGTGTTTTTATTTTTATTTTTTAACGTTGATATCTCACATGCACCGTTTCAGTGCCGTCGGAGTATCTTAGCTCAGTATCGCAAAGTTTACATTTGCCTTTATTGTTTTCTGTAATTTGCTCAAAACTAGATCAAACGGCACTTTTTCTCTTCCATTTTTTGCGAAGCATTTCAAGAAACATCCCCCGTGCTGGGTGCCAAATTTATAGAGAAAAAAAGTTTGGTGACAGTTTCACATTCCACACACTCCATGGAACTGGCAAACAGGAGAATAGCCATGGCTAGGCAAGAGATGGGCGTGCAAATATGTCCAGTAATTTCCCAGGTCCTGGGGATGTAGAATAGACTGCTTAATAAAAGAGATGCTCACACTGTTTTGGAGCTTTGTCAGGTGCAGCTCAGGTGGAGCTAAACCTGAGGAAGAACTGTCCAGGTATAAAAGTTCTTGTACAAATTAACTTTTTTTGGGGGAAACCCCTTTTCTTCTACCCCTCTAATCATACTGTGACAGTCCAGCGTGTCAAACCCAAGTGAGAGAGAATTATGACCGTTTCCCCTCCAACATGCCTTTAACTACTCGGGCACAAACTCATGCTGAAGTAATCTTATCATTAATCAATTTACGCATTTATGTGCTTATTATTTACAGGATCCCAAAACAGTGGACTTTTCAGACAGTCATTTGTTTTAACTAAAGAACCGTATCCTGGCCGAAGGATTCTCATTGGTTCATGTAAGCCAGTAATACACATCATATATAGCTCCACCCACTACGAGCCAAACTGAGCCACATGCTCCCATCATTAATTCAGTTTCATAAAGCATATGGATGGGCATTCCTGAGCCCCTTTAAGTGATGGGGGGGGGCGGGGGGATACAGCCAATCAGAGAAGGGCTTCAAGTGATGGGGGGGGGGGGGGGGATATAGCCAATCAGAGAAGGGCTTTAAGTGATGGGGGAGGGATACAGCCAATCAGTGAAGGGCTTTTTAATGGCATCACCCCCCAGTTTCCGTGAGCACGAGTATGCATTATTCCTATGTGAATTGCATCCCTGCTGTGACATAATTTATGAAGCTATTCATGAAACGCATTAGGGTAATCACTCAAGTTGCCGCTATGTGTTTTATGCAAAATCTGGCTATTACTCAAGAATGCAGTGGTTAAACTTACACAATAAATGTTAACGATTACACAGGTCGTTTCGTTTCCGTAAGAACAAATGTTGCAAAGTTTACAAATAATTGTCTGCTGGGGAGTAAGTTGTGTTTTTTTATTTTATTTTTTTACATTCAGCAATGTCAGTTTTAATCGGGTCTAGTTGCTTTTATCCACATGCGTGTGAAATAAGCGAATGAACGTTCGTAATAATTCACTCTGAATTCACTCTCACATTGATTTAATCATAAAACATAGATACCGTAAAATCTGGGCACAGGTGCCAAGATTTACACAGGTGCCAAGTCTCTGTCCTGTTGGGTAGCCTGGGCAACGTATGACGCACACAGGGATCTGACCCCCACCTGGAGTTGATTATCCTACCAATGAGGAAGAGCTCGCGTGTCACCTCTGCACGCCTGTGTTTGTGATAAGCTCAGGTGAGTCAGCAGGTGTCCAGGTGGGCAGGACGGGCCCCGAGTCACCTTGCTGTCAGGGGGCACTGCCCTGGAGTTAAAGGGGGGGGGCAGTCAGTCCCCCACGAGGGGCGCAGGTGTCTTCTGAAGCCCCAGGACCAGACCAGGGTCGGGTGCTTCATTTTAAAAAAGAGCTTTCTCAATTCCTCAGGCACCGGGGGTGCAGGAGGAGGGCAGTGAGGGAGGGGGAGGGGGGGGGCGGTTATTCATTTAAGAATTCTATTCTCGATTCCTTCAGACGGGAATCAAAGGGGCCATGCTCGTGCTCTTCAGCCAGAGCGTAATTCTCTCCGCGCCCCTGTGGCCCGTTTCATCCATTTCGCCCCCGTCGCAGCTGGGCCGAGGGGGGTCAGCGGCGACAGACCGCACTCCTCCTCCAGGTGGAAGCACATTAAAGCCCAGCTCCGTCTGGCAGCAGCGGAGGAGGAGGAGGAGGTTCCAAGCACAGGAGATCTGCGGTATCACAGCGGGTTCACGGTTCACGCCGCTGATCTGCAAGAGACCCCCAGGGGGCGCCGCTCTGTGCTCTCAGCGCGCAAGCTTCCGCCACTGCCAAGGTTCGCATTTCAAAAAAGTGTTTTCCGATTGGACAGAGGAGTATGAATATTCATGAAGGGGCGTGGCCTAAGCCCGTCAGAGAGAGCTCAGCTCCGTGGTAGGTGTGTTCAGGCAGGCTGTGGCTGAGGAACAGTAATTAACACTAGTCTCTGTTTCAGGTGTTGGTCTCTGTGTCTTATTGGCTATGATAAAGGAGGATAGCTCAGTAATGGGTTAAAATGTGGATTGTGCAAACACCGATACAGGGGACGAGCTTGTGACTAATTCTGAGAGTTCTGTCCTTGGCTCATTTATTATTAACACCAGCATCATTTATGAGCTCGTTCCTAGATCCAGCATGACAGATTAGAGACCCCCCCCCCACCATATCCCCCCCCCCCCATTCCCAAATTTGCTCTTGGACTTGGAAAAGCTGGTTAGCAATTAAATAATATGTCTAGTCCTCAGTTTTGTTTAACAATAATTCTACCTTGACTTTTATTTAAAAACAGATATTTTAAATTATTATAATTGTGTCTCATAGTATAAGAGCATTATTTAGTAGTATCGTTGTAGTAGTAGTAGTATTCATTGTAGTAGTATTAGTAGTAGTAGTAGTAGTAGTAGTAGTAGTAGTATTAGTAGTAGTAGTAGTAGTAGTAGTAGTAGTAGTATTAGTAGTAGTAGTATTAGTAGTCGTAGTAGTAGTAGTAGTAGTATTTTGAGCATGATCATTACTGTAGTTGGTGGAAACGCTGTAATGAAAGAAATATAAATATGGAATTGGCTTCGGTTTACTCCCCCTGGGGGATGAGGAACCTTGTGGTCACACTGACTGAAGGCCTTAGGGGGAGATTTTAGAAGACAGCTGCAAATTACAGCGAGTGTTTGGGAAAAAAAGGCACCTGCGCAATTTGTTGGGCTAGAGGGTTATTTACCGCGAGTAATTATAAAAATGAACAGGCACAGAATACGTGTTTAAATAGTGCCACTGCAATGGGAAGCACAGCTTATGGGTGTTCTTCACAATGCTTACCCATGTGGCACAGGGAAATTCCACTGCAGACATGATTTTTTTTTAAATTTTTTTTTTTTACATAAAAATTTTCAGGTGAAAAGCTTTGAAAATATATATATTTTTTTGAAATATTACTCACACCCGTTTCCCCCCCTCTGAGGTAGAGCCCTCATTAAGGTGTTTCAAATAAGCATTCATCCGCTCTGGTCTTTTTCAGGGATGCTGGAACAGAAAGTACGGATTTTTTTTATTATATATATATATATATATATATATATATAAAACTTCTTTGAGAAAGTACTGAATTACCAATGCCAACAAGGTCTGAGTGGCAGCAGTAGCCACCGTGTTAAAGTTCCTACGCCCAATTCATAGTCCAGACCTACTTCGCCACATAGTTTTAAAAAAAAAAAAAAAAAACATGCAGTCATTGTTCCTCTATACATTGCATGGGTACGTTCATATGCACACATCTGCAAAATCTCCTCACAATTTCTTCCGGTCTGGTCTCCCATAGGAACTTTACTCCCAGAAAACTCCTTGTACATCAAACTCCAAAGGTTCAGATGCGCAATTTTAAAAATAAATTTGAACGGATGTAAAATGGAGTTTCTCGGGATTCCAGAAATGTGTATTTCATACGCGTCAGAGAGCGAGAGAGAGGATGAGACCGTGTTTCCGAGTGAAATACAGTTTCTCTACAGAGGAGTACAGGCTCAGAAAAACAGCAGCATTCCAACAGTAGGGAGAGAAAGGGGAACAGTAACGTTAGTGAATAAATCCTCCCCCAGCATGGCGGTCCCAGCACAAGCTAACAGCGTCCTCTTTGCATGAACACAGTGAACACAGGAGAAGACAAAGTGTGCCAGTCTGCGGAGGGGGTGGGGTGGGGGGGGGGGGTGCGGACCTCGCAGGAGTTTAAATTTCTTTAGATCGCAGCGTCTCCGCGGCCGCCACAGCGTCGCCGAACGCGTCTGAGGTCAGAACGTGGGCGGGGTGGCGCGCTTGTGTACTCCGCTGCTGAAGAGCACTTAAAAAAAAAAAAAAAAACGGAATCCAAAAATAAACACACACACACACACACACACACACACACACACACACACACACACACACACACACACACACACACACACACACACACACACACACACACACACACACACACACACACACACACACGCACACACAAAGGGAAAGGAAAGAGATGACATCTATTCTCGTGGGCTAATAGCTGGCTGTGGAGCCGGAACTCCAGCCTCCAGCTGAGAGCTGATCCTCAGATCCAGTTCCAGGCGGCGGGGAAGCGCTTAATTACAAGAAAGTTGCCCAAACTCTTATTGCAGCGTCCCCCCACCGTGGGCGTGAGATAATGGCCACCTCTCCACAGGGCGGAGGGGGCGGGGGGGCGGAGGGGAGGGGTGGGGGGGAGCAGCAATCAAAGGCATGCAGATGAGCGAGGCGTCGCACGCCTCCCCGCCGCCTGATTGGCTCTCTCCCGGGCTCCCAGACTGCCCCCCGTTCTTGGACGCGCTGTCGCCGTCCGAGACGGTTCCCAGAATCCTCTGCTTCCGGGACCCGGGGATGACATCAGAGGCAGGGTCCTCTTACAAATGCGGAGTGAATTTCGCTGGAGCGCAATATTAATTTTAGGATTTCAGGAGGAGGGGCGGACAAAAAACAAAAAATTAGTTGTGTGTGTACGAAATTAATCCCCCCCCCCCCCCCCCCAAATAAAGTGTGAATCATCTTGCGAGCCTCAACTTCATATTAATTATAATCGATTTAAATTTAGAATCAGAAAGAAGAGGCTCTCACGTGTACAACAGGCAGTGATGAATGCCACCAGTGCGCAGCTGATTTCCTCGTTATTTGAGGGTGCAATACACTTAGTCCAACCTTTGTGCATTTCTCTATGTTTGAATTATAAAAATAGAAAATAAAAAATAGCATTGGAGCCAATGCGAAACTAAACCGTACTACAGGAGAGCTGCGATATCACACACACACACTCTCTCACAGACACACATACATACAGTACATACACACACACACACACACACACTCTTTCTCTCTCTCTCTCTCTCTCTCTCTCTCTCTCTCCCCCACACAAACACTATACACCAACACACACACACACACACACACACACTCTCCAACATGCACACTCTACCCCAACACACACACACACACACACACACACACACACACACACACGCACAAATGGTCAAAGTGTAGGGTTTGTGAAGAAGCAGCATGCAGTGATAATGACCATAAATGCCTTTCTCTCCAAAAAAGAGCATTCAATTAGCTCTCGAGCTCAGCTGCGGACGGATGCCCTACAGATCAGGCGTTCGCCGTCCATGGTCCCGCAGGCTTGCCTCAGTTTTGGAGACAGCAGGAAGCTTTGATTCCGCCCAAAGAGCTCTGCATATATTATGTATGATCTGTATTAATTATGCAAGTTTGCTTTGAGAGAAGGAACATGCCATACTTACGATTTTATAGTTTTTATTTTGTTGACTAACTTATTAGATTTTATTTTAAGGAAGGTAATAGGTCACCATTTGCATTACATGCAGGTATTTAGGAGAGGCTACTAAGTGACTTCCACAATGGATATTTACATACAATCCATTTTCACAGCAGGATATTTGTTGAAACTATTTACTTCAAGCACCATGCTCAAGTGCCCAAAGTTAATTTTAAGTGTCTGTGATTCAGTATGAGGCAGAGCCTAGACTTCAGACTCAGATTCAGATTCTTTAATGACCACACAGCCAAGGCTGGTGGAATTTGTTAGCGGTACAGTATAGTAAAGAAAACAGCAGGGTCCCAACATTTAACGCCAACATCACAATAATTTATAACATGGAACATCCCAGACAATTTAACACAGTACAATATGAGACATAGACTTAGTCCCATCAGAACTGCCCTCCCCCCTAAACTTCAATACCATGGAGAGCAACAATCCAGTGTTTCCACTCAAATTTAGTGCCTTGGAGAGCAGCAATCCAGTTTTCCCACTGAACTTCAGAACCATGGAGAGCACCAGTCCAGATCATGCACCCTAACCCTGCAGCAGGTGGCGGACTGGACAGGCAGCACAAGAAATCCTGCAGGAAAACCTGTGCTTCCTCTCCGCTCCATCTCCCCCTCAACCAATCAGGTGAGGATGAAGTCATTCAGAGGGCAGTCCATCAAGAGAGACTGGCTACAGATTGGCTGTCTGTCCACAAGCTTTGACATTTGATAGCTCTTCTCCCATAGCTGACATTTCCATGAATTGATGGAAATCAGCACTGATGAATCTGTGCATCCATAAACTGGAATAAAACCTATAGCCCAGCTTAAACAGGAAGTGTGTCCTTCCCCCCCCCCACCCCCCAGACAGACAGAGGCCATGCCCAGAGCTTTCCATGTGTGAGAGCTACAGAACTGTGTGATGAATGCAGCACTTTCCCAACGAGAGCCAGTGAGATTATTTTCAAGTGAGCTGCTCATAGGCTAAACAAGCAATTTTAAAACTCATTTTGTAAACGCATTTAATTAAACTCCCGTCCCATCATCCCCCCCCCCCCCCCACACCCCGCCCCCAACACACACACCCCGCTCCTTCTCTTTTCCCTCTCTCTCCATTCTTCCTTCTTACACTCTCTCTCTTTCTCTCCTCTCTGTCCTCCTCCATAATCTGCAGTGAGGGAGTGGAGTGCAGGGGAATGTTATTCTTTGCGGAACACAAGTTAAAGCTCTCTTAGAGTCGGGCCGGTTCAGGCCCCTGGGCAGCAAATCAATGTCACTCTGGGGTCACAGAGGCAGCAGAGCTAGCCGCTGGTGTTCGGCACCCGGCCTGTGAAATACTGGGCTTTTAATTACACTTCCCAATCTGACACGAGCAGAGAGAAGGAGAGGGAGGGAGGGTGGGGGGGGGGGGGGGGGATGGAGAGAATGAGGGACAGAGGCAGAGAGAGATAGAGAGGGGGAGAGGGAGCAAGAGAAAGAGAGGGAGAGGGAGCAAGAGGGAGAGAGACAGAGAGAGAGGGGGAGAGAGAGAGAGACTGGGAGAGAGGGAGAGAGAGAGACAGAGAGACTGGGAGCGAGAGAGAGGCTGAGAGAGAGACAGAGAGCGAGACATAGAGAGAGAGACAGAGAGAGACATAGAGAGAGAGGGAGAGAGAGACAGGGAGGGAGAGAGAGCGAGAGAGACAGAGGCAGAGAGAGAGAGAGAGAGAGAGAGAGAGAGAGAGAGAGAGAGAGAGGGAGAGAGAGACAGAGGCAGAGAGAGAGAGAGAGAGAGAGAGAGAGAGAGACAGAGGCAGAGAGAGAGAGACGGAGGCAGAGAGAGAGAGAGAGAGAGAGAGAGAGAGAGAGGCAGAGAGAGGAGGGTGTTTTATGGTCGCCAGTCTGCCCGCAGTAGAAGGCTGTTATTTTTATATCAAAGCAGCGCTGTTATTGATAGCTCCGCTCCAGTGAATGACTGTTAGTGTGCATTATCTTTCATTACTACACAGCACAGAGGATTGAGATTATTATGATGTATGCACTTCCCCAGACATGTTTGACTGATTGTCTGTCTGGGTGTCTTGCCTGTTGCAAACTGGAAAGGGGCGGGGGGGGGGTTTGTGTGGGGGTGTGTACGTCGAATGGGAGGACGAAGCGATTGCTTGTCTCCGTCTCGGACCGTCAGCGCGCTGCGGTGTTGCGTCTGTGCGCGCGCGGCTCCGGACGGACAGAGACGAGACAAAAGATGACAAAGCGGCGGCAGGTGTTCGCGGCGGAGAACGGATCGGCCGCTGCCGGCTCGGCAGACGCGCCGCGCCGCGCGTTTGCTATAATTAATGGAGCCTTAAAAAGGTCTACGGGAGGCTACACCGCCTTATATTAAACAATCATTTGTCTGAGCTCCGACACTAAGATTGAGGGCCATTCATTTCCCCTCTCTGTTGTTCTAAGGAGCAGGAGCGTGCTCAGCACTTCTCCTGTTCTGCAATGGAACTCCCGAAAAGCTACGAGCACTCCTCTCCGAAACCCCCCTGGGTCTGTACGCAAGCTCAGCCACCCTGCCATCGTCCCCTGGGTCTGTACGCAAGCTCAGCCACCCTGCCATCGTTCCCTGGGTCTGTACGCAAGCTCAGCCACCCTGCCATCGTCCCCTGCGTCTGTACGCAAGCTCAGGCACCCTGCCATCGTCCCCTGCGTCTGTACGCAAGCTCAGCCACCCTGCCATCGTCCCCTGCGTCTGTACGCAAGCTCAGCCACCCTGCCATCGTCCCCTGGGTCTGTACGCAAGCTCAGCTACCCTGCCATCGTCCCCTGGGTCTGTACACAAGCTCAGCCACCCTGCCATCGTCCCCTGGGTCTGTACACAAGCTCAGCCACCCTGCCATCGTCCCCTGGGTCTGTACACAAGCTCAGCCACCCTGCCATCGTCCCCTGGGTCTGTACCCAAGCTCAGCCACCCTGCCATCGTCCCCTGGGTCTGTACCCAAGCTCAGCCACCCTGCCATCGTCCCCTGCGTCTGTACGCAAGCTCAGCCACCCTGCCATCGTCCCCTGGGTCTGTACACAAGCTCAGCCACCCTGCCATCATGCCCTGGGTCTGTACACAAGCTCAGCCACCCTGCCATCGTCCCCTGCGTCTGTACGCAAGCTCAGCCACCCTGCCATCGTCCCCTGCGTCTGTACGCAAGCTCAGCCACCCTGCCATCGTCCCCTGCGTCTGTAGGTCTGTACACAAGCTCAGCCACCCTGCCATCATCCCCTGGGTCTGTACGCAAGCTCAGCCACCCTGCCATCGTCCCCTGCGTCTGTAGTCAAGCTCAGCCACCCTGCCATCGTTCCCTGGGTCTGTACACAAGCTCAGCCACCCTGCCATCATCCCCTGCGTCTGTACGCAAGCTCAGCCACCCTGCCATCGTCCCCTGCGTCTGTACGCAAGCTCAGCCACCCTGCCATCGTCCCCTGCGTCTGTACGCAAGCTCAGCCACCCTGCCATCGTCCCCTGCGTCTGTACGCAAGCTCAGCCACCCTGCCATCATGCCCTGGGTCTGTACGCAAGCTCAGCCACCCTGCCATCGTCCCCTGGGTCTGTACGCAAGCTCAGCCACCCTGCCATCGTCCCCTGGGTCTGTACGCAAGCTCAGCCACCCTGCCATCGTCCCCTGGGTCTGTACCCAAGCTCAGCCACCCTGCCATCGTCCCCTGGGTCTGTACCCAAGCTCAGCCACCCTGCCATCGTCCCCTGCGTCTGTACGCAAGCTCAGCCACCCTGCCATCGTCCCCTGGGTCTGTACACAAGCTCAGCCACCCTGCCATCATGCCCTGGGTCTGTACACAAGCTCAGCCACCCTGCCATCGTCCCCTGTGTCTGTACGCAAGCTCAGCCACCCTGCCATCGTCCCCTGCGTCTGTACGCAAGCTCAGCCACCCTGCCATCGTCCCCTGCGTCTGTACGCAAGCTCAGCCACCCTGCCATCGTCCCCTGCGTCTGTACGCAAGCTCAGCCACCCTGCCATCGTCCCCTGCGTCTGTACGCAAGCTCAGCCACCCTGCCATCGTCCCCTGGGTCTGTACCCAAGCTCAGCCACCCTGCCATCGTCCCCTGGGTCTGTACGCAAGCTCAGCCACCCTGCCATCGTCCCCTGCGTCTGTACGCAAGCTCAGCCACCCTGCCATCGTCCCCTGCGTCTGTACGCAAGCTCAGCCACCCTGCCATCGTCCCCTGCGTCTATACCCAAGCTCAGCCACCCTGCCATCGTCCCCTGCGTCTGTACGCAAGCTCAGCCACCCTGCCATCGTCCCCTGCGTCTGTACGCAAGCTCAGCCACCCTGCCATCGTCCCCTGGGTCTATACCCAAGCTCAGCCACCCTGCCATCGTCCCCTGCGTCTATACCCAAGCTCAGCCACCCTGCCATCGTCCCCTGCGTCTGTACCCAAGCTCAGCCACCCTGCCATCGTCCCCTGCGTCTATACCCAAGCTCAGCCACCCTGCCATCGTTCCCTGCGTCTGTACGCAAGCTCAGCCACCCTGCCATCGTCCCCTGCGTCTATACCCAAGCTCAGCCACCCTGCCATCGTCCCCTGCGTCTGTACGCAAGCTCAGCCACCCTGCCATCGTCCCCTGCGTCTGTACGCAAGCTCAGCCACCCTGCCATCGTCCCCTGGGTCTATACCCAAGCTCAGCCACCCTGCCATCGTCCCCTGCGTCTATACCCAAGCTCAGCCACCCTGCCATCGTCCCCTGCGTCTGTACCCAAGCTCAGCCACCCTGCCATCGTCCCCTGCGTCTATACCCAAGCTCAGCCACCCTGCCATCGTTCCCTGCGTCTGTACGCAAGCTCAGCCACCCTGCCATCGTCCCCTGCGTCTGTACGCAAGCTCAGCCACCCTGCCATCGTTCCCTGCGTCTGTACGCAAGCTCAGCCACCCTGCCATCGTCCCCTGGGTCTGTACACAAGCTCAGCCACCCTGCCATCGTCCCCTGCGTCTGTACGCAAGCTCAGCCACCCTGCCATCGTTCCCTGCGTCTGTACGCAAGCTCAGCCACCCTGCCATCGTCCCCTGCGTCTGTACGCAAGCTCAGCCACCCTGCCATCGTTCCCTGCGTCTGTACGCAAGCTCAGCCACCCTGCCATCGTCCCCTGGGTCTGTACACAAGCTCAGCCACCCTGCCATCGTTCCCTGCGTCTGTACGCAAGCTCAGCCACCCTGCCATCGTCCCCTGCGTCTGTACGCAAGCTCAGCCACCCTGCCATCGTGACCAGTGCAGCTCTTCATTTGGGCTTTCGGTCCCATTATTAACCGATTTCACGCGAATAATAACACGTGTTTAAAATCCACAGTTGCTATGCCTTCGAGTGGCATTAATAACCTCTGCTGACTCAGCCAGAGAACAGGATAAACCCAGAAATCAGGACAACGTACAGAATCTGTACGGCAAATTAAGCCACATAAGGGCACTTGTTAGGCAAATTAATTACGTTCCTGTAGTGCATTTCTCCGGGGAAACTAGGAAAATGCGTACAGATGTTACACTCCCTCTTAATTCACACTCATCCAGCGCAAACATAAGGCACTGCTGAGTGGTGTGTCTCTGCCACTTCAAGCTGGGAAGAAAACACTTCCTGGGTGTTATGCACACGTCCGGTGTTGTGGAGCTTCTTCCTACTCCAGGGAGATCCAGCACGAGAACAACACGCATGCATGAGCCTGATACAGCACATGTGCCTGAGCTGGATACACGTGCACGAGAATAACGTGTGTGCACGAGAGTAACACGCGTGCATGAGCCCGATACAGCACATGTGCCTGAGCTGGATACACGTGCACGAGAATAACGTGTGTGCACGAGAGTAACACGCGTGCACGAGCCAAACGCATATGCATGAGCCAAATACAGTACATGTGCCTGAGCTGGATACACGTGCACGAAAATAACTTGTGTGCACGAGAATAATGTGTGTGCACGAGAATAACACGCGTGCACGAGCCAAACGCATATGCATGAGCCAAATACAGTACATGTGCCTGAGCTGAACGCATGTGCACGAGCTGGGCAAGTGTGCACAAGCTGGACGCACGTGCACGAGCTGGACACGTGTGCACGTGTGCAAAGCAGACTTCACTGGGTTCTCTTTTCCTCTGTTTGGAGAAACTGGTTGAAATCCCTGTTGCCTGAAACAGAGAGGAGGGGCTCCAGTCCAACTCCGCCCCTCTTATTCAGTTTGTTTTTTCAGTTTTGGTCTTTGCAGCAGCTTTTTTTTTTTTGGTGCATTTCGTTCCGTTATGACATCATCAGTAAAGGAGAGCAGACCGTCTCAATCAGGCGACGAAGCCACACAGAGCAGTCTAAGTGGCACACGTTCATTTTGGCATGTGCAGGAATTAATCACTTTGTCAAGGGACGCTTTATCAGGATTGAGAAACATCGTTACACAACAACATGCGCTACTTTTCCGACAAAACTATTAGAATTGCCAGGGTTCTGGGCTAACTACACAGCAACAGGTCTCAATCTAGTCCAGTGAGCACGTATTTTAGCATACGCCATTTTCCACGACCGCGAAACAATCAGATTATTCTTATTTGTCTCCATTTCTTTGTTCAAAAAAAGAAGCGAACTTCACCTTCAAAATTACAATAATAGGCACCTTTTATCTTCAACAGCAGGCGATCTTTCAGTAAATTTTTAGATGCCACTTCTACAGCCGGTGGCGCTACTGTTGCCAGGGGAAACTGATGTAGGCGTGATGACTGCACTTACATGAGAGACGCCGTCAATCTAAGTGCTCAAAGGAACTGAAAGAAACTCCAGGGTACAGTACGTTTCCACAGGGTACAGTCCACTTTCACATGGTACAGTACGTTTCCACAGGGTACAGTCCACTTTCACATGGTACAGTCCGTTTTCACAGGGTACAGTCCTTTTTTACATGGTACAGTACGTTTCCACATGGTACAGTCCACTTTCACATGGTACAGTCCACTTTCACAAGGCATAGTCCTTTTCCACATGGTACAGTCCATTTCCACATGGTACAGTCCACTTTCACAAGGCATAGTCCTTTTTCACATGGTACAGTCCTTTTTCACATGGTACAGTCCTTTATCACATGGTACAGTCCTTTTTTACATGGTACAGTCCACTTTCACCAGGCATAGTCCTTTTTCACATGGTACAGTCCTTTATCACATGGTACAGTCCTTTTTCACATGGTACAGTCCTTTATCACATGGTACAGTCCTTTTTTACATGGTACAGTCCACTTTCACCAGGCATAGTCCTTTTTCACATGGTACAGTCCATTTTTCACATGGTACAATCCATTTTCACACGATAGTCCTTTTCCTCATGGTACAACTTTTTCCACATGGTACAGTCCATTTTCACAGGGTTCACTGATAGAGAGACAGACAGGACATCTTTAAACTTAAACTTAACTTAAATTTGAGGGAGATTGTTCTGAGTCATTACTAAACAACTACAAAGAACATGAAACCATTGAGGCAGTTTCATTTTGAGTTTTAAGCAGCAAAACAAAGACGAAGTCCATCACCTCTCCAGATGCACTAAGCATCTGTGTCATAAACATGGTGGGTCATCAGCCTTTACCGTTTAGCCCTGATTTCAACGCCAACATAATCACTCCTGCAAAACGAAGAAGTCACGTAGCACTCGGTCAAAAACCGAAGAACCGTAACCGAATCACGAACAGTTTTTTTATTTTTTTTATTTCTGAGTAAAAACGGAAGTCGGTTGAGTGACGTCAGGAGGGGCTGCTCGGAGCCCTGGGCCTCTCGGTCGGGCCCAGATGTGCGTGTAATTGCTAATTACTGCTGCTGGATGGCAGGGTTCACAGGAACACGGAAGCCATTACTGTAATTCATGTGGAGCGGCGACCTCCTCATCGCCGCGGAAGACGCGTTCGCTCGCTCTCCGCGCCGGTCCAGACAGCTGGAGCACGTGTCATTTTTTTTTTTTTTTTTTCAGCGTTTGTGCAGACCTGGGAGCCTGGGAGCACATCTGCGCGCTGGAGATAGCCTGGGCCCCGGGCCCCTGGGCCCCTCAGCAGCGGACAGCCAGGGCTTCACCGTCCCTTTAAGGCAGGGATCTCAAACTCAAAATCCTGGAGGGCCGCCGTGTCTGCTGGTTTCTGATGTGTTCCTGCACTTATGTGCTTAGTTTAAGCCGTTGATTGGCTAAAGAGTCTGCATTCTGTTCCCAAGGCCATGATTGGCTGCTGACTGAAAGGAAATCACGAAAACCAGCAGAGACTGTGGCCCTCTGGGACTGGAGATTGAGACCCCCGCCTTAAGGCCCTGCGTGATGAATATCAAACGATGATGCACTTTCGCTCTGAAATCTGCAAAAAATGGATCTTTAAGTAGGACAGTGACCCCGAGCGCACCGCAAAATCAACAACGAAAGGAACGTAAAATTATTGTTTTTGGAATGGCCGTCTCACAGATTCCAGACTTGAACTCAACATCTGAAGTTTCAATAGAAAAGGCTCATGACCTCACAAAACACGACGATCTCCTGGATGAGATGTTAAACCTGACTCACTGAGATCAATATAAATACCACAATACTTCACACAAAGAGTGGGGGGGGTTGGCTGAACTCCCAGCCTGCCTCTCTCAACCTGCCACCGAATCATCTCCTAGTTTATTCGGCTGAAAAAATTGTTCCCTCCCTCTCCACCTCAGCTGATGTGTGGTGAGTGTTCTGGTGCAAAATGGCTACCGTGCATCACCCAGGTGGGTGCTACACATTGGCGGTGGTTGAGCAGAGTTTCCTCCTCATCACTGTAAAGCACTTTGAGTGTGAGAAAAGCACTGTATGATGCAAGGAATTATTATAATAATTATTAGAAGATGACTTAGATTTTTGGCTGGACCGCAACAGCGGGGCCAGCCCTACAAAGGTGAATGTCTGTGACTGAGTGATGAAGTTACACCATTGGTCAGCCAGTCCAGCCATATACTAGGTTTTGACCTGGTCTTGTTACAGATGATAATTATCTATATATAACTGCAGTATCAACAGTGTTTCATTAGGCTTCTAAGAAGCCAGAACAGAGATATAATAATGAATAATCCCCAGAAACTAACAGGCAATAAATGCATATCTAACACTCTATATAAATGTAAATTAGTCCTCTTTAATGCTACAGATCTATCGTCGAGGGTCTCCCAACACATATTTATATAATTGGTTTGTATTTCAGTTCTTTTCTCTGGGTGTTAGTGCTCTCTCTTTGCTCTGGAGTCAACACGCAGGAATAAAACGCAGGACTGTGCCAAGTCTGATCGTATCGCCAGGTTGTTTACAGAGCGTTCTCCTCTCCTCTCCTCAGGCTCGGGCACCTGGGTGACACTTCAAACGCGCGCGTCTTCTCCTCATACAGCGCGCGCGCGTGCGCACCCGCCCGCCCGCCCGCCCCACCCCCTCCCCCTCCCCCCCCCCCACAAACAGCACTACCCTGCTCACTGGCCCCCCAGTCTCTCCCTTCCATTCCTGCAAATAACCTCAACTGTGTTTCACATAAATAAAAAAATCGCGCTTCTAAAAGATGTGCGTGTGCACAGGTGTGTGTTGTCCGTACATCCGTATACATGTGTGTGTGTTTGCATTGTGTGCATTTTCCTATGTGCACCTGAGCAAGCGTGCTCAGGCAAAATGTCTGACACATGATGTCATAACGTCTGACGACACACGGTGTTGCAGACGAAACAGCAAATGAGGCCGATACGCACCAAAAAAAAACGCACCTTGATGTCCCGCGCGGCGCGGGTTCGCCTTCTGCCGGGCTCCGCACCCTTCAGCTTTTTAGCGCGTGATATACGCAAGGACAGCGGGGGCTAAGGGCCCCGCGGTTTAGTAGCACGCGGCGCGCGTAGCTTGTTCCCCCCCCCCCTCATGAAAGGGCCAATTCCCCGTCACTTCCGTCCGTTTATTTACGAGGGCGGACGAAGCGTCCCGCGGCGCGGGGCGGCGGCTAACCGAGGCGCCGCTCTCCCTGAACTGTCACTCGCTCTTTATTAGCGCCGTCATAAACAATCAGCAAATGTAGGTCACCCGCCCGCCCCCCCCCACCCCTCGTCCCCGCCCCCGCCCCCCACCCCCCCCCCCGCGCTTTAATAATCTCACTCCGGTCGCCGTGATTTATTAATAACTTCCCGGCTGTTCTAAATGCCTTATTGCTGTGACTCTTCACCCCCCGACACCTCGGAGTAATATTACTGGAGGAGGAAGAATGTCAGATTTATACTGATTGTGTGTGTGTGTGTGTGTGAGAGAGAGAGTGTGTGACTGTGTTTGTGTGTGTGTATGTGAGTGTACGTATGTGTGCGTGTGCGAGTGTGTGTGTGAGAGAGAGTGTGTGAGTGAGTGCATGTGAGTGTGTGTGTGTGTGAGAGAGAGAGCTTGGGGGAGGGTGAGAGTTTAAAAATCCAGTATTCACCAAAAAAAAAAAAAAAAAAAAAACATTCACTGAACGAATTTTTCCACTTCTGTAGACTTTAAAAGGAAGGGGGAGAAAGGATGACCTTGGTTAATAATCAGCTGTTCCAGAGTCCAATCAGCCTTGCCCACTCACCTGTGGGCTCAAATCAGTGCTCATCCTCGCCTTGACATTGTGATAAATACACATGGGGGGGGAATACATCCTCATCGGCCATCGCTGAACTTCCTGTTCTTTGCAATAATGAAAACCTCATTCTTTTCATTTAATTGTGAGCCAAGCTATGAATTCTGATTGAAATCAATGTTTCAGTGCAGCCAGTTTGAATAAAACTCAAATTACCTCTCATCAGAGGACAAAAGGTCACTGCACATGGCCATTTTTATACCAACTAGAAACAAAAAATACAAAAAAAAAAAAAAAAAAAATCCACTGCTGATATTTTCCTGTGAGTTGTGCACATCATCATGTGTCTGGCTTTATGGGGGGGGGGGGGGGGGGGGGGCACATGAACATGACGAGTGCACGTTGATCATCAACACTTCCTGTGTTGGTAGCAAAGTTGAGTCTGCAGAACCGCAGGATGCTGAGCTCTGTGTTTTTGGCTGGACCGCAAACAGCGGGGGCCAGCCCTACAAACGCGAACGTCTGTGACTGAGTGACTGAGCGACAGAGTGATGAAGTTACGCCATTGGTCGGCCGGATCACGTGTGTTAGGTCCAGCCCCATACTAGGTTTTGACCTGGTCTTGCTAACATTGCCTCCCGATGAAGCCGAAGATCTCCCTGAAGAGCAGGCCTGTGTCCATGGAAGTTCTGCACTGTAATACAGCCCTGAAACCTCCTGTAGTCAAACAACAGAGCACAGTAGGGAATGGTAGGAACAGTAGAGTTGAGCATCTTTTGTTAATATATACAATCTTTTCCATAACCAGATATCATAAACTTGAGAAGAAGAAGTCTGCTTTTTCTGGAAAAGTTCATGTAAAATATGAAACTTCTCGGTGAAGTAGGTCAGCAGTCATGCAGGACTCATGCTGTGTGGGTGAGTCTTTTTTCTCCACCCATAACGGCTCAGCCTCAACAATCCGCTTTCTAGCATCGCCCGCCTCCGCTCGTCCGTGGACCAATCAGAACACGAGAAAGGCGGAGGTGTCTCTTTTCGGGTGGGCAAAACGATGACTGAAGACACCACACAGCGAGATGGGCGAGCAGCTGTATGGTCCTTCCGCGTGCCATTTTCTGGAAAGGGCAAAAAGCACACTTGTATATTTGAGATCGTTTGCGCATGTTAGGGTCTGAAATTGACTAGTGCCAAGGCCTATTTTACAGATCGTTTCTCCTGCGGAAACGATCTGAGACTACCTTAAAGTCTAGAGAAGTTAACCCTTAACGGATGAGTTAGAATTCCTATGCACTGTGCTACGGAGCAGAAGGGGGAGGAGTCACCGTTTCGAACGCTCTCATTAGCCTAAGTAGGTGGTTCCTTCCAAACGCCTTTGGTTTTTTATTTTAGCGGCTGACCTTCTCTAAGCGCTGCCCCCCCAGCACGGTTAAGGCCGCGCGGCACACTCATGACGAGTGGGAGGTTTTCACAATGAGAACTTGTGAATCCCTCCACTTTTGTCAAAGACGGGTGCACGTAACCCCTGCGTTTGACTCTGCGCGGAGTCTGCCTCGGGCGAGCGCGATCGAGCGGCGTGCTCTGGAGGAGCAAAACGCAAGCCGTGTAGGCCGGATCCGCCGCTGAAAAAGAAAGTTATCACAGTGGAGAAAGAGAAGGAAAAAAAGAAAGGAAAGAAGAAAAAAAAAAACACAAGAAAAGAAGTCTATTCTCATGTCCGACACATAAAGGTCTGCATGGAGGAGAACCACCACTGTTAAATCTGCAGGAGACAGGAGCTAACAGCCTCCAGCAATTCCATAGCAACGGAGAAGGAACATAGCAAAGCAGCCCACACTGCTACTGATCTGACAAGGGACTCACACACACCTGGCATGCAGCATCAATGTGTGTCCATGTCTGCATTTCTAGAGGTTTTTGGACAAACATAACTCAATTTGAACCCAATGGATCACGACAGTTCTAAAACATCTTTTTACCATAGCTTTTAATTAATTAATTTATATTTTTCATTTCAATTTTTTAAATTTATTTTTGTAATTTCTTCTTTTTATTAATTTCTTTTAGAAATGTATTTTTTAATCTTCTATTTTATGATCTGAATAACATCTTGTCCTTGTTATATCCTTTTATCTCATGTATTTTATTTATTGTATTATATATTTTGTTATCCATTTTATTATTTTGTTGCTGTTTTATGTATGCTCTTTTTATTATGCTTATATATGTTTTTATATGACATTTGTTTTTACTTTTTGCATACTGTACTTTGAGTCTTGTGCCTTGCGTATGAAAGGTGCTATAAAAATAAATAAATAATAAATGAATTTGAGTTTGACAAGACCCTATCAGATTCTATCAGTCATTTTGAGAGGTGCAAGCTTTTTATATTCTCATGGCTTTATTCAATTTGAATTAGACCTCAAAATCTGAAATTTGGATGCTGAATTGTCCACAGATTTAACATGGGGAGACGCAATGCTAACTTACAAAATCAGGGCTAACGGTGGAAATTGCAAATCACGTTGCAGATTCAAAACTCATTTGGTTCAGTTCAGTACAAAGATCCCAGTCACAGTCAATCCTGGACTATGTGATTTGTTCACTGACAGGGTCAGTCAGATGAGCATGTGCATTAATATTCCAACAGCACATTTGGCTCAGTCATAGCCCATTATCATTCATCACTGTACGTATAAAAATTCCAGTCATAAGCGCTACTACAGAAGGAATCTTACCTCGCATAAACCTTTTTGTGTTTTTTCCTTGTAGTTAGCTTTCTGCATTAAGCTGCCATAAGGCCATTCCAACGAGCTTTTGAAAACGGATTAGAAGCCGCAGACGTAGGCTACAACAAGACCGCTTGTGTGTTCTGAAGTTCTGATGGTAAATGGGCTGCATTTATATAGCGCTTTTATCCAAAGCGCTTTACAATTGATGCCTCTCATTCACCCATTCACTCACTCACACACACACACACACACACACACACACACACACACACACACACACACACACAACACACCCCCCCCCCCCCCCCCCCCCCCCAACGGTGAAAGGCTGCCATGCAAGGTACCAATCAGCTCGTTGGGAGCAATTAGGGGTTAGGCGTCTTGCTCAGGAACACTCCGACACGCCCAGGGTGTGGGATCGAACTGGCAACCCTCCGACTGCCAGACAACCGGCCTTACCTCCTGAGCTATTTTGCCCCTACCATTCCATGGGCGGCACGGAGGTGCAGTGGGGTAGCACTGATTGCCTAACCCGCGTCCGCGCGGGTTTCCTGCGGGTACACCAGTTCCCTCCACTGTCCGATCATATGCTGGGTAAGGCTGACTGGAGCCTCTAAATTGCCCGTGTGTGAGTGAATGGTGTGTGTGTGCCCTGCGATAGATTGGCGGCCTGTCCAGGGTGTGTTCCTGCCTCTCGCCCAATGCATGCTGGGATAGGCTCCAGCACCCCCTGCGACCCTGAGCAGGAATAAGCGAGTATAGATATTGGATGGATGAATGGTTATTCCATGGCATAAAAATGTTGCACTTTAAAATGGTAAAGTTATCAGAAAGGCAACGAGGGTCATATTTTCTCCTCTGTTTTTAATAGCAGAGGATTTTTTTTCTCCCAAGTTGAATGTCCGTGTTCAGTCACCTAAGAGGTGAGTCAGATGCTAGTAGACCTGCAAATATAGTTCTGATTATTCTGTAAGATTGTATTCTTTAAAAGGCTTTCAAAAAACTATTTAAAAAACAGGTGACTGGGTGATATGGTAAATGGACTGCATTTATATAGCGCTTTTATCCAAAGCGCTTTACAATTGATGCCTCTCATTCACCCATTCACACACACACCAATGGTGAAAGGCTGCCATGCAAGGCACCAATGAGCTCACTGGGGGCAATTAGGGCTTAGGTGTCTTATATTCTTTCATTAATGCCGCCACCATATTTTGCTAGATCATTTATTTCCAGCTGATTGGGAGTAGCTCGTATGCAGAGAGTCACTGATTCAGTCGGCATTGCGTATGGCGGTGTGGGTATTGATTTAACCAGCTCACCAGCACTTGATAGTCAGCAGTTCATAATATAGTCACTTCAGTCCATTCAGGTGCATCAGTACAGTTCCTTTGAAAGTCCCACCCCGGTTCATAATGAACTGTGATAGGCTGCCTCATGTGTAGCCGAACCAATAGGATTTTCTTTCATTCACACTTGTTCCCGCTAGAATGCCCTCCTCTACCACTGACACGCATGCGCGTTGCACAAGAGCACGAACGAATCCTTTCGAGTGACGATCCAGTACACTCAGTTCACACACGCGCGCACACACACACGTGCACATGCACACGCGCGCACACACGCGCGCACACACGTGCACATGAACGCACACACACATGCGCACGCACATGCATGTACACGCACACACACACACACACACAATCACAGAGCCCAGGGGCTGGGCAGGTCCATCAGAAACGTCCAACCGCAAGCCCTGCCACCATCACGACCATCATGTCAACTACGCCTCACCAGAGGAGCAGAGCAAACTGCCGTCAGCCTCAGCCCACACACCGAGCATCGCTTCAACCCCAATGCCTGTAAAAATAAAAAAAGAAAATTAAATAATAAACTTCATGAAAGAGTGACGTGGAGGTCATGTGTGAGAAAAAAGGCCTTTGAAAAAAGATAAAAACCCATCAGACAGAGAAAAACAGACACACAAGTCAATGAATGATTTTTTTTCCTTTTTCTTTTTTAAAAGTGAGTTCAACAAGGCGTTTGTCCTCCAGAACGAGGCAGCGTTCTCCTCCAAGGTCAGCGATTTCCCGCCGTTCTGAACGCATCCGCGGCTCGGCTAGGGCAGGGTCGGCGGCGGAGAAAAAAACACGACGCGGCGGAATAATGCTTCTCTCCATGGCGAGATCCCGAGTATTAGCAACCTGCGTAAAGACGCATTTAAACATTTAAAAAAAGCACCTCAAGGTCGCAGAGCGAGCGCTAGCTTACAGAAGCGTTCCAACGAATTTCCTTTCGGCGAACCCTGCTGCGAGCGTCCGACATCATCACTCACAGCTTAACACCGTCTTTAAGCTTAACACCGTCTTTGTCGCGCCCCGACTTTTTACGGTTGTTCTCTTGCTTTAATGATCCCCGTTCCTGTGGCGTCTCTCCCACCACCAATCAACCGTTCCCACAATGCACTGGTAAAAAAAAAAAAAAAATGAGATCCTTCACTTCCTGACACACACCTTCGGTGCAGAACGGAGTGCCTTTTTTTTTATTTATTTTTTTTTTAAGGGGAAAATCACGAGGCACTCATGATTTATAGCCATTAGTGCCGCTCATCTGTCACCAGGTGTACTTGTAAGGACATGACAAACGACAAATGTCCCCTTAAAACGAACCGGAGAGCAGTACACACACGGAGATAATGTGGAGACGGTTCTCTTCTGGAGGAGAGTAAACGATCTGTGATCAAGCCAGGCTGTCAGCTGAATAACAAAATGCATCAAATCTTCTCATTGATAACAAGGTATCGACCCGCGCGATCTCTGTCCCCCCCCCCCCCCCCCCCCCCCCCCCCCCCCAAACATTACTGATGGGAGCACAGTCATGTGACCGGCAGCGCCAGGGCAAACACACTCGCCGGAATTGATTTTCTGTCAGTTGCGTATTTTTCCGTCCCTAAAAAAAAAAATTATAGAAAAATAAAAAAGATTGTGTTTTTTTTTTTTTTTTTTTACGTCAAGGGAAACCTGTGCCTGTGTGACACCAAAATATAGGATTGTGGGATTTGGAGGAATTTGACAGGATTTGGGTGGAATGGCAGTATTTTTTTTAAGAGGCAAATTTGCTCCTCATGGGGGCTTCGGGATGAGCTCAACCAGAGGCTGAAGAGAAACTGCGATTAAACAAGCCCCCCCCCCCCCAAGAGCGAGCCACTCTCTCCTCAGGTGCATTCCCATGGTACCTTGCATCAAACGACCTTTGAACCTGGCAGAACACGCTTGGCCTCATTATGGCTCTCAAAGCTCGTGGTGGAGCGCAACGTTTTGCATGCCAAGCAATCCGTGGAAAAAGCTGCAACCAGAGCCCGCGCTAACATTACATTATTACATTACATTACAGGCATTTAGCAGACGCTCTTGTCCTTACCCGGGAATCGAACCTGCGACCTTTCGGTTACAAGCCCAGTTCCTTACCCACTGTGCCACACTCCGT
>CM077298.1:32947710-33111590 GCA_039654925.1 Anguilla pacifica | reverse complement strand
AGTACACCCCATGCCCCCCCCCCCCCCTCGCCGCCGCCGCCCCCCCCACCCCGTTCTACTCCCAGCAGTTTTGCTACATTCCCCCTTTGGAGGGACCTCCCTGTCGGCCCCCACCGGATTGTTCGCATTGTCAGGATTCCTGTGGGAACCAACCTCAGGGACTGACAGAGGGACGCTGCAGCTTCAACCCGGGTTCCCTGGTCAGTCTCCCAAACTTATTTCCTACCTCAGGTCATTCTCTGACTGCACCAGTAACAGAAAGACCCACATAAAAGCCATGATTCAAAACAACAAAAATGCGAACGGGTCTTTATGACAAAAACATCTAAAAGGCCGCACTGATACTTTGCTATTATGAGACCCAGAGAAACAGGTGCAATTTTAATGTCCTGATAAAAGTTTAATGAATGATGTCTATACTGCAGTAATTAAATAAATTACATGTTTTTTCTCTACCCACAACAGAAATGTAACTAACCATTATTTACCTAATGTAATCCAAATAGTTCCCAGTTTAAAAATTCAGCTACATTTCTCCTGTGTGTTTAACATGTGGAAATTGTACAATTTTAACCATTAACAAAATGCTACACAGATTGAAACGAGTCAGTCAACAAAGCTTTTTCTGTTTCCTTCACAATAGGATGCATGACTACAAAAAGAAGACCACAATTACAGCACCTTCAGCTGGAGACTGCCCCCTCAGGCAAGCATGGGAATTACACCAAACCCAAAAACGTGTATCACACTATAACTGCAACCATCAAGCTGGCTTTTAATCCCAATTATGCAGAGTCAGAGGAACATCACGGCACTTCCGGACCAGACCAGGAACAATGATATGTTGATAAAGCCTGTTCCTGCTGTGAGATCGCCCCCTGTCTGTGTGGAGGAAAAAGGAAGATCCCCACAGTCAGAGATGATGTTCATGTTATTCTCTGTCAATTTTGCAGGTATGATTTCTAGCTATTGTCATGTTGTCAGTTACAGATTTGCCCAACAAAATCAGGAACATTTTTTTTTCTTTGGTCAGCTGCACAAAGTTTAGTTTTTAGAATGGTCAGACACTCAGATAAATTTGAATTGAAACTTCTGACCAGTACTTTCTCAGCTTAGTGTGTGTGTGCGTGCGCGCGCGTGCATGTGTGCTTGCTTGCATGCATGCGTGTGAGCGTGAGTGTGCATGTACTGTATGCATGTGTGTCCACATGCGTGTGTGTGTGTGTGTGTGTACGTATTTCATGTACACACAGTCTCTTTCACTAATGTTTGTGTAATCTTCTACAGCAAAACAAAGCAGTTCAGTGGGACATGAAGGCGAGTTAGACTGTTATCTGGGGAGATTGTTTTTTTTTTTCCCCTCCTAATGATGGGTGTTGAACCTCCGCAGCACCTGCTAGCTAAATGCCCTGCATCAGCGCGTACGGGGGGAGAGGAGGGTCCGCACTCCGTTTAGCAAGGACCCGTTAGCGCCACGCCAAGCCGCTTCTCAGGGGCAGCTGCCAGCCTCCCCGAACCTAAAGAACCAAAATGCTTTCAAAATCACTGAATGGAGAGGAAGAGAGGCCACAACTGTTCATTAACATGGGGGGGGGGGCAGAATTGAATTGTGCTCAGTTTCCCAGAGGTCAGTCTGCTTGGAGTTGGAAAGCATCAGTAAAACGGAGGCGTCGTTGCAGTGTGACCCCAAAAGACAGCCGAACAGTTTGTGTTTATTGGGAAAACAGAAAAGAAAAAATTCAGAGCAACTTGCTTGCATAACTAAAGGAATATGTCTGGCAACAGCAGAGATGGCTAATTTGGAAGGTTAAAAGGATATCAACATGAATATTTAAACACTCCCAACTCGGGTTTATTCTTTTAATGCAATCCTCATCTCATCATTATGTATCATATAATTATTTTTTTAAATGATAAACATCTTGCGGAAATTAATGCTCATATTCGCTCGTATCTTTTGAGATATTCCGTGGAATTCTCATGAATATTTGTATTGATGAAAACTGGAGTTTTGTACTGGGATTGCTCTACCACCCCCCCCCCCCCCCCCAATCTCATCTCCGAGGCAAGCGCTAGAAATTCTCCCACTGTGTGATTTCGTAAGCACCTAATTATGGGCTGAATTTATCCCGAGGTCTTCGCGATCTGAGAGCGGTTCCCAGGCTCACCAGAACCAGTCCATCCGGACTCCACCAGGGCACAGAAAAACCAGGCTGTGAGATCATAAACACTTCACTCACTCCCAGTCTCTCAGAAAAATATATTTACACTTCTCCTTTTTTGGCCTCAGCCAGGCAAGTTTACACACACACACAGCTGAAATCGATCTATATTAATAGTAGCTTGATTTGGGCCAAAGATGAGATTTAATTGGACTATTATGGGGCGACATAGCTCAGGAGGTAAGAGCGGTTGTCTGGCAGTCGGAGGGTTGCCGGTTCGATCCCCCCGCCCTGGGCGCGTCGAAGTGTCCCTGAGCAAGACACCTAACCCCTAATTGCTCTGGTGAATGCGAGGCATCAATTGTAAAATGCTTTGGATAAAAGCGCTATATAAATGCAGTCCATTTACCATTTACTATTGTCGTTGTCCCAATATACAGGAACTCGGAAAGAATCGATTTATTGACCGAGGTGTGTCTGACGAAGACTTTCTTCCGGTAGCTAGTAGCAAGCGGCGCCCTCGTCGAACGGCAGACTTTTGTCGGTTTTGTCCGTCTGTGTTGTCTGTGCCTGGACTATTAAAGACAAAAAGTGGACAACTCCACAGCGCTGTACGTTTCGCACGTTCCATACCCCCTCGAGTGTGCGCTCGCCGTTCGACTTCCGGGCTAATCACCTGTCCCAGAGGAACCTCTAACCTGCGGGACGTGCGCGGAACGCCTAGGCCGATTTTTGGCCTATTGAAGCGTATACATGCCGTAGCAAATCAACCCCCAACTGCATTATCTAGGTGTGTTAGTGCGACTCTTAAAAAAAAAAATCGACTTAGTACGATTTCAGTCGGACTAAAATGTTTACGTGATTTTTTAAAAGCCCAGTTTTAGCCGGACTAAAACAACAAATCGACTTTTTCAAACATCACGTAAACCCACTGAGTGAAAATTGCATGCGCACCTGTTCACAGCCACTGAAGATTCCACACTTGTAGAACTCCCGGGCTCCCTCTGAGTTTTACACACACAGGAATCTGAAGTTGAAATTAAACGCACTGGAACTCTAATTACTTCCTTGCAATGCATTTAGACGAACGCATATTAATAGGTACATACTACTAAATGTCCGAGGTCCTGGAATCAGCAGCTTTTGATGAAGAGGACAGAATGAGGATCCCCTGCCAACACAAGCACATTCAGCGCTGATCGTTTGTAACATCTCAAAATAAGCATAAAGTGCCGCGTGTATAAATCAATATCGACGTGATCTTCCTTCCCATTAGCCTGCGATAAGCATTTTGCATTAAGCAGATTAAAACATCTAATTTCTGCGCTTTGCTAATAGATCTTATTTGGGCACTCTGCGTACTGGTTAGTGCACAAGCCCTTAACTACAGGGTTCTGTCTCCTGTTATTCACCTGCAGTAGCACACCTGCAGGGGTGTGCAGCCCGACAGGCTTTTAGATATGCAGGTGTTAATCGGGGCTCCCCTTGGTTACATCTCTGTGCGGTGCTACAGGGAAGGTGGACCCCCCAAACTGGAACACCTGAAGCTGAGCCCCAAAGCCAGGGTTCTTCACAAAGCGAATGGCAGTTAGAGCTGGGTGACTTACAGAATTACTCAGAGTCTCAGTGTTCACATAAACAGAAGGTTTGCATGATACAGAAAAGCATGAGAGTCTTTGCAAGCCCAGCTCCTTATCCCCATTATACTAAACTGCCGCCCCCTATTTGCTGTCATACCTGCTGTTGTCACTGTGGTTTTGTTTTTGCTCCCGGTGTTATTTTAGTTTTTCGGTTTGTGTTGGCATTGTCACGTTACTGCGGTTTCCTTAACTAATTAGCAGCCGGTTTTGTGGTTGCTGCTGTCATGGACGTGTTTTTGTTGTTGCTATTGTAGTTACTACAATTTGAAGTACTTACTTGCTGTTGTAGTTGCTCACAACACCAAAAAATGCAATAACAACACAAGTGCAAGAACAGAACTGTATCCAGGTAAAGTTACAATGCAGGAGATAATTACTGAAAAAAATACAATATTAAATATCCGGATGAATAAAATACAATTATCGCTGTATTAATTTACAAGGTTGCAGAAGAGGCAGAAAAATATAATTGGTCGCACGTTGGCTGACCCAACACACCGGGATGAACAAAGGGCACTTAAAACTGGACACGCCACTGTGGGTTAAGGACAAAATGACTACATACCAAATTAACTTAGCCGCTGTGTGATTAAAAATAATTTTTGTAAAACTAATTTGCACTTACTGTAGCATAAAATTAAGGCTGCTTTGGAACAGTTGGTTCAATTTTCAGGAGACCATCCGGACTTTTTAAATTTTAATGAAGATCCAATTTGCCTTTATATTTCAGTCTGCCCTCAATGTTTCTAATGACCAATCCAACCCCCCCCCCCCCCCCCCCGAACAAATCAGATTATCTGTAGTTCAGCGTCATCACATGTATGCTGGGTAGTTCAGCAGGGCTTGGAAGAGAATCTTGTTTAAATTTAATATAAGGTGTGATTGAGGAAGTTGACTGGTTTCTGACAGTTTCCTGATGGCATAATTTGCCGATCTCCCAACAAATATAAGAGTCACCCACCCCACCCCGCTCATGGAAATACATTTGTCCCACTTTAAAGATGACAGTTGGAGAGTTGGAGTACTTCATTTGGACAGAGATGTTTTCAGTCGAATCTCAGATGGTGTTGGGAGAATATACGCAGGCCTTGGTTATTTTTCAGTTCAGAACCTTCTCAAGTGTAAATGGGAATGCTCGATCAAACACTGCAACTTGGCTGAAATGCAACTTTTCTTTTCTTAAAATTTATTTCTCGTTTTTTTTTTTTTTACAAAGCACTTAAAAACTGATGCCAGAGTTTCCAGACAGAAAAATTATGACTGGAGAATGGATGCTGTCGTGTGGGGGGGGGGGGGTTTAAATCAAACCCTAATATTTCTGGCGCGTGGCAAACGCTCGTGCGCTCTGGAGAAAAAGTGCGAGACTGGGGCACAGGGTGGGGGGGGCGTGCCCCTGACCAGGGGTCACAGCATCATTCTTCCCTCTGCCACTAAGAGGGGAGAGGAACAGGGCAGAGGGTTTTAGGAGCAGAGCCAAAAGCTTCCGGAAGGTTCTCGGTGGCGGCGGCGGCGGCGGCAGTGGCGGTGGCCGGGCCGGCCTGCTGGGGACCGATGGGGGAGGAAGCCTGCTTCTGACAGCGATCAGCGCCAGACACACGCCACAGTCTCCCCTGTCACTCTAAAGTAGAGAGCCCTCTAGTGGTACCTGAGGGAACAGCACGTTTCTGCCAAGCGTCCTTCAGGCCTGGCGGGAGCTTGTGCCTTTGCACGCAGGACAGGGTCACAGTCCCAGAAAATAACATTTTAAAAAAGGGGCAACATTTCACAGAGGTCCCACATTGGCTGGATGGGCCATGAACCTGAATCTGTGATCGGCTGATGGGTTGACTGGCACCTCGAGCTCTGCCCCTTTTAGCTGAAGGGGCATTTTCTGCATAAATGCCGATCTGCCCCCCCCCCCCCAACCCCCCAACCCCCCAACCCCCCATGGGGTCTTCACACAGGTAACCATAGAGACTACAGCACTCTGCCCTCCCGTCCCACAGGGGGCGAACTCCCTTCCAGCCGGAGTAAATTTTTAATGACGTGATTTGTCATGCGAGTCTCGGAAGACTCCAGTGACAGAGTTCCCAGTCATCGCTCTGAAGAGATGAGTCTCGTTAAAAAGCCTTTGAAGCCCTGATCCTAGTAATTAACCCTAGTATTTTTTTTTGTTATTGTGCCTCACTGTGTACCTGCAGACTGAGTGATGGTATATAAATGAATACTTATCTATTCTGCCAATGAACAAGAATGATAAAAAGCATTCTAGAAAATCCCAGTGTTCACAAAGAACATATTCAGGGTGAGAACATGGCCCACAGCCTGCCATTGGAACTCTGAGTGTTCCAAGCCCCTGAGCGGTGTGTTAATTCCCTAAGCAGTGTGTTAATTCCCTGAGCAGTGTCTTAGACCCTGAGCAGTGTGTTAATCCCCTGAGCAGTGTGTTAGACCCTGAGCAGTGTGTTAATTCCCTGAGCGGTGTGTTAAATCCCTGAGCAGTGTGTTAAATCCCTGAGCAGTGTATTAATTCCCTGAGCAGTGTGTTAGACCGTGAGCAGTGTGTTAGACCCTGAGCAGTGTGATAATTCCCTGAGCCGTGTGTTAATTCCCTAAGCGATGTGTTAATTCCCTGAGCAGTGTGTTAAATCCCTGAGCAGTGTGTTAATTCCCTGAGCAGTGTGTTAGACCGTGAGCACTGTGTTAGACCCTGAGCAGTGTGTTAAATCCCTAAGCGGTGTGTTAATTCCCTGAGCAGTGTGATAATTCCCTGAGCAGTGTGTTAATTCCCTGAGCAGTGTGTTAGACCCTGAGCAGTGTGTTAATTCCCTGAGCAGTGTGTTAATTCCCTGAGCAGTGCGGTAATTCTCACAGCACTGTATTATTTCCCTGAGCACTGTGCGTTAAGTGGCTTCAGTATCACCCAGGGAGGGAGGGTAGCAGTCAGCCCATTTCATAAAGAGGAGGCTGATGTTTCAAACTGCCAGATTCACACACACAGGAGGCCTGCTACTGCACTGAAGCTGTGGAGAGCATCTCATGTCTGTCAGCTTGTTCAGAAAGTGCCAAGAAGTAATCACTGAGCACACGCACACACACACGCGCACACACACACACACACACACACACTGAGCCATGGCAGTGCCCTCACACACACACACACACACACACACACACACACACACACACACACACTGAGCAATGGCAGTGCCCTCACACACACACACACACACACACACACACAGAGCAATGGCAGTGCCCTCACACACACACACACACACACTGAGCAATGGCAGTGCCCTCACACACACACACACACACACACACTGAGCAATGGCAGTGCCCTCTCACACACACACACACACACACACACACACACACACACACACACTGAGCAATGGCAGTGCCCTCACACACACACACACACACACACACACACACACACACGTGGCTTCGGCCCAAAGCGAAGGCGACCCCGTGATTTATGCCCCTGCGCTGCAAAAAACTCCGAGCGCAATCAATGTCCCCCCGACTGACAGGTGAGCAACACCCCCTCGATGGCTGGCGCCGCCCGGTGGCGCATCCACGAGACGGCGGCCGCGGAGGAACGCGGTCGCTTTGCCCCCGGCGAGTAATCAATCAGCCGCACGATGACCGTGTGACGGACGCCGCCGCGGCCGGCGAGGACGACGCCGTTCAGCACTGTCAGGGAGCTTTTAAACACCTGTGGAAACACAACCCTGGATCCATACCGCCGTTTCCGCGACACCAGTACCGGTTAAATGAAAAACGTTTTCATAAATCCGAGCTTCCCGCGTTTTTCAGCAGTCACCAGTGGGGAAAAAAAAAGATAAAAGTTGAGGATGAAAGTTAATTTAATTCTGGTCACACTTTGGAATGGCGCCGATTGGAAAAAAAAAAAAAAAAATTTTTTTTTAGGTTTTTTCGGGGTTCAGGAGAGTCGGTGCAGCTCCAAGTCAGCAGTCTGACACGGGTGGGGGTGGGGGTGGGATTTAGGAGGAGCACGAGGGGGGTCACACAGCCCCTCCCCCCCACACTGGTCATTACGCCTCAGCCCAGAGAGAATCCATTAGGATGACAGGGCCCCGGGGCCGGGGCCTCCTGCGTGAGCCTCGTCTGGGTCTGCCGTTGCGTGCGTTAATGACTCAGCGGGGGAAGGTGCCTCCTCCGTGCGCTTCTCATGCCAGGCACACCTGGAGGGGTCACCGTGCGACACCTGTGGGCCGAATCCCTCCCGCCCTCCCGCCCTCCCGCTCCGCCATCATCCTCCTGATCTGGAGGTGTGCTGCTGGTCGTAATTACATCTCCCACCATGAGAACAAGAGCTGAAGCCGCGGGCTTCTGGGAAATAACATTTCAAAGTTACCCCTCCTTTTCTTTTTTCTTTTTTTTTTTTTTTACTTTTCCACTTTCTTCACTTTTTTTTTTTTTTAAAGTTACACAATTTTTTGATGTTCTGGCTCGGCGGGCTACACTGGATTTGAAATGAAACTATGGAGACGAGGTTAAAGTGCAGACCGTCAGCTTTAATTTAAGTGTATCTGCATCCACATCCACGGGTGAACTGTGGAGGAATCGCAATTTATTGCATTTGCCCTTTTTATACACGGCCTCCCCCCTCTCTCTCCCCACACCCCTCCCCCTCCGCCACCCGTTTCATGAGACCAAAAAACTTTTGCAGACTGCAGTGTGTGCGTGTGTGTGTGTGTGAGTGTGTGTGTGTGTGTGTGTGTGTGTGTGTGAAGTATGCCGTAAATAGAATTGTCTGTGTGCCATGTGTGCCTTTGTGCATGGGAGGAAGTCTTCTCAAGGTAAGTCTGTAAATGTGAAAAATCTTCAGCTGGAGTCAAACTGCTTTGATGGGAAATTAAATCAGTGTGGAAGTATTCAAATCCGCTCCCCCTTGAATCTCTTCTTAAAAACAAAGCACAAAATTTAGCTATGCAGAACATTACTGGGCATTACAAGCACTTAGGAGACGCTCTTACCCAGAGTGACGTACAGTAGTGGAAAACATCAGTGTCATTTGCATATTTCCATATTTGCATATAGCATTAAATATTAAAATCATAGTGTTTGCACATAATGTCTAGTTTGTATGCATGCTTGTGTGTGCATGAGTGTGCGCGTGAGTGTGTATGCATGTGTGTGTGAATGTTTATGCATGCATGTGTGAATGCTTAGGCATGCATGTGTGTGCATGTGAATATTTGTGTGTGTGCGTGTGTGAATGTTTACACATGCATGTGTATGTGTGTGAATGCGTATGCATGAACGTGTGAAAATGTCAATGCTTATGCATGTGAATGCTTACGTATGTGTGTGAGTGTGACTCCATATGCATGCATGTTTGTGCGTGTGAAAGTTTGCATTTGCAGTTTATAAAGAACATTTAGAGGCTTTTCTGGAAATGCATGAATATATAAATTGATAAATTCATGACACTGCAAAATTTTCAGTGCAAAATCCAAGTAATTTTAACTCTAATAGAATATTGCTGCTGGACTCTAACAGTTAAAGTTGATTTAACACTGGGAAGACTGTAACTGAAATAGATTTTAGAGAATGCCATCTGGCTAAAATGTCAGTAATATTACGTATCTACGGTTTTTTCTTATTTTCCATTTCCATTTAAGTGTTTCATATTTTAATACTGACAGAAATCCAGCTTCATTTTCTGAATTTATATTTATGCAGTGAAATCAGTGACTAGGTACACGCCAATGTAAAAAAACATAATCACGGTTACAATAACAGATCGTTTCTTATTCAGTGTTGGAAGGAAAACTTCAGGGAAAACTCCTGCAATCAGAGAATATTACTTACTTTAATATTTCTGATCTCTAATATAATATATTATGCGTGCAGAAAATCATGTAAATATATTCACAGCTGGGAAGTACGTATTCACATTTGGTTAGCCTGTTAGTTTGTTACAAAAAAATAAAATCATCTGATGCCTGGAAATATTTCAAGAAATCTCTGTTCATAAAATATCTGCTGCAGCTAGATCATGCTGTCACATTATGCAGGAATCCCTATAAGGTCTGAAAGCTTCTGAGAACACTTCTAATTTATGCTACTTACTCGTGCTATTATTCTACTGTGCTTTTATTCATAAAGAACCTCGCCTTTCACAATTTTATTTTAAAATTTAAAAATGATGCTTGGGTTCTGGGCCGGCATTGTCTGCACACCACGCAACGCTGCAGGTCAGGAGAGCGACCGGGCTGCGCAGGTCAGGAGAGCGACCGGACTGCGCAGCACAGGGCACCGAGCTCGGGTTCGAATGCCAGGCGCAGCTGCGCACGCGGGCGAGCGAGCGAGCGAGGCCGCTTCTTCCCCTCGGTTGAGCGCGGCAGCGCTGCAGCAGGAAGCGTTCTAAATTGGGAGGCTCCGCCGACTGGCCTGGATACGTCTGTCAGAAGCGTCCGCCGAAATATACGTGATGTGATGTCGCAGATTGAGGATGCGGTCGGACCCGCCCGCAGAGTCAGAGCCGGCTGGGCGGGGCCGGGCTGGGGCTGCGTTCCGGCGGGTATGATTTAAGGGGGAAGGGAGATTTAATTAACACCGCTGTCACTCTGTCTCCGCCGGGGCGGACAATCGGCCATCTCCCTCCCTCCCTCCCTCCCTCCCGCAGCCAACGCTCGGTCCGAAGCACCTTCCCACAATGCAGCAGGGTTCCAGAGGTCACGCTCGTCACGGGCTCCAAGTTCACAGTGCCCCGGGTATCTCAGCCCTCTTTTTTGGGAGTTCTCCCCCGGCTTTCGGAATGGCTCCAGCGCCCCTGCACCTGCCATTCAAGGAAGCGACCATGCTGAATCTCTCAAAGATCACGCACCCCAAAAAAAAAAAAAAAAAAAAAAAACTCGCCGTGTCAGCGGATTTTCCAAAGCGCACGCAACAGCTCCGAAACACTCCCGTTGCCCCGGCGACTCTCGAGGGCCGCTCTCGCCCGCGTTCCCGCTGCACTTTGAAGAGAGAGAGATCACTCGGCAGATCCGGCTCTCTGTTCTTTTTTTGATTGACATAATTGCACGGTAGCTTCCAGAAAGGCGAGCGGAGGGAAAATGCCTCGCCCCCATTGGCTGAAGCGTCCTCGCGTCCGTCTCCGATGGATTGTTAAAAAAAAAAAAAAAAAAACATCAAAGCGTAAAATGAGTTTAGCTTGGCTGACATCCAGGCAGCTTTCACCAGCCCCCTTTGTCCTTGAGTGGCGTCCTCAACAAGGGGCTTGTGCTCTGAGCAATATTTCCTACATAATAAAGTTATGCATTTTTAATATTCCAATATTTAAACCCCTTCCTTTAGCAGTGCAACACAGCGCGGACCCTTGCTATTTAGCTGGTTGAATAAGTTTTGAAAAAATAATAATAATAATGATTTATCTATTCACAACCGGTTCGATGCGTACAGTCAGTGAACCTGTGCCATGATGGTGCTGAGCAGGCTAATTGCTCACTGTTTCCAGTAGGAGTGAAAAGACCCCATAAGGGCCACTTTAAGCAAGCTACTGTTTCTGCCAAAATCTCCTCACTTGATTTCCTCCAGTATAGAGCTGCAAGTTAGCAACCGCAAACTGCAATCATTACACGCCATTATTCAGACATGACTCCAGTGAAACAAACCCCCTCCATTAACACACTGCTCCAGTGAACCTGACCCACTCAGTTAAAACACTGCTCCACTGATGCTAACCCACTCCATTAAGACACTGTTCCAGTGATGCTTTCCAACAGACCACCAATTTAAATTTGTTTATTTTTCAGTCACAGACGTCCCATACGTGTCAGCATGTGATCCTTTTACCAGACTTCATACTGCACAGAAATTCCTCAGAACTGCTGCTTACAAACCCCCCATGCTCATGAAGGTCTCGAGTTCATCTGTGAATAATGTGGCCTCATGCACAATGCTATTGTACTTGCATGAGTGGCCGTGTACTGTGCTGATTCATTTCAGCATCACCACAGAAGCATAAAAGAGCTTCCTGTTTGCAGAAAGCAGAGGTGAGCCACACTCACAGCACAGTAACAGTGGCCTGTGCTCTCCAGAGAGCGTACATACCGTAGACTGTAGAAAAACATGGACAGAGTCACTGTGACATCACCCATTGACTCTCCATGGGCTGGGTGAAAAGTGTTTTTTGAAACCAGGGAAGTGTAGTTTGCCACGTTGTACAAATTGGAGCCAGAGACTACGCAGTAGGGACTTGAAGTCCAGTCGCCCGGTAAGTGTGTGAGATGCAGTGACTCGGTAGTGATGCAAACTGTCCCCGATTCGCCCACAAAATATTACCGGCTTGTCCAAATAGCGCAGCAACTTAACAAATCGGCATATGGGGAGACATTAGACAAAGAAAAAAAAAAAAAAAAAAACAGCTATTGAGACTAGTTTTTCTTGTGGAAAAAAATGATTGACTACATATTTCGACCGTAATGTTGCCATTGACTTACACTAAAACGGGTGGCAGAAGCACCTATACTGGAGCCAACCTCATAGTGGCGCTAGTGAGCAACGTCCCTCAACAAGACCAGGAAGTCAGCTTCAGAAAACACAGCTCGGTTTTGGCTGCTCGGTACTTACAGAACGCTGCCGCGGGAGGAAGTCGCACAGCGCACCGCTTCCTGTCCCAATCCGTTACGTTACATTACAGGCATTTAGCAGACGCTCTTATCCAGAGCGACGTACAACAAGCGCATCAGTTCAAAGTGCAGAGGTGCAGAAAAACACACTAGAGTGAAGTAAAGATCGTAGTGCCAGAAGTGGCCACATAGATCAGGACTCCAACCCTGTAGGGTAACCTGTTCAGCAAACAAACAAACAATCCTGCCAAGTACAAAACTAGCACTGAAATCACATTTGCCTAATCAGAATCAGACAAAAACAATCCTGCCAAATACAAAACTAACGAGATCGCATTAGCCTAACCAGGTACACTGAGCTAAACTAGAGGCTATCCCCGCTCGCCGTCGCCGCCTCAATCGCGCCGACGCTCTTCGTCGTTCCGAGCACCCTTAAAGAGACAGACCCCCGCCGACGAAGCCGTTACCGAATAAAGACGGACGGGCGTAGCGAGCGCCTCTGTCCTCTCGGGCCCAAAAAGCAGAGAGTCAGAGCCCCCGTAACTGCCTCTCTGGTCTGGATCAGCCCCCGTAACGGGCTCTCTGGTCCGGATCAGCCCCCGTAACTGCCTCTCTGGTCCGGATCAGCCCCCGTAACGGGCTCTCTGGTGCGGATCAGCCCCCGTAACAGGCTCTCTGGTTGGGATCAGCCCCCGTAACTGCCTCTCTGGTCCGGATCAGCCCTGTAACGGGCTCTCTGGTCAGGATCAGCCCCCGTAATGGGCTCTCTGGTCCGGAACAGCCCCCGCAACTGCCTCTCTGGTCCGGATCAGCCCCCGTAACGGCCTCTCTGGTCCGGATCAGCCCCCGTAACGGGCTCTCTGGTCCGGATCAGCCCCCGTAACGGGCTCTCTGGTCCGGATCAGCCCTGTAACAGCCTCTCTGGTCCGGATCAGCCCCCGTAACGGGCTCTCTGGTCCGGATCAGCCCCGTAACGGGCTCTCTGGTCCGGATCAGCCCCCGTAACGGCCTCTCTGGTCCGGATCAGCCCCCGTAACTGCCTCTCTGGTCCGGATCAGCCCCCGTAACTGCCTCTCTGGTCCGGATCAGCCCCCGTAACTGCCTCTCTGGTCCGGATCAGCCCCCGTAACTGCCTCTCTGGCCTGGATCAGCCCCCCTCACCCAATCCACCCCGGGGGGCAGGTTAAATTAAACCTGGTGGAGGAAGGAGAGGAGAGACTGGAGAAGAACGGTGTGTTGGGGAATTGGGGGGGGGTTGTACTAGTACAGCTTGTACAGGGCCGCTAACCCAGGTCCAATAGTTCACCTGAAGTACTCTTACCCTTTACACGTCAGTACAATCCCTGCACACTACCAAGAAGCATCTTATTTTTACCAATGCTCTGAATAAAATTCTTCTTTCTTATGACTGTGTGCACTTTGGTTGACAATTTTTCTGCATTTCATTTAAAATTCTCAGGATTCATTTACAGTGAAATTTCACTGGCCTCCTAATACATGTCCATCCTAAAGTGAATCCCAGGTGAGAGCCCCAGGTGCGAGCCCCAGGTATGAGCCCCAAGTATGAGCTCCAGGTCTGAGCTCCAGGTGAGAGCCCCAGGTCTGAGCTCCAGGTCTGAGCCCCAGGTGAGAGCCCCAGATCTGAGCTCCAGGTCTGAGCCCCAGGTGAGAGCCCCAGGTCTGAGCTCCAGGTCTGAGCCCCAGGTGAGAGCCCCAGGTGTGAGCTCCAGGTACAGCTCCAGATGTGAGCCCCAGGTGTGAGCCCCAGGTGTGAGCCCCAGGTGAGAGCCCCAGGTGAGAGCCCCAGGTCTGAGCTCCAGGTGTGAGCTCCAGG
The DNA here is from genome assembly GCA_039654925.1 of Anguilla pacifica. NCBI lineage: Eukaryota > Metazoa > Chordata > Actinopteri > Anguilliformes > Anguillidae > Anguilla > Anguilla pacifica. The sequence goes on along the minus strand of CM077298.1, from coordinate 33,097,366 downwards.
TGAGAGCCCCAGGTGAGAGTCCCAGGTGCAGCTCCAGGTATGGGCCCCAGGTGAGAGCCCCAGGTGAGAGCCCCAGGTGTGAGCTCCAGGTACAGCCAGTGTCTGCAGATCTCTCCTCTCCACCTCATCCAAGGCTCCTCAGTGCTCTGCAATCACTGCATCTACTCACTGAGTCATTCTTTTCTCATTTCAACACAAAAACTTTCTCCTCATCAAACATATTTCTCAGACACAATTTTAGGAATTGCCAGCCTCACCAAAATATGACCGAATGACAAAAGAAGCACTTGCACTTCTCTGTTGAAATGCCCACTGTGCTCTGATTGTATGATAAGGGAGAGGAATCTTGTTTCTCGTCTGAATTTGGAAGGGAAATTGTAAATTTAAATACGGGCACACAAAATTCTGAAAACTGTTAAATTCATCATATTGTGCAACTGATCGCAAACTGTGGATGATTGCATGCTGGTTTTCGAGTTTACAAGAGACTGGAAACGGCCTCATTGCAAGTCAATGAACAGACTGGTGCGAGACTCTTCATTTTAAATTTGCAGCCCTCTCTCATTCGCGCACTCACACACGCAAACACACACAAACCCAGCAGAAGGGATAAGCAATCAGCTGGGCCCACACCTCACCCGGGGAAGCTTCAGTGTGCAGGAACACATCAGCCATTTTCCTCTCCTCGTACTGTAGCACATCCTGCACACTGCACAAGATCCTGCAGTCACTTAGTACCTTTACCCAAAGAGCCCACAGCGTGTAGACCGGGTACACGGGTACATGAGCACACACACACAAGATGCACTGAGCACACACACGAGCCCCACACACCTGAGACCTAAGCACACACACCTGAACACACACACACCTGAGCACTGAGTACACACACCTGAGCACACACACCTGAACACACACACCCGAGCACACACACACCTGAGAATTGAGTACACACACCTGAGCACACATACCTGAGCACGGAGCACACTCACCTGTACACACACACACACACACACACACACACACACACACACACACATCTGAACACACACCTGAGCACCGAGTACACACACCTGAGGACACACACCTCAGCTCCATACACTTAAACACTCACACCCGAGAACTGTGTATATACACGTAAGCACACACCCCTGAACACACACACCAGAGCACTGAGACCACACACCTGAGCGCACACACACGCACCTGAGCACACACACCTGAGCATTGAGTCCACACACCTGAGCACACACACACACACACACACACCTGAGCACACACACACACACACACACACACACACACACACACACCTGAGCACACACTAGGGTCTGTCCCACCAGGGGGCTCCTATAACACAGTCCGTTCCACAGAGGGGCCCCCACTAAAATTAGAAATTGGGTTGATAGGAAACAGAGGAAATGAAAGATTGTTAATTCATGTTCCTGATGAATAAGTGATTAACTGAAGCCGAGAGGCCTGCAGCATGTGGAGAATTAGGGTACAAAGGGAGGGAGGGAGGGAAGGAGGGAGGGAGAAAGAGAGAGAGAGAGGGGGAGAGCAGGAGGGAAGGAGAGAAAGGAGAGAAAGGGAGAGAGAGAGAGAGAGGGAGAGATTTAACTTGGAGAGAAGTGACAAGTGTCCATCTATCAACAGTAGATGACCAACCACGTGATCGCATGAACAAGCTGAGAGTCACTGGAACTTTCTGGAATCATATATGAATGGCTTCAGTTAGAGAACATAAACCCTGCATTCATGAGTGCACATCCATCTGCAAATAGGACCGCCAAATACAGGCACCAATCCCCCTGCTCACGTACAATTAGCCGCACAAATCAGCTTAACACTCCCACTCCTTATCTACCAATAAGCAACCCCCGTTTACCGATACTCAACCCCTTTCATCCACCCCATCGATGATGAAATCCCCCACTCACTCTGACTACCAATACTCGACCCCACGTCTACTGATGCTCAACCCCACGTCTACGGATACTCGACCCCATGTCTACTGATACTCGACCCTACGTCTACTGATGCTCAACCCCACGTCTACGGATACTCAACCCCATGTCCACTGACACTCAACCCCATGTCTACCGATACTCAACCCCATGTCCACTGATACTCAACCCCATGTCTACTGATACTCAACCCCATGTCTACTGATGCTCAACACCATGTCTACTGATGCTCAACCCCACATCTATGGATACTCAACCCCATGTCCACTGACACTCAACCCCATGTCTATCGATACTCAACCCCATGTCCACTGATACTCAACCCCATGTCTACTGATACTCAACCCCGTCTACCGATGCTCAACCCCATGTCTACCGATACTCAACCCCATGTCCACTGATACTCAACCCCATGTCTACCGATGCTCAACCCCATGTCTACTGATACTCAACCCCATGTCTACTGATGCTCAACACCATGTCTACTGATGCTCAACCCCACATCTATGGATACTCAACCCCATGTCCACTGACACTCAACCCCATGTCTATCGATACTCAACCCCATGTCCACTGATACTCAACCCCATGTCTACCGATACTCAACCCCATGTCTACCGATACTCAACCGCATGCCTACCGATGCTCAACCCCATGTCTACTGATACTCAATACAAAGAGACCATCTCTGCCCAAGCTCCATTATCTCAGAACTCACCTCTCTCCACACAACAATTTCCCAACAAACCTCAACTGTCAGCGGAACACATCATATCCAAAACGCCCCTCTCCTCTCCAACTTCCGACCATCAAACAGGACAGCAGGCGAGCCAGATTAAAGTGGTGTTTATCCCCATCTAGTGGCAGGTTTAGGACCCACCGCAATTGCCATGACAACGGCCATGAAAAGACACAATGACAACTGATAATCAGCAGGTCATTTTCATCAGGCTATCATCAAATCAAATCAAAATCAAATCTAAATGTATTTATATAGTGCATTTCACAAACACAATTGTCACAATGCACGTCACAGACAACTGTAGCCTAAACCCCGACAAGAGTAAGCCTAAAGCAACAGTGGAAAAACTACCGGTGGCAGATGGGAAGAAACCTCGGAAGGAACCAGGCTCAAGGGAGGGGGGGGGAACCCATCCTCCTCATAACAGCTGATATTTAAATTTACAATCACAATGGGGGCGACATAGCTCAGGAGGTAAGACCGATTGTCTGGCAGTCGGACGGTTGCGGTTCATACCCCGCCCTGGGCATGTCGAAGTGTCCTTGAGCAAGACACCTAACCCCTAACTGCTCTGGCGAATGAGAGGCATCAATTGTAAAGCGCTTTGGATAAAAGCGCTATATAAATGCAGTCCATTTACCATTTACAATCCTCCTCAACCTCCTCTAGTTTCCCCCCCCCCCCCCGTTGTCTCTGTGTTTACTGTACTCAGTCCAGTCTTCAAACAGACAGGCTAATGGTCACTTGCCACCTGACGTACTTGCCTTTATAAATGAGACAGGGAAGTGTGTCCACTGTCTCAGCGTAAAAGCTAAATTCTGTGACACTTCACTGGAGCAGCTTCTACAGTCTATTTTCAGCACCAGGACCACACATGCATCTTAAATCCTCCTTAAATCAACTTGGCAACTTTGGGCTCCTGCTTAACAACAAATTGCTCATGCGGTTTATAAGTAGTTCATAAACATATTAAAAGCTATTTTATAGATACATAACCATGTTAAAAGTATTAACAGAACACCCTCAATCCAGGTAAATCCAGGCAACATCAGTCCCATGATTCCATGACACGTTCGCACTGAAGCTTGTTCCTAAAAGTGTATTTGTAGTCATATTTTGTCCTATCTGACCACCCTTTATCCCCCCTTGGGCTGTATGTTTCCTGACTGGAATTTTAGATAAAAAATACAGGAGTCCTCCTTCTCCCACACAATATAGCACAGATTAAAAGATAAATCTGCCATACAGAATTTTTTTTTTTTTTTTTCATTTTTCGAGGCTAACATTTATTTTCTCTTTGAGTGAGCTGAGGGGTTTATTTTTTTCTCCTCCTCTCTTTCAAGCAGGAGGATTATCTGGAGAGGGCACAAAGAAAGCTGGATTCATTTCCAGGAGACCGAATATTGGCCACACTATCTTCTGACAGACAATAACACCAAAGGGGGGGGGGGGGGGGGCTTGTGTCCAGAAAAGGCAAAAAAAAAAAAAGGGGTTCGTTCTACCCTCTTGCTATCAATATGTACAGCTGTTCAGAAAAATGAAACCGCATATCCTTATGAATAACAAAAACAGAGCCCACACAAAACCAAGCACAGCCAAAGCAATGCAAAGAAAGATGCTTATCGCAGTGATTTTGCTTCAGAACAATCCGATTCACAGCCGAGGGCAAGAAAGCTGAGGACAGAATCTGCTTTCTTAACCTCCTGCAATTTATACTTCCATTGGATACACTGCAGACCAAAGGCTTACGCAAGCAAGCAAGTCATCTAATTTCCTTTGACAGATAAATCAGTGACTGGAATGCTTTTTTTTCAAAAACAGTAGGAAGAGAGAGCTTGTAGATGCACTCTACATGCACATCCTTTGAATAAGACTTCTTTTTCTTAGGTAGTTTTTTTTTGTGTGTGTACAAGTTCCACAGGATATAAAGCCAGGTGGAAGTGTTTGGTTTGACGGGAAATGGAAAAAATTGCCACGACTCAAAACAAACGCAAGCAGACAGGACTCATTTTAAAAAATGTATTCACTTTTTTTTTTTCTCCTTAAGAAAAAGGCTTTTTCTGAAGCCTCATCTTGACTCAGCTGTTACAGGAGAACTGACTGGATCACATATCTGTTCTTAGCTTCTTCACATTTTGCAACCTGGCCTTTTGCGGTGAACAACGCTAGAGGCTGCCGGGAACATTTGTACACATTTGCAGGCACCGTGTTCCATCAGTTCCATGTTCCTTTCAACTCAAGCGCACTGAATGGCTGCTGCGTTGCCATGAAACCCAATGAGGTCGCAGGGCGCTACAGTACAGCCTCGCCGTGCTCTGGCCAAGCGTCACCGTCTGGGCCGCAGGATAAATCAGCTCCTTCCCTCCACCGTACGCGTCCCGAGTGGGAGGAGGCTCCGACGAGAGCGACCAAAGGAACGCGCGAAGGAGAAAATTCAGACAGAAACTGAGCGGCTAACCAGCAACGATGGTTCCGATTGGTCGTTCTGTTGCAAACCAGCACTGACGCTGGTTCTGATTGGTCATTCTGCTGCAAACAAGCACGGATGGTTCCGATTGGTCGTTCTGCTGCAAATGAGCAACAATGGTACTGATTGGTCATTCTGCTGTCAGCAAGCACCAATTGGTCTTTCTGTGGTTCAACACTTTTAGACTCTAATGCCTTATAAAGAGTACATACATGACCATCGTCTTACATTATTTCAAGCCCTCAGTTCTGTACAGGCATGGGGCATGCCCTGCCAAACTTTAGCTTATAACATATCTACCATCCCAATCAAAAATAAAATAATAATAACAATGATAAATAATTCACTTCACAATGAATGACATAAGTCTATGAAAGGAACGCATTGCTCATCGTCTTGGTGGGGGTGGGGGGTGCGGGTGGGGGAAGGGGACCAGAGTGACGTACAGCTCATCACTGAGGTGTGCAGGGGAACATGGGATATAGGAGGACCACAGCTGCAAAGGGGGGGGGGGGGGCTTTCATCAGGATGCAGGTGTGCTTGAGTTTTCCCCAAAAACACGCACGCACGCACACACACACACACAATCGTTCACAGCAGGCACGGCATTTTATTACTCCAAAAAAAAAAAAAAAAAGATAAAAAGTTTAAGACCTTTTGTATCGTCCCAAGAATCATAGCACGCCATAGAACACAGCAGAAAGAAACGCCCCCTGCTGCTCTAATTCAGTCACTTCGGAACTTAACGCCGCATTCCGCCCGCGGTTACAAATGGCGGACTCCACTGTGCAGCGCCGGGGCCTGAGACGCATAAACCTGTCTGCTGACTTATTATTTCAGTATACGCCGTTGCCCGACAGCTGGGATCCACGCCGCGCGGCGCGGCGACGCCTCGGCCTGCTCCTCCTCTCCTCGCCTCCTGCTGCTCTACTTTTCCTTTTTCTTTTTTTTTTTTTTTTTAAATAATCAGACGCCCGGGCCGGGCCGGGCCGGGCCTGGCGGTAAATCTCGCGTGTTTATCGCGACGGAGGGCGGAACGGGGGCCGTGACGGAGAGGAAACGACGACGCGCCTGACGAGCTGGCGCCGTCCCGTTCGTATCCACGCCGACCGGTATTCGTATCTCTTCGCCCCTTACCCCCTCCCCCTCCCCCTCCCCTTCCCCCAAGTCAATTTTCTGTTCAGTATTTGGAATGGGATCTGCGTGTATGCAAACATGATTATTATGTTTGATAATGTATTGTAACAATGCGCCCCATTCCGTATATTAATTGCTCAATGGAAACAGCAGTGGTGTCGTTCTCAGTAGTAGTAATTCAGCAATTGTCATCCTCATTCTCACCATTACAACTAAATATTCCCTAAAAACTGCTTTCCATCATTTCAGAAGCTGATGCATTTACAAACACAAAACTAAGGATCTGAAATGTGCCAAGTTAAATTAACAAGATGGAGGATTTGACAGGAAAAAATGGAGAAATGTCAGGTTTCCCTGCACGTTTAAAAAAAAAAAAAAAAAAAGGCAGGAAGGTATATTGATTTGGACTCATTCATCACAGAAAGCCATCCATAATAAATATGGAAGAATGTCATGGAAACGGGGGATCCACGCTGAAAGGAAGATGTTTACTGCAAGAAATACGTTCACATTACCCTCACTGATTTTTTGTTTTTGGCCGCTGAAATGGTGCGATGCGCCATTTAAAATGTGCGTTTGATTTGGACTCCTTGGTGTTTGGATCGCGATGGCGGAGAGGCTGATGGACGCGCGGCCATTTTGCGTCATGCATTTTCTCCGTAGGCGGAAGTGAAGAGGGCCGCAGGGGATCCTGGCCGTGAGTCCGTACCTGGGGGGGGGGGGAAACGGTCCCTCCCCTTCCTGCTGTATCAGTGAACCCCCCCCCCCCCCTCCACTTTATTTCAGGTTTATTTATTTAGCCGTGATGTACCATACGCACTCTGTTTGTTTCGTGGCCTCTGGAGTACACCTACATAGTGAGTGCGTGCATGTGTGTGTGAGGCAGACACACTGAACGACTGTGTGTGTGTGCGCACGTGAGCGCGTGCGAGAGAGAGAGAGAGAGAGAGCGCAAAAGAGAGATGAGAGTGCATTTGTTATTGGTTGTAATGGGAGCATCAAACTTTGGCCCGGATTCAATCCTCAATCTACCCGCGGTGAGCTTTTCCCTTAATTTGAAGCCATGAATTTAAAGAAGTGTACATCTCCCCCTCACCTCAGCTTTATGAGCTCAGCAGAATAATGTTAATAATTTAAATTTTATTATTAAAAATATTGCAAGGGAAGGAAGGAAAGAAACGGCCGCCACAACAACACTTGCTTTCAATTATGGCTTCACCTTAAAGCACGAAGCGCACTGCAGTTTAGCCCGAATCCCGGGCCTTTCGAACAGACTGTCTTACTCCGTTCCTTAAAACGTTCCCTTCAGGCACCGAGCGAGACAGAACGGCCTCATGGGTAACAGGAAGAAGAACAACCCATCCCAGTAACCCTGGGCAGGTCGGACACGCCGTACGCCCGTGGAGCTTTCTTTAGTCTCTCTGTCTCTCTCTCTCTCTCTCCCTCTCTCCCTCCCTCTCTGAAAACACGAACAGGATGTACACACTTTAATTAATCGTGGGCTCGGGCTCCAGAGGTGCCAGAACTGTACGCTTCGCACGCGGCGACGCGCGTGCATTGTTTACGCAGCTGCAGCTCATCAGTATTGATTTAATTATTTGTTTGTTTGTTTACTTGCTTGGTGGGCGCTCTCTCATCCGGGGATCGCGATGCCGTAAGTGCAGCCCTCGTACGGCCCGATGCTGAAATGCACTGAAGGAAAAGGAGGAGGATCTCCAGTGTGTGGAACTACAGAACGCGTGCAGTGAAACGCAAGGTTCACAAAACCCTTCTGAGATGCCCAAGAAAAATTCTCAGTATTGAATAAACTCACATTTTATTATGTCTGAGCACCTCTTTAACACTGACTAACACTGAGTGTAAGGGAGGTTTTGTGACCTCTGTATCTTGTGGAAAAACCAGTTCCCTCTGTAATCCAAAGCTAAAGCTAATTTACGCACAATTTGTTTTTCTGTTTCTCTGTACATGCTTGGCTAATGATGCTAAATTATCCCTGTCTCATACATGATCAGATAGGATCTGGTGGCAGAAGTCTCAGTACCAGTACACCTAGGGCTATTCTCTAATGAAAAAAAAAAACTCAGGGAAAGTGACTAGTTGGACGCATTTCACACCTCGATGTCCTGTACTCGCTGAGTGTAACCAAATACTATTTCTGGGTTTCACCGTCAAAGATTTACTGTTTTTATGTAGTTTTAACCTTCAATAAGATCGTTGTTTTTTTTCCATACAAGTTCAGAAAATTACTGTAGTTGAAGTTGTGCGTATGTCAATAAAATAGTTGTGACTAAAGTTTATTGCTGCTAGGGGTTTCCCAGACATACCAGCCGAAGTTCATGTCAGTTTTATTTCGTACATTTTGATCATATCTTGCTCATAATGCTCAAGCACATTCATTTATGAACAGATTAAAACCGTGAGTCATTCCAAATAATTGTATGCATTATGCCTGCAGACATTAAGCCAAGCCTGCGGAACGATTAGGTTTTCTTCTTCTGAAAATAGTATTTAAACCTCGTATTTACAGACAGAATAATCGTTCCGAAATTAACATCTTGATGAGTAAAATTTATAAACCCAAGTCCACAAAAGTCAAAATGGCTGGAGATTAATATTGCTGGCTTGATCAAGAGTGTTTCCGCTGTTCTGCTCGGAACACTTGATTAATAATCACGATAGTCTACTTATTTCCTTGTTCTGGCATCGGCGGCAGGCCGCGTTGCCATGGAGACGCAGCCCTAATTTGCATCTGCCAGTCACAGTTTTATTGCTCCTAGTTTTACTCCGGGATTCTAAAATGTCAATACGGGCTTCGCTTCTGATGAGAAATCGCCCGTCAGGATTTATGTAAATATTCTGGGAGCTCCAAAGAGCCTAAATCACCTCCATGAAATGAAAGCTTTAGTTCATTTAAAAAGGAATGCAGGGACGATTTGTTTCATCAGGCCGGGCTGGTGAAAGGAGCAGTTTTGTTTGCGCACTTTGGGACACTGGTCACACACGTTTCCATTAGGCACTCTTCAGACCACAGGTTCACCTCTCAGGGCCTCTCCCATTATGAATCCAGCTCTAATGACATGTGCCCACTGCTGGCCTGTGTACAGGCATCTCCCTCACACACCTGTGCATCTCAGTCTCTTTCTCACACACACACACACACCTGTGCATCTCAGTCTCCCTCACACACCTGTGCATCTCAGTCTCCTTCACACACCTGTGCCTCTCAGTATCCCTCACACACACCTGTGCCTCTCAGTGTCTCTCACACACACACACACACACACACACACACACACACACACACACACACACACACACACACACACACACACACACACCTGTGCCTCTCAGTCTCCCTCACTCACCTGTGTCTCTCAGTCCCATTCCTGAGGATTTTTCTTAATTATGGTAAGAATTCTTCAGTCATCTACTGTAGAGGCCTACCAGGCCCTTTTTCCATTTCTGAGCTCACCAGTGTCCGTCGTCTTCTTAATGAGGTCACAAACGGCTGATTTTGGTAAACCTAAGGTTTGGCCTATGTTTCCGACTGTTTTTTCTCTTCTTATTTCTCAGCCTCATAATGGCTTGCTTGACATTCATTGGCACAACCCTGGTCCTTATGTTGACAATACCAGTAAAAGACTCCAAATGCTATCAAAAGCCTAGAATCAATACTAGATACTGAAAGCTCTCTTATACCTGCACAAAGGAAGCAATTGAACACACTTGACTCACCAGAAACATGTGAAGCCACTTGTCCCAAACAATATGGTGCCCTGAAATGGGGGGGGGGGGGGGGGACTGTATATAAAAAGTGTTGTAAATTCTACACGGTGAAACCAAAACTGTCTGATAAAAATATCCTTTAGTCGAAGCAGAGAATCTGCACTTTAACCACATGCAAATTGTTTGACTGCAAATATAAAATGGTGGAGTACAGAGCCAAGTCAAGAAAAAAAAATATATACATGTTTTTGTCCCAAACATTATGGAGCTCACTGTATTTAGCTGGTCTCCCCGCATTATTATTTAAGGCCAGGCACATTTGCAGGAAATGGAGGCCAATGGTTTCTGAAGCCCAGCAGCTCTGATGGGGGCCCGTGCATAAACATGGTCGTATTCACCGTTAGAGGGGGACGGGAGGCCCTGGCTGTGGGTCAGGGTTCAAAGTGCAAAGGGCGTTTCCTGCCCTCCTTACCATCCTTACCATCCCCATTTACAAACTTTTTAAAACACAGCCCTCTCTGGGATTGCCCTACGGCGGCATCCGTTGGCTGATCCCGCCTTTTTCAGGCAGTAATTAATTCCTAATTCCTGGTTTAAGGTTTCCCAGAATGCCCTCTATTTACATTGATACAACACGTGGAGGTTCAACCAAATTCTAACGACACGTTAAAACCATCACTCCTTAATTAATTGCTGTTATAACGGTAAGATACGATGATAAACCAAGAGGAAATCTTTCGGTTAGACTTAGTAAGCATTTATAAACTCGCTAGTGAACTGCAGATGTTGTGTTTTTTTTTTTTGCATGTAGGAGAATAGGATTTGCATTTAGGCATTTATGAGACACTTCAATCCAGTGTACCCAGCACACGTTTTTACTATACTCAGAATGCAGGACAGATATACAGCTGGATATCTACTGAAAGCAATTTGGATTAAGGGTCTCGCTGAATGGTACGTCTGTGCCCCACCTGAGACACGAACCCGCAACCCCTAGCGTTACGAGCCCAGTCCCTTAACCGTTACGCTACACTGAGCCCCCGCCCTTCCACCCCACCCCCCCACCCCAGCCCCAGAGCAGTGTATCGGATGACTTTGTTCATGAGAGGATGGACATGTACTTGGTCGCGCGTTCGAGCTGACGGATTTGGTCTCTTCCTCTAAGCGGGGCCATCCATCACAGCCCTCCAGCTGCCAGTCAATAGCGTGATCCCCGCCCTGGGCTGTGATTTAGGGACTCGGCCTCGACCGGGCCTCTCCCCGGCCCGGATATCCATCACGCCCGCCCGCCCGACCTCATTCCTCTCCTCCCCCCCCCCCCCGAAAGGAGGCGGCTGGACACCAGAGACAGGATGACAGATTCGGGAAGAGTACATATTTCCCCCTCGAGGGCCGAAGGGAAAGAAATATATAATCAATATCAATTCCCTCCATCTGGACTTCAGCGTCCGGGACGCTTTACAAACACCCTCGGGTCACGGGGGCCGTTGGCCGGCGTGATGGAAAGCGGAACTGGGCGATTCTGCGAGGCGTCTGAGGCGATAACTTAGAGTGACGCATGGCTTTTCGGTGACCGCGACCATGACCACTGTCACCAAGGCGACATGATCAAACGCCGGGATTTACACGTTTCAGTCTTAACTGGCAGTTTCTCGGGAGGACGGCTAAAAGTCTGAATTTATTCAAAAACGAAAGTGTTTTTTTTTTTTCAGTCTCCGTGACACATTGTGGACATCGTGTCTGTCTGACAAGGCTTTCCCAGGGATTCATTTTCAAATACATTTTTTATTATTATTTTTTTACCCCAAAAACTTCAAGTTTTAATACACACTGTTTTAAATGCGAAGCCATTATTATATCCTGGTTTATAAAATTTTACAGTCAGCCGCTCCTTGGGGTGTTTGTGTCTCAACGAGAAACGCCAGCAGTAAAAAATAAAATAAAAATAAATAAAAAAACATTTGAGTGTGTATAAATTTATCAGGACACTGGTTCATTTGTCATACTGATACCATCTTATCATTAGGAGGTCTAATAACCCCTCGTTCTGATAGAAATGAACAGTGGAGCGATAAGAGACCGGAACAGGCCGGAAAGGGGAGGACTACAGCTGCCGCAGATTCACTGGCTTTCATTCCCATTAACAGCTCCACCTGTCAATCACTGCCGTCGGCCTGGAGATCTGACGGACGGTGCAGTGGCCAGAATCAGCAGCTGGCTACACACTGCAGAGGGCACGTGCACCGCTCTGAGCTGCGAGGACACGTGCGCTGCTCTGTGCTTCTGAGGGCACGTGCACTGCTCTGTGCTGCAAGCACACGTGCACTGCTCTGTGGTGCGAGGACACGTGCGCTGCTCTGTGCTTCTGAGGGCACGTGCACTGCTTTGTGCTATGGGGACACGTGCGCTGCTCTGTGCTATGAGGGCACGTGCGCTGCTCTGTGTTATGAGGACACGTGCGCTGCTCAGGCTATGAGGGCACGTGCGCTGCTCTGTGCTACGTGGACACGTGCGCTGCTCAGTGCTATGAGGGCACGTGCACTTCCTTGTGCTACGTGGACATGTGCGCAGATCTGCGCTTCGAGGACACTAAACTAGAGGGATGGACATGCTAATACGACCTGCCATTCAAAACTGGGAGAAAAGTAAAAATAACCAAGGAATAAAAAGTTGCTTCAAACAAAGTTTGCTAAGGTTTAATGATTTCTCTTGATACCAGAGAAAGAAATGGGAGGTTTTCTGTGGAGGGAGGAGGAATGCGTCGCCCAAGGCATGGTCACAGCTCTAATCTGACCTGTCAGCTCGGCTTTAACGTCTTGTTTACAGTGCCGACAGTCCCAGTAGGACCCGGATACTGAAACACGGCCCGACAGAAAAACTAATGCTGAAAAAGAAAAGATGACGGTATTGCAGCGGTGAGGTGAACGAACTCCAGCAGGAGCCCCTGCAGCAGAATGTGCTGCCTTCGCCTCGGACAGCTTTACAAGGCTGAGGCTGCATTAACTCCACAGTAAGGGCACCACACACACAGTAATGCCACAGCAGTGCTGTTTGCCGAGAGCACCCACACAGGGCCCCGCCCACCGGCCCAGAACCCACACAGGGCCCCGCCCACCGGCCCAGAACCCACACAGGGCCCCGCCCACCGGCCCAGAACCCACACAGGGCCCCGCCCACCGGCCCAGAACACACACAGGGCCCCGCCCACCGGCCCAGAACCCACACAGGGCCCCGCCCACCAGCCCAGAACCCACACAGGGCCCTGCCCACCTGGCCAGAACCCACACAGGGCCCCGCCCACCTGGCCAGAACCCACACAGGGCCCCGCCCACCTGGCCAGAACCCACACAGGGCCCTGCCCACTGGCCCAGAACCCACACAGGCCCCTGCCCACTGGCCCAGAACCCACACAGGCCCCTGCCCACTGGTATAGAACCCACACAGGGCCCTGCCCACTGGCCCAGAACCCACATACGGCACCACCCACCACCACAGCACTAACACAAAACATATACCACTACCTGCTAATTAGGGAAAGGATTTTACAGAATTCTTTGACTTGACAGTGATATAACGAGCGAAGACGAAGAGTACGTGACAAAAAGTGTGTTGTCTGAATAGCTCTGCAGCTCTGAAACACAATATGTTGTTCCAAGTTTTTCATATATAATATTTTAATATTTATGCTTATGATTACCCTCTTCTGTGATGATTTATGAGAGGTCATCTCCAATGTTAAATGAATAATGGCCGGATCTTCTCAATTAGCATATTCACTTTCATTTTTACTTTGAATAACATTCATTCCACATTCATTATTATTTAGCAACAAATGTTTCAATTCTGTCCAACCACAAAAATATCACTTCAAAAAAGAAAGTTTCTTAGTATATTATAATGTTCGGATGAAATTGTGCTTCTTCGACATTTTCTTTTGGGGGGGGGGGGAGTGGGGGGGCGGCGTCGCCTGGATGGGGGGGGGGGGGGGGGGTAGTTTTATTAAACACTGAATGTAAGCGCAGTGTGCATCCAACACGAATATCTAAATAAAAAGCCATGCCTGCAGGTCTGCTATAAAACAAAATAATTGTTCACATAAACCAAGGTTTTGCTTGAGTTTTTTTTAAATTCCAGAAACAACAATAAAAATGGGGGCAAACACTCAGATTCTTCTTGCAGTTTATGTAGGCATCATCAGAGCATTCATCCCTATCGGGAGTCGGGGGGGGGGGGGGGGGGGGGGCGGGGTGGGAGGAGGAGGAGGAGGAGGAGCTTCTCCATGGCTTTCTGATGAGGGAAACTCCATCAGATGACAACAGCACAGAAAAGGTCCCTATTGATTGACATTAGTCTTAATGATGATTACATTGGACATATCTATATATCATATAAAATATTTCCCCTTAATCTGTCAAACTGAAAGCAAGGGTTGAAAATCCATCCAACCTCCCCCCCCCCCCCCCCCCAATCATCATCAACAACAATTCCATAATTAATCAAATTATAGTCTGAGGTGCAAAAATACTGTTTAAGCCAAAACTATGCAAAAGCTAAAATAAAACATTTTCTGAAATAATCCAAGATATTAATAAACATTCCCAGAATGCTGTGACGTGGTGACATTAATATGAAGGCACTGTATTTTAACAGAATTACAGGGAGAAGAAAGGTGTTCTGAAAAGGTATAATTAACATTTACAGAAGGCTATTCCTGTCACAGCTCTCAGATTGTAACCTTAAGGCTTTAGTTGTCCAACTAGGTATGAATCAGATGGCCAGCTGCGCTGACTACTAAAGTAACTAGCTTCAGTTTCTTTTTACAGTTAAGAAGCACATTATCAAATAATGTCAGTTGTGATGCCCAAAAACATCACTCTCCTATTTGATCAGGAATAGGCATCATTCCGGTGCACGGATGAGCCTCACAGACTCGGAACCAAATCCGGACCGTGCCAGTGCCGACTGCGCCCAGTAGCTCTGTTGGCACCTGCACTGCCCAGGGTATGGGAGGGATCAGTCAAGATAGCGATTAGAATTCCATCACTCCCCCAGAGAGCTCCACTGCCTGAAAGGGGCACTTGTAGGACTTCATACAGAGATGCGTGTGAAAGGTCTTCCTCTGACTCCACTCTGTGCAAGCTTAGTAGAGTTCTGCAATATGAAAACTAGCAGCTGGCAGCACCAGGTTTCTCAAGGGAACCGCAGATGTTTCAGTTTGCCCAAATTGGCGGGGTGGTTCGCGCACGGAACAAGACTGCAACTGCAGATAGTCGGGCATTCAGGATTGAGGTGGGAATTCGATATACACAGTCCCAGGTTCGGAGGCAAATGTATTTATTTTTTTTAAAGAAGGAAAAAAAAGAAATATGCATCTTTCCTTTGGAAATATTTCATATTGTCATGAATTCTTCGGGCAACTTATCTTGGTTTCTGCCACAGGGAACGAGCCTAGCTTTTAAGTGGGCATCAGCATGCAGTCAATGCTTTGTGTGTTTTTGGGCGTATTGGTTACAGTTCTTGATTCTTGTTATTGGAACAATTCATTTTCTTGTCTTCCAAAATGACGGATGACTTTTTTTTTTTTTTTTTTTGTCAAAGCATCTGAAATTGGGGGAAATGACAGGCGGCCTAATTTTTTGGCAAATGAAACCGGCGTACAGGTATAGACTATATAGACTTTGCTTTCCAGTCTGAGCACGTGCGAGATCCTCCCGGAGAATGGAAAGGTGGTTGGAAGGTGACAGCAGCAAGTAAAATCTGTAATTGGTTAAACTTGGCAAATGTTCACTTGATGCATAAATACATCCGTCTGGACGCTTGCCAAAGGATCCCAGCTCAGCGAAAAACCCTTCAATCATTTTCTGAAACGGAACAAGGTGGTTGCTCAGAAGCAGATTCTTTTTTTTTTGCGTGTTGTAAACGTTATGAAAAATGTGACAAAACGGCTAAACTTGACGGCCGGGGGAGGTGGCGAGAGGGGTTACAGCGCCCCCTTGAGGCCACTGAAGGGGAAACGCTGCAAAAATCAGGCTGGGTAAACGGCCTTCCTAGTTAATTTGTCAGTAGCAGTGATGTGTAAAATGGCCATCTGCGACTGGGGCAAGCTAATGAGTCCACTGTCTCAGACGAGACCGAGGTGCTAGAATGGGGGGGTGGGGGGGGGGGGGTTCCAGCAGTGTGTGTGTGTGGGGGGGGGTGGGGGGTGGGTGCAATGTAAACCAGATGCAATCACGTTACCTACCAGGTGGCTGTTGGGTGTCTCATCCCGTTAAGGCACAGTTCTAGTGCATTACATTACATTAACATTACAGGCATTTAGCAGACGCTCTTATCCAGAGCGACTTACACAACTTTTACATAGCATTTTACATTGTATCCATTTATACAGCTGGATATATATACTGAAGCAATTCCGGTTAAGTACCTTGCTCAAGGGCACAACGGCAGTGTCCTACCCGGGAAGCGAACCTGCGACCTTTCGGTCACAAGCCCAGTTCCTTACCCACTGTGCTACACTCCGCCATGTAAGTGCATGGATGGGACCCACAGTCTGCTATCTGTTAACCCCTTATGTGAGTTAATTTGCATTCATTACATTTTCTGGCTACACAACATACCGTTTCAAAAACATTAAAACTCACGGTTCTTTCGATGAACGATTTCACGATGCCAATGTAAACGACAACAGCTCCTTATTTTGTAACGTGAGGAGGCAAAACAGGCTTGGGGGTCCTCACCTTACCTATACAATTTGGAAATCCACAGACAACACGAAACACGGTAAAGTGTGTATCCTTATCATGGCGAGGGTCCAGCAAACAAAATCCGTAGTATTTTTTTGTCCCAAAAACGTGCTCTCTCTCAGAAACATTGATAGAATGTCCATTGTTTACTTAGCAATTCTCCAGAGGAATTATCGTAGTTGTCCCTGTTGGATACACAATGTGTCTGGTTTATATATATTCTCTGGAACAAAACGAGCCCACCTACAAGGTTCTCTGACCAGTACTGGCCAGGCAACCCTAAGTATAGCCAATGGGACCTGTTGTGCACAAGCAACAACTTAACATTGAGGGTATAACAACTGCCCTGTACACAGGCAGCCAATGACAAGCTGTTATTGTAATGACGGAGAAGCATTTTATCCAATGAAATTAAACCTCTAACAGTGTATAGGTTGTTCAGCTTGCATAAAAGGACATGCATTGTTCCTCCTGCATAAACAATCCATGCCGGGAATGTTATGCACCGGCAAAAAAGCTCAAGACTTTATACCTAATAAAGTTGTTGTTTTACAACAAAAATTTATTTTGCAATGATTAGGCCTAAACAAAAGACTCAGCATTTGGAGGCCTTGGAAGAAAATCACTCGAATAAGTGAATATGTTTGAGGCGGACAGTGAAAACAGCTTTGGACATGTTCAGTGAAAAACTTCAACCCATTTTATATTGGTGAGCATCTAAATATATTCTCAAAATAATTTCTATTATTATTCAATACGCTTATAAATGAGGAGTATGCCTGATTTTGAATACTAAATGTGGCATGAGGAATTATGTTATACGTTTGACATGTTGATGAGGGGTGGGGTATTTGACAAAAAACTTCAATTAATGGACCTCAAACAATGGATTAGCAAACTAAATAACTAAAGCAGTTATTTTCTACAGTCTTCCAGACCGCTGCTTCCAGAGGTGGCAAGGGGATTGCAAAGAGAGGGAGGAGCAGAGGGAAGGGGGTGGGTGACAGTTAAGGCACAGTTCTACTGCATGGGTGATCCCCACAGTGTGGTATCTGAAAAGGTCCTATTCTACTGCATGGGTGGATTCCACAGTCTGGTATCTGAAAAGGTTCTATTCTACTGCATGGGCGGGTTCCACAGTCTGGTATCTGAAAAGGTTCTATTCTACTGCATGGGTGGGTTCCACAGTCCGGTATCTGAAAAGGTTCTATTCTACTGCATGGGCGGGTTCCACAGTCCGGTATCTGAAAAGGTTCTATTCTACTGCATGGGTGGGTTCCACATTCCGGTATCTGTAAAGGTTCTATTCTACTGCATGGGTGGGTTCCACATTCCGGTATCTGTAAAGGTTCTATTCTACTGCATGGGTGGGTTCCACAGTCTGGTATCTGAAAAGGTTCTATTCTACTGCATGGGTGGGTTCCACAGTCTGGTATCTGAAAAGGTTCTATTCTACTGCATGGGCGGGTTCCACAGTCTGGTATCTGAAAAGGTTCTATTCTACTGCATGGGCGGGTTCCACAGTCTGGTATCTGAAAAGGTTCTATTCTACTGCATGGGTGGGTTCCACAGTCCGGTATCTGTAAAGGTTCTATTCTACTGCATGGGTGGGTTCCACAGTCTGGTAAGTTTCGAAACTGGACACACGCCAATCTGTGCTCCCCAAATGATAGTGGAGGTTGTGGCCGGGGCACTCAAAACAGGGGGGTAAAAGAGAAAGGCCAAAAAAATGACAAATAAAGCTACCGGTTAGAAAAAGCTGCATGCGGCAGGAACACAGGGTGGATTTATTTAGCAAGGTGAAAGATAGACGGCTCGAGGAGGTTTGATATTAGAAAGAAAGTTGGAACATTATTTTAAGAGCATTCAAGCGTGAGCTTGGCTATAAAACAATACCGGAAAAACACTGTGCATCGACAATTCAGGTTAAAGGCAACAGTACACACTCAATTTACGTTTTTTAATGTTTACAGAATTTTACAACTACCTGCGTAAAACAGCAGCCAGGCACACGGCTAAGGAACACTTTTTTTTTTTCTTTTCTTTCTTTCTTTTTATTCCCCCTTTGATGTGTGCCTTTGTTTGGGGGGTTCCCAAAAATGGGGATAATGATGAGATTGGTTTTGAGGGGTGCAGAACAGAGGTGTCTTGTCTGAACGCTCTTCCAGCTGGCACGTCAAATGCATTTGTCAGACACATTAGTCTTGTAAAGATCCACTTAGCAGCCGCGGTCGGTGGGAGTGGGGGGGGGGGGGGCGTGTGTGGTGGGGGGGGACGGGGGGACGGGGGGGGACGGGTTAGCGTGGTTCTGCTAATATAATACGCAGACAAGGCCTCACCTCCCAGGGCCGTTCACTAACGCTTCATTACCCACAATCCTCCCCTCACCCTGTCACTTCCCCGGAGGTTTGGGACACCTGACGCTGCCTGACGGTCAGCATTTGCCTGGATCAGCACATTTCACACCGTTACACTGGGGAGTCTAGGGGTTGTGTTTCTGTCCCTCACACAGAGCCCAGAGCCCGCACAGACAGACAGACACAGAAATGGAGAGACAGACACAGAAACAGACAGACAGACTGACAGACACAGAAACGGACGGACTGAAAGATGGACGGACGGGCAGACACACACAGAAACAGCCAGGCAGCCAGGCAGACATACAGACAGGAAGACAGACAGGAAGACAGGCAGATAGGCGGACGGACAGACAGGAAGACAGGCAGACGGACAGACAGACAGACAGACAGACAGACAGAATGGCCCTGTGCCCGTCATCACACACAAACATGCCTTTATTTTATTGTGCATTTATGGAATTGTTTTTATTGGACTTATGCATCTGCTCGTTGGTGTAGTCAGGGCTCCCTTGTAAAAGAGACCCTGGTCTCAATGGATTCCCTGTATAAATGAAGTATTTGATTGATTGACTGACTGACTGACTGACTGACTGACTGACTCTGCATTCAGCAGCCACTCAATACTCATATTAGTAAGCAGGAAAGCATCAGCTGGACCAGGCAGCATCACAATGCGCCCCGTTTCCAGGGGAACCCCAATTTCACACCTCTCTCCCCAAAAACTGTAGAGAGGGGCGAGCGGAGCTCTTCGGGGGGCTCAGTGAAGGGGGGAGCGGGATGGCTGCTTTCTCTGAGAGGCCAGGAAAGGGTCCATTTCCCCCTCATGCATGAAAACATCATCAGCACAACCTGCTGCTTTACTGCCAAGAACCTGAGAAGACCCCAGACTGACTGATGGAACTATACGGCACTATACCCCACACACGCACACACACACACACGCACGCACGCGCACACACGCGCACACACGCACACGCACACGCACGGAGAGGGAGAGAGAGCGCAAGAGAGAAAGCAAGAGAAAGAGACAGAGTGAGAGCCTTCCCATAAATAACAGAAAGAGAGAGAAAGAGAGAGGGAGAGAGAGTGAGAGGGGGGAAAGAGGGAAAGATTGAGAGAGCCATCCTATAAATAACAGACAGAGAAAGAGGGAGAGCGAGAGAGAGCCATTCCATAAATAACAGAGAGCGCGAGAGAGAGCGAGAAAGCGAGATAGAGAACTATTTGAGAGAGACAGTGAAAGAAAGAGAGAGAGAGAACTATTTGATCACTGAACCCTGCAGGCTGATCGCAATAGTGAAGAATGGGCCTATCACAAATGGTTTTTCACCATGGCAACTATACCGGCAAGGCTTCCCGGTGATTTGTTGTCGCTGTTGCCATTCTGTTTGTTCATCCGCCTCGCTTCTTTGCCGTTAGACTTTCACCACAGCAAACAGTTATGAAGGATGAATATCATTCCTATATACATACAACTGACAGGTTGAAATACTGACAATACATTTTTATAGTAGACGGTATTACACCGGTTGCACTTTTTGCGATGTTTCTGGCTACAGCTGTGTACACGTTCTCTTATTTCAAGGCGGGAACAGATAGCGACACACAATCTGACGTAGCACTGATTCCGCAAATGCCACAGAATGCATGGTCATAACCAGAGGTGGGTAACCCGGCTTCAAAGAGTAAAAAGACTGACCATGCATTTGCTCCAGCACCATGCACTAAACCAGCTGATCACAATAATTAGTTCTCCCATCATGCTGAAGAGTTATGCTAATTAGAATTAGCTGGTTTAGTGCATGGTGGTGGAGCAAATACATGGTCAGTCTTTTTACTCTTTGAAGCCGGGTTACCCACCTCTGGTCATAACCACATGGCCAGCACTGAGCAAATACCTTTCATAACAAAACTGAAACGGGATGCTATGTCTCTCGTGTAAATAATGCTGTACCTGTATCGGTAATGATTGCTGATGGTCACAATTTTCATAACCTTAATTTTTTACAAGCGACATAGCTCAGGAGGTAAGACCGATTGTCTGGCAGTCGGAGGGTTGCCGGTTCAAACCCCGCCCTGGGCATGTCGAAGAGTCCTTGAGCAAGACACCTACCCCTAACTGCTCTGGCGAATGAGAGGCATCAATTGTAAAGCGCTTTGGATAAAAGCGCTATATAAATGCAGTCCATTTACCATTTACAAGCTGAACGTAATGTTTACGCGCGCTGAAGAGAAGCGACGTGGGAATTACGAGGACCTGCTAGAGGTAGAGTGTCACCGAATATTTTACCAATAACGGCTCGACTGGTCACAGCAGAGGTTTCAGACTGAAGCCCCCAGTGGTGTTGAACTAAGACAGTGGCAGCCCACTTACCCAGAGGCCGTGTCAGCGAGCAGAACAAATACCCAGCATGCACCCCTGTCATAATCGTCTCAGGCTCAGCTCCGTTTGTCTCCGAGCCTGCCAAGACGACGGCGTTATTTTCCTTTAATCCCTTCTTCGGTTTGAAGGTCAGCCTTGAGAGCTTCGCTGCTGCCAGGTCCTGTCAGCTGGACGTTTTTTTTTTAGGGAGCCTCAGAACAGTCAGTCCTGAGCAACAGACACGCAGAAGGACACAATAGAACAGGTTCAACCGTCACAAAGGTAGACATTCCACACTGTGAGTGTGTTACACACACACACAAACACCTGTAGGCCAAAGGATGGCTAGCTTGACCCAACCACTCATACTGCACCTATCTACCCACACCACACCCAAAAGGACCACACATTTTCCATTTTACTAAACCATCAACATGTTACTTACATCTCTAATGACACACACTCTCCACTGAAGATGAAGCTCATACTGTAACTACTGATGACACACTCTCCACTGAAACTGAAGCTCATACTGTAACATTAATGATGACACACACACTCCACTGAAGCTCATACTGCAACATTACCGATGACACACACTTTCCACTGAAGCAGAAGCTCATACTGTAACATTACTGATGACACACGCCCTCACACACAGAGTCAGGAGGACTGTTCATTTGCTGACCGTGCTGGCAGACTGCCAGTGTCCAAGTGACCCGGGGGGGGCGTGGGGGTGGGGGGGGGTGTGAGGGGGAGGGGGCACTGCTGCACGATGAGTCACAGACATCCTGCGGACTGAAATCCCCCCTTATCTGGGTGCACTGAGGTCAATTCTGTACTGCAATTTTGTAGAGCTGCGAGATACAGTCAGTACTGGCATAGTCTGGATTTGATAAAACCCCATCTACCTTTACCACTCCTTATAAAACTTTACCACTCTTATAAGACTTTTCCACACCCAATTGACTTCGCCACTCCCAAATGACTTTGCCATTCCTATAAAACTTTACCACTCCCCAAAGACTTCGCCACTTCAAACTGACTTTACCACTCCGAGCAGAGTCCTCTTCATCGCGTCCCGTGCAGCAACAGGCAAAAGTTTAATTTCGACTGCTTAAGATGCAGTTTCGTTCTGTTTGTTCCCCAGGTCAACAAAAAAAGCAGGTGTTCATGAATACAGAAGTAATTATAAATGCGCAAAGTTGTCGTTTACAAGTTTGAAATCTCAACAAGGTCGTGCCAAATTCTTTTCTCCCTCCCCTCCCCCCCTCCCCACCCAACATGGCCGTCACAGCATCACACACTCCTTCCCCGAGGGATGATGCACAACAGTTGAGTCTGCAGACACGGCAGAGCCCCCCATATGAGCTGCGTGGATATCCCCCCCCTCCCAAAAAAAACCAACAAAAAAAAAAACAGCTGAGCTCTGAGACTCCCTGGCGACTTTGTGCATACAAAACTGCAAGCAGCGATCGTTTCTAATGTTTAATCTCCTCACACAAGTCTGGTTATTCATCATTAGCAAATGGCAAACATTTCAGCAGTTAAATGCTACTTTAGTTCATTGATATTTTCAAAATGCGTGCTAAAGCTGCAATCAATAGAAACAGTCTATTGAGTGGAGGAAATGTGCTTCTTCAATTCAAGATTAAATTGGGGGAAAAATCGCAACTCGAGGCTTTATTTAATCCTGCAACCCCAGACACAAACGTATCAGCTAAAAATCATAACTTTATGGCGAGAAGCTATGAGTGCTCTAAAGCAGACAGGCCCCACCCACACACCACTGGAGTTATTGTTATTGGCTAGATTTGGCATATTTTTTTTTTTTTTTAATGTTAATTTTTTGCATGGCTGATGCTCTCACACAGGGTGACTTGCATCACCACCATTTTAATGACTGTCCATTGGCTGCATGATTACTGAAGCAATTTAGTTTAAGTAGCTGGCTAAAGGGGTGTTGCTCTGCCTGGGATCTGAACCCACAACCAACTGGATATGAACCCAGCTCCTCAAACCACCACTACTCATTGCTCCCCATTTATTAAAGACAGTATTTATCCAACGAAGGTGTCGGCCCTCCGTCTCATTTTAAAAATTAAGGCTCAGTGTTTATTTTTTCATCAGGTCTTGGTTCAGTTCCTCCAGGCACAGAAAGTGAGATGGACCAGATTTCTCTCCACGTAGACTGAGAAACTCAGGCAACACTTTAATACCGCACGCTCATAAATTCTCCATAAAACTAATCTTAATTGCACTATAGATCATTAAACATTGTTGTATTAAGTCCAACAGAAATCTAAACATCAGCCATTAAGAAATGTTTGTTATTAAGAAAGAGACCAAGGTTGCTAGGCAGCATATACAAATACACGTGTGTGTGTGTGTGTGTGTACATGCAAAGCATGCACATTGTAGCATTAAAATCTATATTTCTTGGCATGCTCATGTGTGCATGTGTTTGTGTGTTGTATATTGTAGCATTTTAACAAAGATTTCTGTGTGTGTGTGTGTGTGTGTGTGTGTGTGTGTGTGTGAGAGAGAGAGAGGAAGAGAGAGAGAAAGGGAATAGGGACATTTATATAGCCATACAGGAGGACCAGCAAATTATTAAAAGGTTTACAGAATAAAAAGGGTGATCATTTACAGGTAATCAAGACACAGTCCTACCACTGACCAATGAATATGTACTATGGATGGAGAGTGCAGAATTAAAGTATTTGCACCATCGAGCTTCAGAGGCCTCGTATGATTGCACTGTTTTTGTTAGATTTTGCTTTAAAAAAATATTTCAGGAGTTTAACTTGTTGTATTACACCATTCAAAATGCACAACCATGACGCCAACTAATTTTTCAGTAACAATATAATTCTAGGAGCAAAAAGAGCAAAAAGAAATGATTGCTTTGCCAAATATACGCCCCCTCTCCCCGATTCAGACTGGTTTCCCGTTAAAGATTGCAAATAATTATCGGACCCATTACTGAATTCAAGGTCTTGCAGATGGAGTAATCCATTTAACCGCGTTTCCAATAATCGGAGACGCAAACACAATAACTCGTCCATCGTTTTAACAATGCTTGCTATCAGTAAGGCACAGGGAACTCCATTAATTGGGAGAGTGACAATTTAATCTACATCGCAGTTTTTTGTGGTGCTAACACAAATAGGGGCAAAATGGTGTTGATGGAAGTTTTCAACTCCGGCTGAAATAAGCCGTTCTTCCTCCAGACCAAAAGTTTAAGCCAGTCATAAGTTTTGACTGAAAATGTTCTGAGAAAATAAGTAGCCTACTATTTTTGTTGCCTTTTTGCACTGTACTTCTTTGGATACTAGAATAATCTCCCTATGTTTATTGAAATAAAGAAGAGAGTGTCTGGGCCCAGTTCAATATGCGTCGCTCTTTTCTCGGAAACAGAACTAAAACGAATACATGTTTCTGTTTTCTTTTGGCTTTGCGGAAATGCGCGAAGAATTGTCCTCTACACTGTCGCATAGATAATGTACAAGTAATGCGAAAACTTATTTCATAGAACTTGACCTCTCTAAATTACAGTGACACACACACACACACACACACACACACACACACACACACACACACAGTCGTCAAACCTTCCGATCCAGCGATTCCATACTGCCGAGGTGAACCAGCAAAACACCGAACGCACCCTGGTTGCGCGCGCCACGGGCTCCACCCGACGACAGCAACAGGGAACCGCAGCGCGCGCTCTACGGGGAGTATGGAGTGAAAGTCAGTCTCAGTATGACTGCTGATGTGGACTCAGGCTTCCAGGGGACCTAGCCGCATCCAAACCGGATCCAAAATGAAACTCACCAGCGATCAGATCCCACTGTGAGACGCTTATTACGCTTATTGTACCACATTGAAACTAGTTACATTAGAAGAGGCAACTAATTTTTTTTAACTGATCAATTTAACGACTGGGGTAAATAGGTTTCTAATTAGGCCGCTGAACACGCGTTTAAGTTCTTTCATTACGTTTTCCTTACACTTATTAACACAATGCAAGTTCAGGTCGTTATCATTTGCTTTGTCTTCGAATTCTTCATTATCTAGGCTACCTAATGGTTAGTTTTAGTGGCCGTGTCCACACTTTCACCAATTAGGAGCTCACTGATTAACCTCAGTCTTTAATTTGATCAGTTAAAACATTTAGTAGGCTCACTCTCTTTATGTAATCGTTTGCAATATTGCACAGTGTGAGTATGGGATTTTTATTCTTAATGGTATGCATAGCTATTTCTGACAATGTGGCTTAAGATGGTAAATAATTCCTATAAACGTGCCAAGCATAGGCTAATTGGGACACATTAAGGAAAAATTAAAGACAACACTGCTTGTTAAAATTCTGGGACTGCACTTGTAAGGAATGAAACCCAGCAAACACAGAGGTATCCCAGAATCGAGTTTGAGAACCACTGGTATAGATTATTTACGAATAAATTATGCTTAGAATTCACTGCAAACAATTCTAAAAGTCTACACGCTAAATTGTATTAAAATTAAAAATATATTAAATAACAACG
The DNA here is from genome assembly GCA_039654925.1 of Anguilla pacifica. Taxonomy (NCBI): domain Eukaryota; kingdom Metazoa; phylum Chordata; class Actinopteri; order Anguilliformes; family Anguillidae; genus Anguilla; species Anguilla pacifica. The sequence goes on along the minus strand of CM077298.1, from coordinate 33,071,309 downwards.
CAATAGCCTCGACCTACAATATATTAAACAGCAAGATTACCGACACAGTCCACAATGCACGTGCGAACCAAACAGTATTTACTTTATTAATAAAATATTGTTGCTACATTTTATATAACGTGAAGTAGTCCTATCGAATAAAAACAATATGATAATAAATTTGTATTAGCTGTTTCAGTGTTATACGTGTAGAGAACGTCGGAAACTGGTAAAACAGCAGACAGAACTGAGCTTTATATAGGCTACATTTCTCATACAAAGTAGGCTAAATACTGTCTCATAACCACATCCTACATTACGTCGCGCGACCTCGTCTCGGGTTATTCTGCGCCGTAATTGGAGTCGGGGAAGAAAAAAAAAGACTCGAACACAGCACGGAAGCCACTCTGGAAAATTGGATCAAGAGCGAATAAACCCTCCAGGACAAAACCTGCTCATCCTCGCCTTCATCCCAGTTATTTATGTTTTATGTATAAGTACGATGATTGATTTGCCCGGTGTGCGTTTTTTTTTATTATTTGCTTTGTTGCAGGAATTATAATCCCTGAGTACCTCGGCAATGTGTGAATGGGTAGAAATGTCTCTGTGGGCGCTTCGGTAATTAGTACTCCATGCATTCCAAGGCATAATGAGGTTTATTTGTTCCCCCCCCTTTTTTTTTCCTTTTTTTTTTTCTACGGCGAATATCCAAGCACCTTCAGTCAGATAGTGTCTTCCAAAAATAACGGCGTAACCCCCGATCGTTAACAAGATAATCAGCAACATCTGCCTCAAAAAATGAAAAAGAAAAAAAACCCAACACATTAACACGCGCTCTTCCCAGGCGGTAATCAGCGAGGCACAGCAATACACGTTTTTCATTTGAAATTCTACTCTTCCCCTTTCTGTTTTACAGAGCCCGATTTAATACACCGTTCCAGTGCTCGTTTTCGCCGAACGTTCGACGGGCAGAATGCACCTTTTTTTTATTTTTTTTTTATTTTTAAAAACCACATCTTTCAAGTATTTATATCATTGACAGTCTCTAAAAAACGGCTACAGGCCCTGCTCCATTGCAGGGTCGTTTGAGTGGTAAGCATAATTAATGTTTTTATTTAGTTTTGGCAGTGCGGTTGAGAATGTGAGAGTTGAAGAGACAAAGAACTTAGCAAATTCAGGCTTTGACAGATGGCATTTATCTTCAATGAGATAGTACGGCAGTAAAAATTCACAACATTCAAAACGGCTATAAGATGGTTGGAGTGGGTAGAAACACATACCATTTTCAAATTTTATTTACAAATATACAACAAGAAAAAGGAAGTGAAAATGACAAGAACTCAATGCAGCATAACCCATAACAAGATTGAAGACATAAGGAATATCACTCATATGAATACAACTCAAAACTTACCATACGACACTCAGTACCACAACTTCCAATACCACACACCAAACCACAGTTTACCATACCACAACTTCTACTACACATCAAACCACAATTTACCATACCACAACTTCTGCTACACCGTATCATACCACACACCAAACACCAAACCACAATTTACCATACCACACACCAGGCCACAACGCACCATACCACGCACCATGCCACACCACATCAGGCACAGAACATTTGATAGGATAAAACTCGGCTTGAAACGTCTGGCACTAAGTTTTCAGGAGCTTCTTGCTCGCCGTGCTTAATACAGTCGATCCGTACAGACAGCATTAGGGCTGTTGGATTTTTCCTCAATTACTGATGAGCTTATTAGTGGATATGAATCCATCTGAGAAATCAATTATACCTGGAATTATACACCATCCATTGCGAGATCCCAGGTGTCTGTGTTGTATGGGATTGGGGAGGGGGGAGGGGGGAGGGGGCGCAGTAAACAAATAGTCTGAAATAAGCTGGTTGAACATCAACAGAAAGGAAGCAGCAGGCATCGTTTCCCTGGCAGCACGCGGGCCCACTGAAGCGCTGATGACTGATGACGGCCCGTGGATGTGGCCAAAGATACTGGCTGGGGGGGGGGGGGGGGGGGGGGGGGGGGGGGTGGAGGAGATTGTGTGCTTTTGATTTCCCAAAGAATGTGAACTGCCTGTTTTCTTCTCAGTTCTACCACTCATAAATATTTCTGCTGTGTTTGTCTTCCAGAGAGGGCTTTATTTCCCCCCCCCCCTTTTTAAAGTTTGGCTTGCTGTCTCCTCATTAGGGGGCTCCTGACTTGCTTCCATGTGGGGCTGATGATGCACGTGTCAGTCACTGAATGACGGCTTGAAAGTTTGGGTGCAATACACAGTGACTCCTGTTTGTTTCGAAAATCAAACCAAAATAAACTTCACATGGAATTTTCACTCATCCCCAAACCAAGCGCATATATTCAGGACAACAGAAGAAGAAAAAAAAAAACTGGCAACTTTTCTTGCTGCTTATTGGCAAATTCTTTTTGCTGCCATCACTGTTTTTTTTTTTTTGGGAAAATCAAAACACATAGACTATTTCTTCCTTAAAAAAATAATGACTTTGGGTACTTGAGTGTGTTGGTTGGTAAACTTTCTCTCTACATTTGCAAACTGTGCCCTACAGACAAGTAATACCCAGTTTAAGCCTGTGACCATCACACTGAGAACAGGATTTCAAATGGGGGTGAATTCACCTCAGCCAATACCAATGTGTAGCCCCCACCTGAGGTGTGGTGGAGAGGGGAGGATACCACCCCACCAATTAACCTGATACATGACTTGGTGGCCAGGTTGAGAATTTGGACAAGGCAGCAGGTAACTCTCCACAGTTTGTGAGAAGTGCAATGGGACCCTGTATTACCACAGTGAGTCTGGATCAGCTTAACATCTCAGCTGAAAAATCAAGACTTCGTACAACCCCACACCCCCATTACCACACTCGGTTGTATTTGGGTCTCGAAGGAAGACTGCCCCCTACTGGCAACACAAGTTTTGTTTTCCGGGTAGGTCCCACGCCCTCACCTGCTTGGCTTTTCAGTACTGGGTCAACAGAGGTGCCGCTGGCCATTCGGATTTAAAATTTTAGTAAATGTCAACAGCAGCTGATAAATGTTAAAGGAAGTGAGGGCAGAGGTGTATCAAGTGGTCAACGGTTCTGAATTATTTCTCAGACTCAAAAAGTGGATTCATGTTTGGCCTGCACTGGACATTCTAAGGGGATTTAAGAATCTGATCGACAGAGTGAAAGATACAGCACTTTACAGGGCCAGCGAAAGACATTCATTCTGTAATGGACACTTATGCCTTTCCAGAGCACCTCTGCGGCTTAAACACTAACATCACTTACACCGATTCTAGAGTTTCATCATTTTACCGCTCTTCTCTTTCAAAAGCATTTCACCTCCATCTCCAAAAGGTGGCATATTTCAGCTGGTTCTCCAGTTTAATTTCTGTCTTCTGTCATTTTTATAACGTTTGACACACACAAACCTACAGTAAGTAAAACGTTTCATATTGCGGATACCGTAAAGTTGCTTATTGTGAGCCCATAAGCACCTGTCAAAATGACAGCAGTTGTTACCACGGAATAATTAAAGCCACTTTAATATTTTACAAGATGTCTTTGGTAAATATGAGTTTATTTATACCTTGCGATCATTGATATTGACATAGAAACACTAAATACAAAATATATACTTGTTAATCATCAGAAACGCGTGTCTTATTCATTCTACTGACCTAGCAGGGCAGGTGGGTTCAGGCTACTGTGGAAAGTGCCGCTCCTTGACCCTTCTGACATTACCAAAGTAATCAGTCATCTTTATCCTTCCACTGTAAAACTTCAATTAACTTCAGTCTAACAGAAAGTGTATTATTCCTCAGAAAAAAATCAAGCAATTATTCTCTGCCGAACAGCCATTTGCTCGCACCGCCGCTGGGAAGAGAGCAGACTATTCCAAACACGTTTTCTCTCCTTTTCTGAGCAAACTAATGAGAATGTCCAGCGCCGCGATAACGACGAAACTGCAAATCCACCGTAATACAAACAGCGCAAATGACACTCTGGGGGGAAGAGCGCGCGTCCCCGCGTGCAGAGCCGTCTGATGTAATTAGGTTTATCCTTTTGAAAAGGTCTGAGATCAACTTTGTGTCACACTGTCGTCTTGATTTGCTGTTTCGGTACATAATTTAACACCGGTGCACAATTACCATTGTGTTCGATGTCTGGCAGCAACAGATACGGTATATGGAATAAATCTGAGTATCTATTGCCTTTGTATCATTAATTATTTCCAAAAATAACTTTCCTTCTTTAATGATAAAACAAATGAAATCACACCGTGTTATATGAAATCATCCTGCAGTCCCTGTTACCATGCTGTAAGCCAGGGGTTGACAAACTCCACCCCAGTGTTTTACATCATTGCAAACTCTAAACAGTAAAAATTCATTACTAACTGTACTTATTTTTACATTTTATTCCAAAGGAAGTATGACTTTGACCTACCCTCGAGGCAATATTATGCCCAAAATAGGAATGCAGATTATGAAGAATAAATTCTCCATATTCACTTCCCCAGGATTTTAAATCCGTCAGATCAACTAATCCTTCAGTTTTCTGTATGGAAAATATTTGGTTTTAACTGATTACATCATAGACTGACAGGTAAAATCGTATTGATAACACAGCATATTATTCAAACTTGCATTGTGTAGGGACAAACAAATGTACAAAATCATGCTAAAATCTGTTTTCAACAACCTTAATTGATTGCTATTGTCCGTGACAAAAACCAGTGGATGCAGTCTAATGCCCAGGACCAAGCTTGAAAAGCGCTGTACTGCTCAAAGCAATCAGCAAGCGCACATTACCGATGTTCTCTGATAGAGGAAACCACAACAGCTGACTTAGAACAGTGACTATGGTAGGAGTGATCGGCCTCGGTTTTCTCCTTAGTTCAGTATGTTAATATCTGCAGCACAGATGCCGGGAACCTCATTTTTTTCTGGAATCCGCTTCTTCTTATTATCATAATTATTACTATTGCTCAATTGTACAACGTGAGCCTCCGTTTACACACCAAAGGCACGCGTTTCAATAGACTCCAACCAAAAAGGAAAAATCAGCACTTACCTCAACCGCAACAGAAGGTCCTCCGGCGACGAATGCCCAGTACTCCGCCCCCGTCCAATTTTCAGGTGTTTGTTTGTTTGTTTTTTCTTTTCTCCATTATTATGTTGCAGTTTGTTTGCTTTAAAATAACAAAATGTAAAGCGTGTTTCCGTGCATGGGCACTTCCAAAAACGGGGTTTCAACACAACGGGAAAGAACAAAAAAAAGAGATCGACTTCTCCATTTATAGGCCAATACTGCAGTCCAGCGGTTTGTTGGTTTTTATCACAACCAGAAGCCCGCGTCCACAGAAGATATGCAAACGCAGCCTATGAAACGAATGAACAAGTTTATATCCCTCTGCAGTCGGCTAAGTCATTTATAAACCTAACACCATTAATAAATGAATCATGAACTTGAATTTTGACACGCGAAAAATGTCCAGACATTCGTCTCATAATCCAAATTGTTCTCGCAGAGCGTTAAACAGGCCCGTGTCTCTTCAGCTGGCGACCCACCTGTCCTCAGGTTAAAGGTCACGATCATTAACGTAGGCCTAGCCTATTTTCAGCGCGAGGCTTCTGTGTGCTGCGTTGTGCACGGCATTCGCGACACTTTCCCAAATTAAAAAAAAACCCGCAGATATTGTCCTGCAGGCCGGGTGTAGGTCGCAAAGGGCGAATCAGAGATAAGAGCGGCTTTTAGACTGAACAAACTGTGGCGCTGTCAGGCATTTTGTAGTCTCTGGAAACCCAGCGGAGTCATTCCCAGTATCAGGACCAGTTCTGATGTTAGGGATCTTCTCAGAACTGAATCAAACAGAAGCGTCCTTCACGCATTATTGGCGCTTTCCTACCACCAATATACTTACATTGGCCATGAACTCCAAAACGAATTTAATTAGACCGTTGTTTTTTCTTAAAAATGTCCATTTTGGTCCAATCTGTTCCTCTGTATCCTCATTCTCTTTAACTCAATGTGCATTTAACACTCGTCTGATTATTCAGAATGAATAACTTTTTGGAAATGTTTTAGCTATTTGTAATCCCTTTGCTTTCTACCAGTGTGCAGTGCTAACTCATTGCAGTCTAGTGGTTAGGAAACTGGGCTTGTTACCCAAATGTCCTAGTCCCGGATGGGCACGAGTCACGTACAGGAGGATTACGTTTACATATTTCTTTATTTTTAATGTAAAAATCAAAAATCTTTTTTTTTTTCAAGTATCCAGGGTAGAAACAGAAATGTGCAACAAAAAGCAGTGACAAAGACAAATACAAATTTTCACTCACATATTTACATTCAAGAACACACTGTAGGTCTAAAAACAGGTTTGACCCAGGAAAAATCTCAAAATTCTTCAAAGCCCAGACATGTACTGTTTAAAGCACAACCCAAACGGTCATTACAAGCAACAGAAGCGCTTCACATTCACCCATTTCACATTTCCCTTTAACAAATTCTGAATAAATACTACATTATACTCAACTCGACTTTAAAAAGCATAAAAATCACCTTCTTGCATGTGAATGCTTTGCGTTTTATCCCTCCAAACAGTAATGCATTTTGTCATTTACTTAGTTATTTAAATGTATGTTTAAAAATGAAAATACTTTTAAGTTAAGAGTATGTGTCATAACTCATAAACCAGACTTGCAGCACGGAAGTGTGTGTTGGGAACAAACAGCATGTATGCAAAAAGCATGTCTGGGACACGAACAGCTACTGAACTCTAGGACCACGTAGGTCAATGTCTGCAGGTATTTGCTCCAACCACTACACAAGGGCTGCCTCTGAAATCGCATACTATGTACTACATATCCGAATGTCTGAAACAATAGTATGAATGAAATATGCGAAAAATCCCAGGATGTCAAACTACATTCAATGAAATATCGTAGCGTGCGAACACTGTACATAACGTTGGCATGAGTGTCCCACAATGCACTGCGATAGTTCACGACCCAAGCAACCAGACATCAACCAATAATGGCATAGTGTGGTGTTGTGCAAAGCACTGCACACCTGTCTCACACCACCATCAACGTACAAAGTGCTGAAAGGAAGTGGAGCTTTTCCATGACAATGTAGTATGTCCAAAAAGTCAATATACCTTTTACTCACACTAAATGCGCTGAATGATAGTATATGCAGTACGCAGTATGTGATTTTGGATGCAGCCCACCAAAACTCACTATTTTACCTACTTAGTTTAGGAAGTGAGCTCATTGGTGAAATCAGGTGGTGTAGAGTAGCGTACGGCTGGAGCGGACACCTGCAGACACTGCGGCCTGCAGGACCTGGAGCTGAGTCGGTCTGACGTAGAAGCTTATGATCAAACACCTAAACGGCTCCAGGAAACTCAGGAATGAACACCAGCACCAAGGTGCTTTTAGAAGGTAAAAGGTAAACAGAGGGGCCCTGGAAAGCAATGGCCACTCTTCTGAGCGACCCCCACTTTAGGATACCTTAAGCCCCTCAGTTACACAGCCTGTAGCTTTAAGAATCGACCCTGTGTTTGCAGGGCAGTGGTCAGACTCATGGAGGAGGACCTCCCAAACTATGTGTGGAGGGTGGAGGTGGGGGGGGGGGGGGGCTGTGGGACCTTCTGAACATCTGAATTTCTCCGTTTTAACATATAAGATGTCACTGTGTGCGTCACAGGAAACACGTCTGCTCATTCGGGACCTCTGGCACGGAGGCCAGACCCTGGAGCAGGACCGGGCCGGGCTTCAGTCTTCGGGTTCGCTGAAATGCTGGTGAGGTCAGAGGGGGTTCGCTTTGCCCAGGTTATGGTCCACAGTGACGACCCCCCGGCCACTGACGCCCCCCAGGGTCAGCGGGGGGGAGGGGGGGGGGGGTGAGTATCCTGAGTGTGCGCTAGCACCGATCGTCCCTGAGCGCAGGGCGGCCCAAACGAGCCGCAGAATCTTCCAGAATCCTCTCCAACTCCTGGACACACGGAGCGATGAGGCGGCTGTGAGCCTGAGCAGCCTTCAGCCTGGGGAAGAAGAGAAGAAGGGGATCAAACCTCAGCATTCTCTCTCATTTTTTTTAAAAACCGCTTTTCTTTCACACACACACTTCCAAAAGCAGTTCTTTTTTAACACCTGAATGAAAAACAAACGAGGCTCCTTCGAAAGTACAAAGCAGGAGAGCCGGTGAATAACGACCCGTAGAAAACACACTGGGAGGGATTGCCCGACTTCCTGATGTACCCTCGATTCTCACACACGCCGAAATGTACATGTTTATGTAAACCAATTCACTTCACTCATCCTTAGACGCGCTCCTGTTGGACGTGTTTTTTGGTAAACGCACATAACCCCCGGAACGGGGCGCGGCGCGGAGACTCTACCTCCTCAGGAGCTCCCCGGCCTTGTCGGCTCCCGGAGGCGCGCGCTGGAGGGCGGTGGCGCAGTGGGCGGCCAGAACGGCGTAGCACTGCTCCTTCACCGCGTTGTGACTGGCTGTGTCCCACTGCGGCAGCTCGCTGGTATACCTCCACGCCACCAGGGTGTGCTCTAGCGCCTCCTCCCACTGCTGGCTCTGCAGCAGGAGCCGGCCTCCCTCCTGGCATGCGCTCTGGGGGGGGACAGAAAGGCAAGGTCACGGTGATACACTGGCCTAGATGCTGGCACCAAATTCAACAGTGCTTTTGTATACAAACAGCAAGTACAGCTGCTTGTATAGAAAACATGTTATGTTTGTATGAACAACGTTGTTTCGAATTAATAAATAAGAAAGTTTTCAACTGAAATCTTGGTGTTTAAAAGCCAAGCATTGCTGGGAAACCACATCATACACATTCAGATGATTACTTCCATTTCAGTATGTTCAATTATTTCTTGTATGACTGCCAAAATGTTTTGATTAATAGCTGCCGATGCGTGTCACTGTTTAATGCGGAAGATAAAAGATTTAAGAGCATAAACAGAAATGCTGGCCGATCTTTGAGACTGCTGACACCCGTGGGCCATCTTTGCTCTTAAAATAAATAATAAAAAATGTCATGTCTGTGTGCAGCCTCCATTTTTCATTAAGGTGCTCCACATAAAAGATGAAGACAGAGTTTTATGCCCGGAAATGTTCCCCAACTGCCAGCCTCTGACCCAGAAACCCCCGTCACAGCCAAGGTGTCCCTCACAGTGCAGGAGGGTGGCGAACAGGACCTGAAAACACCCCCAAAAAGACTCCTCCCTTTCTCTTCGCTCACCTTAAAAGCCAGGAGGTGCGGGTAGGCCTTCCTGTAGCAGCGCGCGTCCCTGTTGGAGCCCAGGCGGGAGTACGGGATCGATCTGTGCACCCTGGCCTTCCGCAGCTGCAGGTCCACCTGCAGGAGCTTCAGGTCCGAACAGCGTAGCGCGCGCTTCTTCTCCTGCGCGGAAACAAAGCAGACGGAGTCAAAACAGGGCCAGGTCAAAACCTAGTATATGGCTGGACCCAACACACTTCATCCGGCCGACCAATGGGGTAACTGCATATACTCGGCCGACCAATGGTGTAACTTCCTCACTCACTCGGTCCCAGATATTTGCGTTTGCAGGGCTGGCCCCGCTGTTGCGGTCCAGCCAAAAAACGTATGTAACCCTCACGGCACAAGCCCCCGTTTTACCAAGAGGTCCATCGGAATTATTCAATGAGACTCCATCTGCACAGCAATCAAGGTTCATTTGCAAATATTACACAGCATTCGTGAGCCCTGTTCGACCATTCGGCTTTAGTTTCTCGTAGGTATCGGTGGAAAGACGTTACTTTTGGGGCATGCGTGCTTTTCCGCAGTTTCTCTTGAGCTGGGTGAGGATCCAGGTGTCTTACCTGCTCGAGCAGGAACAGGGAGCTGATCAGCTGCACCAGGTCCTGCTGGCAGAGGGAGATCTGGGGACCCCGCAGGTCCTCGCCCTGGCCCTCGCACCTGGCGACCCGCTGTCCCCTGAGGCAGCCCACTCCTGTAACACACAGAAGGGACAAACATTCATCATTTAGACACTGTTAGGCACTGTTGAACACCCCACTGCTTTTGAAGAGGAACCAGCCCAGTTTCACTGGAAACACGTTTAAATTTCCACATCCACTTCACACCAGGATTAGTGGGTCTGTTTGCAGCAGGAGTGGGTGGCAGTGAGCAAGCAACACTCTGCATCTTAGATACGGCAAGTCTGCTCGGTACAATCCTATGAGCAGGCTTAACATAATTAAATGTACACTTCGATGAGACAAATCAATATCCACAGAGCAATCTTCCTCCAGAACTCATTTGTGTTATTTCAACAATAATAAAGTTGGTTATAAGCGGAATACAGGCAGCTTCGCCAAACCCCTTATTCAACGCACATACTTACTTGGTCGGTCGCGTTGTGTTTTTGAGGACTGAGCTCTGGAAGTGTAGGGCGATGATTGCACAAGCGAGTTCAACACGTCCAAGTACGATCGCCGCATGTGACCTACACAAAAAAAAGCAGTTAGCGATTAGCAGAAATACACCTACACTTAGCACGACATAAATTCATGAAATATAAACATTAAAATATATACATAATATATGGATTTAAAAATATAGACATAACAGATATATTTACAGTAAATAGCCAACCGCCTTGCTACTGCAAACAGACAGTTGTCTAAACGCAACTATGTCTGTGTTTGTGGCATAGATAGTTATCTACCTGGCAGGCAAGAAACCTTGGGCTATAGCTAGGAAATCTGACATTTTCTCAGCTATAAGGTCAGCAGTAAACCTGCACTTTAGAGCAGGGTCGTGTCGGGAGGGCAGTTAACAATGACCTTGCGGCATAAAGTGAGCTAATGCTAGCTACTGTACATATAGTGTTAACAGGCTGAACTCAGTGTTGCAGTGTTGTAAAATTGTTTTTAACTATCTTAAATTGAGAATCAATACACGTCTGCAAACAGAGTGAAATGTGTAAAGAATAACAAAGAGTATAATGCTCTGTTTTAGTTGTTGTTGTAGTACACCGGAAGCACAACAATTTGGTGGGAAAACAGCTCGGTCCGCGCATCCCCGCCAAGAGCCGGTCATAACACAGACAATTATTCCAAACATCAATTACATACAGAACAATTCACCAATATGCCATTCAGAAAAAAAACCTGTGCTGTAATATCAAAAATGCATTTTCGCAGACAGTACCATCAATATAGCGAGTTTCCAGTTATTAATGACCGCCCTACAAGTTTGCCTTGCGCGCTTTACAATAAAGCCCAGCACCCCCTCCCCCACCTGGGTCTGGATGGAGGGAAATTATGGCGCTTTCCATGACAGACATGATGTGATTATTTACTTTCATAGAGTTGTAAAATATATATTGTTCAATGGGTTTTCGGACACTTACCCGCGATTTTCGGCTGTGGAGCAGGAATTTCCACCAGAACGCGTCTTTCGTGATAAGCTGTTGCCATTCTCGTTTGACACTTGGCTTGCTCGTTGTTGACTGACTAACGTGAAGTTGATACAATAGAACAGGCATAAACTTAAGATAAACTACTGACTGATTGTTTTGTTCAAACTTTTAGCTACTTAAAACTGTCTTCGTTTCCCAATTTGGCTAGCCAGTGCTAAGGTTTGTTATTCCAGCTAGTGCAAGGTTGCCTGCAAGATAAGTGGCTTTCCTATGTTAGCAAACTATCAACCGAGCTATTTATCTTAACCTGTGATTAGCACTTTAAATAGTGAATAAGAAACACAGTGTTAAAGTTTTACCTAGAGTAAAGGTAAGAATGAAACCACCAACTGCGCTTACAATGAAGAAAGATAATAAAACAGCTAATATGAGCAGCAGAAAAGTACCGCGCGGGCGTGGCTTTGAGTTTGTTGCAACGTGATTGGCCCGCTGAACCGCTTAAACTCATCCCTTCCATGTATGCAAATCAACATAAAGGCGTGCGAGGGAACTGTAATGTGTCAGTTGTTTCGACGACTACTGTTTCAACACAAATCAAAATTTACACAACTAGATTTCGTTATATGCATACGCTACTTATTTTAAATAATTGCTTAAAATGTATTTTATTGTAATCGGGTATCATAGTAATTTAAATACGTGCGGGGCTGTACTATAAATGTATCCTCGTTTTATTTTCCAAGTGACGAATCTGTAGTTCTGAAAATAGAACTGTTTGCGAGTTCGCACGTTGCACAGTGGTGCTAGTTGGTTTATTTTGTGTGTAAAAGATGGGAGACGATTTAGGAGATGAGTGGTGGAAACAAAGCAACGATTCAGGTAAGACTATGGGATTTTCTGTTATAGTAATGACAGGTATGAATTCTGGTGGCGTCTGACAGATTAGCCACTTCCGATCTTCCCAGAACACTTGACTATCTCCTATCTTAATAGAAAATAAGCATTTTTTGCAAACGGTTTTACTACTGCTACTGTGGTACTAAGGTACTGCCACTGTTCTGTGTAGCAGTACTTTATTTCTTATTTTGTACATTGGTTAGACTCAAATTCCAATTGTGTTGCTATTTAGTTATAATATCTAGCAAGACGTTACCAAGACCGTACTTCGTTGCAGGCGACTGCCTGAAGAAAAACACACGTGGGATTGTGTCTTGTTGCCTTTATCGAAGTGGATTTCGGTACTTGTAGTCCCATTGTGAATCGGCAATTTTTTGTGTTTAGATGGCTAACTTCACGATCAAGTTATCGCATATTCACTATGTTCACATTTATACGTGTTCCGATTTTGTGCATTCAGTTACTTTGATGACTTGGGAATTGGCTCACTTGGCAATGTGGCTTACTGCTCGCAAACTGTCGAACGTCTTCAGATTAAGCTGAGTTGGCTCGCAAATTGTAAAATACATTTGGCAATACATACAATTCTTAAAGATATACTGGTATTACACAACGACATGTTCGTTCGTTCTGCTTTTTGAGTGTGGCATCCTGCTAACATGTTCTAATCTGACCAGTTTTAGTCATGCCAGTATAATTATTGCCAGTAGATGGAGATGTTGCATCGGAAATCTAAACCGCACACTTTTTGTTCTTGAATGGCACCTTCCAGAAAATGACTTTAAAAGTTTGCTATAAAAGTTTTTTTTTTTGCCGAGACTGTGGTGCAGCAAAATTTCTGCAAATTAGTGTCAAAAGCTTACAGCCTGGTGCTTTTGCGAAAAGGTTTTTTTTTTTAAATGTCACATTTCATAATATACCTGGGAACCGGTTATTACATCTTTTCCTATTAGTGGTGTACCTGCCATATACGTGCTCCTCACCCCTCGTCAGATTTCATTGCCCTGCAATGTCCAACCTTGCCTGAGGCAGTGCTATAGAGCAGCAGTCTGGAAGCTTCCGCTGCTCTGATGCTGCAGCTGTTCACTGATCTGAATAGAGCAGCCAGGGCTGGCCCGTGGCATAAACGGTCTATGGGGTTGTTTAGGGCCACAACCACACGACCACGGGGGGGGGGGGCACACAATCCAATGTTTATCTAAGGTAATTTCGTAATTACGTTATTCAGCCCCTATCACGGAACCAGTGGTACAAATTTTAAATGGAATGGCAATAGAACAATGTCATATAAGAAGGCTTTTATCCCCCCCAGAATCCAACAGAACCCCCCCCCCCCCCAGCCCTGAAAGCAGCACTCTGTTGCTGCCGCTGCTCACTGCTCTGAAAGTAAGGACATTTTGTTCAGCGCTTCTCCATGTGAGCACATCACCACTGTGGGATGGTGAAAAAAGTCCCTTTCAGAGAGCATGGATACTCAAATCTGGCCCTCAAATCTAAATCTGGTCCTCCTGGCTCACTCACTGAGGATCGTCACAGTCACAAGTCACAGTGCATGTTTGAGAATCTCCAAAGTTTGTGAACGAGCAAGTGCACAAGACTGCACAGAGATGGCGATAATGATCCTAACCACTACAACAGAGCAGGCCTTATCCTAAGGTTAGCTCACCATGACTGATGCTTTCCACTGACCTTCCAATTACCTTCTTCTTGTAAGTCCCTTTGTGGCTCACACTTCAGTGTATTAGAAGTGCTTTCCATCACTGTTTCCATTGTATATTCACATTGGAACCATTCTGGTGCCACCATGTGAAAACTGACACTTTTTGTGTGAAATATTCCAAAGGTCCAGTAGAGGGTGCTGTAGTTTTGCAAAACAGTAGTTTGCTGAAGGTGCTCGTATACCCTGTGAACGTTTTGCCTCGTGTGCACAAAAACGTGAGACGTGCAAAGCGTCTGTGTTTCAGCCTCTCTGCTGCTGCGAATCCATTGGTAATCAGGAAATGAGAAAGCCGTTAGCCACCCTGTGGCGTCTGATATGACGGCTCAGTTCGCCTCCTTTAGCAGCACCTCGCTCGCGTTCGCAGCGTTGTCTTCCACAAACGAGGGGAGCTGATTCCCGCTCCGAGCCGTGCAGCTATCCGAATATCCACATATTTCACCCGCTAACTGCTCGCTTCGGAAAAGGTTCCGTAATTACGACTTTTACTCGCGCTCACCCATCGCTCTGTGGGAATCTGGGTCTCTGGAACAGGGTTCTAATGGTTTCTGCCGTGACCTATAAGAAGTGGCAGCCAAGCACGTCCATGAGGTTTGCATTAGGCAGCCCGTGTTGTTTACCGTGTAATTAGCTTTTATTTTTAACGCTTCGCCCCGGTCAGGCCAGGGAGTGATGTCACCGTGGAAAGTCTTTGGGTCTGTTATGGCTCTACGCTGTTCTCCATCCCCACTGCCTCTCCGCTGATCCTGCTCTGTGCTGATTCCTCTCTCCCTGCTGCTCCCCCCCCGCCCCCTCCTGCTGATCCTGCTGAACCTGCTCTGTGCTGCTCCCTCCACGCTGCTCTGCAAACTTGCTCTGTGCTGCTCCCTCTGATCGATTATGAATGACCATACTGAGAAGGGAAAAAAAACAAAATTTCACTCCAGCTCCATCCACAGTGAAGCTCTTCTCATCAGGCTCAGTGCTGTTTATTAAGTTTGTTTGGAAACTTTTTTCCAGGCTCAGTGGTTTATGTTTAATGCCGGTACATTGCAGTTCACATGTAACCACTCGTAGGGACTCCATGATTTTTCTCAGTGGGTAAAAAAATAGGCCTAGTTTTTTCATTTACAACTGAAATGTAATTATAGTGGAATGAGGATTTCAAACTCAGCATTAAAGACAATAAGCTTTTGGCTGGAGGAAGGCAGCTATTAAAAAGTGTTTGATAAATCCTTGGATTGCAACCAGCTCCATTTCTTTTCTGAAAACCTCTTGTTCCAATGTGTGATGTTTTATGCAAGCACAGGGAAGGGGGATGGTGTGATTTCACTGAACTACATCTAAAAAATAGATTTTGGATGTAAATTAGATAACATATAACAGGTCTTTGAGATGGGATTTTTATATACTGGCTTCCAGGAGAGTGAGGGGTTTTACAGACGGACGCTTGATTTCATGGTAAACGAGCCGTTAGCGCGTGCTTCCCTTATTACGAGCCCGCAGGAAGAAGCGCTCGTGCTCACCGCTGCGAGTCGTCCTCTTGGACCGGGGAAGGGGGTCTTCTTGCCAAAACCGGCGCCGAGACCCACGCAGTTCAGTACAGCGCCGTTGCTATGGAAAACACTGAGCTGTGTTTTGGATTTGGGTCGGCATGCGACCGTATTTCGGAATAACCGGATCTTTTAATAAATCAAGCAAGAAGCCGCGGTCTCAGATGAGCTCTGTTAGCTCCGCTCGCAATTTCATCATTCACGCGCCAGAACGGTACAGACGTGCATTTAGTTGCATGATAGTTGTACCGTACACGATAACTGTACATGACTACTGTATGGAATACATTTGACATATTCCATGACTGTCTTAGCTGCCCTCGGTTAGATAGGCAGTACTGAGAGGGCTGTATAGTGTCCATGTCTGTTGCGTAAAGAGCACAGCACGTGGCTAAATCGTGGGCACTCATGCCTGCATGGGTCAAACATGCATGTACTTATGCACAAGCACAACCTTCAGGAGCAAGCCTATGACCTGCCAGGATTGCATATTTATGTGGTTTTAAAAAATAGTTTTGGCAGCTATAATCAGCACTTATTTTCAGTGTTAATCAACCTTTAATTTAAGTGCAAAGCAAAAACTATATGGCTGTTGTTCAGGTCCATGTGTCTGTCTTATGCAAAATCCACTTTTGCAAGTGCTGACGTCAAGGCTTACAGTGCTTTACATCACATTCCTCGACTTGTTTTTGAGTAGCTCTGCAAAAGCAATTTCAGTAATGAGATACCCCAAAGTATTAAGTGCATTGTCTGCTTAGTTTTCCTTATGGAGACCGTCTGTAGGTCTGTACAGTGTTAATCCTTCATTGTTCGATAAGCAGTTGGCAGTTAATGATGATTAATGAAGTCAGATTTTCAAATTTAGATCCAATGAAAATAATGATGTGTTCTTCGTATTTAAAAAAAAAAAAGATTTTTCTCTATATGTCTCCTAGACTTCAGAACCCATAAAAGGACCCCTATAAGTTGGCTTGTAAACTGCTTGCAGGGAATTTTCAGTGTATTTTTATAACCACATGTCAAATCAAATCACAATGGAAAATAAACACGCTGTATTTCATGTTTTATGGGCAGATTTTCTTTTGTCAGTTTGTTACGTCTTTTTTTTTTGTGAATTGACTTGTTGGCTGGATTAGGGTGCACGCAGTGGAAAATACATTTGCAGGGCTAGAGAAAGAAAACAGTTTGCCCGTGGTACCACAGGAGGTTTCAGGGGTGGACACGGATCATTAAAAAAAAAAATCTTAAATGACTTAAAACTCCTTCTCATTCTCATTCTGAGCTTAAAATAGATTTCAGTAAACTGAACGTTACAGACCGTAAGTGTGTTGGGAAGTTGTTAACCGGAGCTGGTCTGACTGCTCGCTCAGAGCATGACTCTCCAGCGTCATTCCTCTTCTGTTAAACATCCTCGGTGTGTCTCTCTGGCTCTGATTGCCTGGTGTTAGTGGCCAGCTTGCGGCCTTCTGCCATGTGCGGATTAAACTCAGACTCCTGCAGCGAATCAGGCTTGTGAGGAACTTCCGCTGGAGAAAGAGCCCTGACCTCTCATTCCACCGCTCCCCCGTCCTGCAGGCCAAACCATCAGCGAGCTGGTGGCCCGCGCTGTCGCATGAAAGCACTGATCTTCTCCCAGAATGCAATGCACTCTTGTATGAAAGCACTGATCTTCTCCCAGAATGCACTGCGCTCTTGTATGAAAGTGCCGATCTTCTCCCAGAATGCACTGCACTCTCGTATGAAAGCGCTGATATTCTCCCAGAATGCACTGCACTCTTGTGTGAAAGCGCTGATCTTCTCCCAGAATGCAATGCACTCTCGCATGAAGGCGCTGATCTTCTCCCAGAATGCACTGCGCTCTTGTATGAAAGAGCAGATCTTCTCCCAGTGCACGTGTGCGTGGGTGTGTGTGTGTGTGCACATGCATGTGTATGTGTGCGTGTGTGTGTGTGTGTGCATGCATGTCTGTCCAGGACTAATCACACTGCACAGTTGTCTGTCGGGTGTGTCAAGTGTATTTGCTGATACTCCTGGTAAAAAAAAAGGCATAACTTCTGTATTTGCAAATGTTGTTTTACAAGTGAATAGCCTATAGGGTGTAATTCTGAAAAATGCTAATATAAAGAGCTGTGTTATTAGAACCTGTGCCACTCAGGCGTAGAGCGTATTATAACTAAAATCCTCTCACCTCACTGCTGCTGGGTTCAGAGTGGTCTTTTCAGTGTGTACTTTTAATCTTTGCTGTGACTACTTCGTGAGAGAGATCAACAGTCACTGAAATTTAACACATAAATTTGCCAGACTAAAAACAAAAATATAATGCAACATTGTAGACTAACTCAGACGGTCTTGAAGTGAGAGTTCCTGTCTGTTAAAATAGCAGGTAATGGTATGCACCGTGAATAGCTCTGTGTTTTAATCACTAAGAGCAGAAGAACATTTCAAATAATTTTGTGGTGTCGTAACTTACTGCTTCAGGCTATTGCCTTCATAAAAAGCCCAGAATGCATCACGTCTCTGACAATTGTGGTCTGGCTCATTTGTTTAAATCTGCTCTTTATCGCTTAAATACATAAATACAGACTCCGTAGACTCACCAGAGTTGTAGATCTAGTCTAATCTTTGTGCACTGAACAGGTTTGTACAGAATGTGCAGACTGTTCATCATGCTCATGCTAACAAGCTGAGGCAGCAGGACCAGCTTAACAATGCACTCTGTGGGGGGGGGGGGGTAGTAGATGGTATTAAGCGTAGTGGAACAGCCTGGTCATGCTCATACTGTACAGTTATGAGCAGCCTGGTTAGGCTCATACTGTACAGTTATGAGCAGCCTGGTTAGGCTCATAGGACTGTAAGATTATGAGCAGCTTGGTCAGGCTCATAGTGCTGTAAGGTTATGAGCAGCCTGGTCAGGCTCATAGTGCTGTAAGGTTATGAGCAGCCTGGTCAGGCTCATAGTGCTGTAAGGTTATGAGCAGCCTGGTCAGACTCATAGTGCTGTAAAGTTATGAGCAGTCTGGTCAGGCTCATAGTGCTGTAAGGTTATGAGCAGCCTGGTCAGGCTCATAGTGCTGTAAGGTTATGAGCAGCTGGTCAGGCTCAGTACTGTAAGGTTATAAGCAGCCTGGTCAGGCTCATAGTGCTGTAAGGTTATGAGCAGCCTGGTCAGGCTCATAGTGCTGTAAGGTTATGAGCAGCCTTGACAGGCGTATAGTACTGTAAGGTTATGAACAGCCTGGTCAGGCTTATAGTACTGTAAGGTTATGAACAGCCTGGTCAGGCTCAGTACTGTAAGGTTATAAGCAGCCTGGTCAGGCTCATAGTGCTGTAAGGTTATGAGCAGCCTTGACAGGCGTATAGTACTGTAAGGTTATAAGCAGCCTGGTCAGGCTCATAGTGCTGTAAGGTTATGAGCAGCCTTGACAGGCGTATAGTACTGTAAGGTTATAAGCAGCCTGGTCAGGCTCATAGTGCTGTAAGGTTATGAGCAGCCTGGTCAGGCTCATAGTGCTGTAAGGTTATGAGCAGCCTGGTCAGGCTCATAGTGCTGTAAGGTTATGAGCAGCCTTGACAGGCGTATAGTACTGTAAGGTTATAAGCAGCCTGGTCAGGCTCATAGTGCTGTAAGGTTATGAGCAGCCTGGTCAGGCTCATAGTGCTGTAAGGTTATGAGCAGCCTGGTCAGGCTCATAGTGCTGTAAGGTTATGAGCAGCCTGGTCAGGCTCATAGTGCTGTAAGGTTATAAGCAGCCTGGTCAGGCTCAGTACTGTAAGGTTATGAGCAGCCTGGTCAGGCTCATAGTGCTGTAAGGTTATAAGCAGCCT
This sequence comes from Anguilla pacifica, assembly GCA_039654925.1. Taxonomy (NCBI): domain Eukaryota; kingdom Metazoa; phylum Chordata; class Actinopteri; order Anguilliformes; family Anguillidae; genus Anguilla; species Anguilla pacifica. Next base: position 33,051,917 of record CM077298.1, on the reverse strand, counting down.
GGTCAGGCTCATAGTGCTGTAAGGTTATGAGCAGCCTGGTCAGGCTCACAGGACTGAAAGGCTTTAGGCTTATCCACCTCAGCTTTTTGATTTCAGGCCACTTCAGAACTTTTTGGGCCACTAATCTCATTATGTTTCTCTGAACTTTCCTGTCCTCCTTGGAAAACGCAAACACAGCTGATCAAAGATCAGCATGCGGTAAAGAGAGATAATGTGTGTGACCTCACCATGGCAACCCAAACATGCAGAAAAAAAGAGTTTCCATTCTTTCCACAACACGTGTGGACATTATGTAGGGAACATCTGAGATTCCTCTGGAGTTTAGATCTAATACTTTTCAATATTTGACCTCTACAGTTTTACTTTATTTTTTATTATTTTTTTCTGATGCCATTTTTTTTCTTCAGCCTGCAGTAAAATAAATGGTCCAAACAGAAGTAAATGCAGTGGATTAGCACTGAAAGTATTGAGTAATTGTTTTGAAACGCATACTCACCATTTTTGTCCAGCCGCCGTCACACATCTTGCAGTTTCTTCACTGTGGCAAAATTAATGGCCTCTAAAGCTGGCTGCAAAGTCTATACTCTACCACATTACATTACATTACAGGCATTTAGCAGACGCTCTTATCCAGAGCGACTTACACAACTTTTTTCACGTAGCATTTACCTTGCATTCATTTATACAGCTGGATGTATACTGAAGCAATGCAGGTTAAGTTCCTTGCTCAAGGGTACAAACGGCAGTGTCCTACCCAGGGAATCTAACCTGTGACCTTTAGGTTACAAGACCAGCTCCTTGCCCTACCGGTGTCACACATCACATCGCTGTGGTTATAAAGTGAGAATTTTTCTCATTACATAAAAAACTAATTTTGTTCATTGCATGAAAACGAATACGTGCGCTACTAACACGACCGCTAATGGAAAAAGATGCAGACGCAAGGGGAACGGCCTGTTCCTTGCAGGAGATCACACGGTTGTCTGCGCTAAAAGCTGATTTTTCCAGCGTGTCCTCTGACTGCCCTTGGCCTCACGCGGGCCTGTTCTTCCATGCGGGGGTTTCTCGGAGGGTCTGGGAAGGAGGCCGAAAACCATGAGGTCACCCCCGCGAATTTAAGCCGGGCCAGGCAAAACACATGGCGGGGTGTCCTCAGCCTTTCTCCTTTCTCTTATAAATCCTGAACCTCTTGGCAAAAAAAAAAAATCATGCCTGTGAAAGTTTTAATAAACCTTTAAAGTTACGGTCACTGCGAGTTAAAAACCTCACAGTTACTTGCAGATATTCGGCCTAAGTTTTTCCTCTGAGGAATCAACGAAAAATTGTGTTGTAGTGCCCAGTGTACAATAATGTCCCCCTCAGTCATTATTCTGGTTCCCTAGAGACTCAGAAGCAGTACGTCTTGAAGCACTGTGTCAGGAAAGTATATTTAAATGGATTGGATTTGTTATTAACTTGGCATATCGTTCGATGACAAATAATCCTACAATGTCGGAATCCAGGTTGGGGTAGCTTTTCAGAGTATATCTTTTGATACAGTATAAACCATAGGTTTATAAATGCAGAAAATGTTGGCAGTGTAGTTTATTGGCAGATTATGTTAAAACCACAGCAGAAAGGCTCTTGTAAAAACACTGAAAGCGAACGCTTTTATAAAACTTAACTACAAAATGAGATATAAAACCATACACAAAGAGTTAAAGAACATAAAACCATTTATATATATATATATTTAATATTTAGATACGAAAGTTTCACCATAGCAGAATGACAGTCATGTGGAATATGAAATACAGAATGAAAACAGTACATTGGTAAGTACATCAATAATGTTGTTACATAATCATTCACCATGGAAACCACAATAAGTGCACATATGAGTTTACCCAGGGTGAGAAACATGGTGTTTGTGGATAGTGCTCTCTCATAGGTGTATTTGTGTATTATTTCTTGTCTTAGATATAGTGTATATGCGCAAACATGTCTCCCAAAAGAAAAATGGAAGTGCTTTGATGGGACTCTGGGTCAGATGGGACTCTTTGATGTGTCAGGCGGTGCTTGACTGCTTTCAGGGTTCTAGGGTGTGGGGCAAGGAGTATGTCGATCACAGAGACTGCTTACTGTCATTTGGGAGGGTCTTGGGACTGGGGAGGTGGCGGGTGTTATAGTGATGCTACTGGTGATTTTATTGGGTCCTTTGGAAAGGGTGCCGTTGGTCAATACGGGAGTTCTGTGTTCCTGGCCAATGCTGTGGCACGGACTCAGCGGCCCGGCTGTGCTGTTGAGGGCCTGGATGTAGGGGCTCCCCAGGTGGATGTGGATCTTGTTGTCCTCGGTGGTGATGATGCTCGGGCTGGAGCTGTTGGACCTCTGCAGCTGCCAGTGGCTCTGTCGCTCTGGCATCACTCGGAACACGGTGTGCCCCCCCACCACCTCCACCGGCTCCGAGGCCAGGGAACCACCCGGGGCGCCGGTGGTGACCGACACGATCTGGATGGGCGACATGGCCCGGTCCGGCGTCACGGATCCGGAAGATTCCGGGGTCATGGCCCGGGAGTAGGCCGTCATGGTGAGGGGCGACATGGCTCTCTCGGGTGTGCAGAACCCGTCCGGCGGAGAGGAGGATCCCTTGGCCTTGAAGGGCGGGGAGACGGCGGCGTTCTGGATGATGGTGATCCGCTGCTTGGGCGGGCTGACGCAGCTGGTGGGGATGACCGCTGTGCTGGTGTAGGAGTGGGCGTTCTCCACCGGCCCGGGGCTGGTGATCTCCAGCATGGCCACGTTGTGCCCGTGGTCGGGGGTCACCTTGATGTGCAGCGGCTGCCCGGGCGTGTGGGTCAGCACCATGTCCCCTTGCTGTGCGTGGCCCCCGCTCGGCCGAAGCGGCAGCACTGTCCCGTTGATTGGGTGACCGCCCTCTTTGCCCTTGGGGAACGGCACCCTGGACCTCCTGACGCTGTTGTTGACATTGGTCACGCTGTTGTGGAGGGAAGGGCCGTGCTTGGTTTGGGATGCCTCGTCAGTGCAGCTCGGGCTGTCCTCAGGGTAGCTCTCCTCGTACTCGCTACCGTTTAAAGCGGCTCGGTCCAGGGGAGCCAGGCTTCTGTAGTCAGGGGGCTGGCCGTCCACCGGCTCCGTCTGCACCTCTTTGCTGGAGGCATTCAGGTCTGAGAAACGCCTCCCGTTCATGCCTGGCCGAAGGCTCTTGCTGAACCGACGGTACCTCTCCAGCTCGCTGGTGAGGCTCTCCATCTCACGGGCTAGCTCCTTGTTCCTCACCTCTTGTTGCGTCAGTTTCCTCTGCAAGGCGGCGTGGTCCCTCTTCATGTGACAGATGGAGTCCTCGGTGCCCGTGTATTCATGGATCTTATCCTTCAAGGCCTCCACCTCTCGAGTCAGGTAACTGGACTTCGCCTCCTCCTCTTTCAGACGCTTATAAAGGATGTTCTCCTGGTTGGACACTTCTTTCTCTGCCAGTTGGTACTTGGAGAGCTCCTTCCTGGATATCACCAGCTCCTCCATCAGAGCTTTAGCTCGCTCCTGTTCGTTGGAGTATTTTCTCTCCAGGGATTCAAACTCGTTTTCGGTCTTTTGCAGGTCGTTCTCGACCACTTTCATCTCCTTCAGCTTTCGCCTGAGCCTCTCCATTTCCTGTGTCAGCTCTTTCACTTTGTTGTCCTCCTGTTGGAAGCGGTTCACGGCGGGGGCCTTGCTGTGCTCCTCTCTGGCTTTGTTCCTCTGGAGTTCCCGCTCCATGTTCTCCTGGGACTGCAGCCTCTTCTTCATCATGCTGACTTTGGACTGCAGGTCGCTGTTCTTCTCCTCCTCCGCTTTCAGCCTGGCCCTCAGCTCGTCTCTGTCCTTCGCGGTACTGCGCATCTTCTCCTCCAGCTCTGCCTTGGACCTCAGAGCCTTCTTGCTCTCTTCGATGATCTTCTCAGTCGCAGATGTGGCCTTGTCCTGCTCGGCCTGCAGTTTTCCGCTGTTGCTCTGCAGTTTGCTCTCCGTGACCCTGAGCCTCTCAGCCATGGTTTTCCTCTCGTCCACCAGCATGACCGTCAGTGTCTTTAGCTTGGCCAGGTCCTCTTTCAGAGTGATCTCTGTGCTCTCCAGCTGACCCTCTATAGTCTCCAGCTCCCTGATCCTCCCTTTCAGGATGTCCAGCTCACTAGCCAGGTGTTTGGTCATACTCCTTTCCTTTTCCAGGTTGCATTTCAGCGTGCAGCACTCCTGTTTGCTCTTGCCGAAGGCATCCTCCAGCTTCTCCAACTCCGCTATCCTGCGGTTTAGTTTGTCCACCTCTGCCCTCAGGCCCCGGGCCTGGCCTGCCTCCTTCTCCAGCTTCTTGTTGAGGTCCCGGCACTGGTCCTCCATCTTGATCAGCTCCCCGTCCTTCCCCTCCATCGCCAGCACCCGCTTCCTCAGCCCTTCTACCTCGGACATCAGGCTGGAGTTGCCGCACTCGCCCCGGCTGATTTTGTCCCGGAGATCCTGGAGCTCGTCCTCGGCCCGCCGGAGGGTCCTGCTGGTCTCCTCCAGCTCGTCCAGCTGTCGGCTCAGAGCGGCCAGCTTCTGCCGGAGCTGGCGGTTCTGGGCGTCCTCGTTAGTCAGTTTGGCGGTCATGGCTTCTTGCTCTTGGTGGGAAAAAACGGCGGGCCTGGTCGTGCCGCTCGGCCTCCAGCTGGAAGACTCCGCTCTCTTCCTCCTGAACCCTGGCCTCCTGAGTGGAGCTCAGAGTCTCCTGGGGCCTAACGGCGGGGGCTGAAAGCTCCTGGGCCCCTGGCGGTCTGCTGGGCAAGCTACTCCGTCAGCTGCTGCCGTTCGTCCACCAGCAGCAACGTGAGGGACTTCAGCTGGGTGAGCTCCTCCTTCAGGCTGGACACCTTCCTTTTGCCCTCCTCTTCCTCCTTCTGCTGATTGGCCTTCTCCTGATCAATCAGCAACTTCAGTCTGCGAGAGAAAAGAGCAACACTCTTATTGTTTGCATTTCAGACATTTCAGACTGCCTACACACAACGTCCAGGCTGTGGAATCTGATGGGAATTTTCCTTTGTTTTGGTTTGACAGATTTATATATTCGTTAAAAAGAAATATCCAAACGGGTCATGGGAGATTATATCATTTCTTGCCTGGCAGTAACGCTTTAGTAACCCATTTATCTTTGCCCAAAAACAGAGTTGCATTTCAGCTGTGACATCATCCGTATTTCTGCACTGGCTTACGTGCTCTGCCAGTCTATAAATGGGCAGTTTTATGCTGCCCCTGACATGTGGTGCATAAAACATTTGGCAAAACTATTTTTGCAAAACGATTTCATCATCTAAACCCTCACTCCTGTAATAAACATGCCAGGAGCACGGTATAACTATAATTATCATCCTGTGTAGCTGAATTCAGAGAGGCCAGGATGTCCTTTTCATCTATAAAGGTGAAGACACGTTTATTTTTATGTTTCCTCGAGGTATGCATTGCACTTTTTTTAAAAAGGGATATTCCCAGCAGTATAATTGAAAGATTTCTCCATTACCAGAGACCCTGGCGTGTTTGCGGTGTACCGTTCTAACTCAGCCCGGAGCCTCTTTCTGTTTGTTGAACGAGGCCAAAATGTTTTTGCTTGTAGCACAAGTCAGCGGTTGGAAAAGAGGGTTACATAAATGCAGAACAATCATTCTGCATTCCTCATTGATTTGAGCCATGTTTTTTTTATTTATTCCCGTTGCAGTTTCTGTGGTTCATTTGCTAAATTTTCACATGCAACTTTATTTTTGTAAGTTTTGTGCTGTGTTTTCCTCTCACGTTAGAGTCATGCCTTAGCAATCTCTGAAACAGGAGTGCATGGCCTGTGCTGTATAGGCCTTTCCACATCTCCCCTGCAACTTTTAACAAGTTTTTAGGCCTCGCTGTGTGCTTTTAATACCTTTACGATGAGGTCTTCAACTAGGCTGCAGGAGGGTTTTTTCCTTAAGGGTTAATGAAGGTTGACTGATTGATCGACTGTAGGCACTTGTTTCGTGTCTCGGTTTTCACATTTTGTGCCTGAAAGATGGCCCTGCGGTTGCCGTTAGCGTTCAGAGAGGTTTCTTGTCGGTTCGCGGGTTGCAGCGACTGGGGTTGCGTGTTGAGTGTAATGATTTTGTGGAACGCCACATGAAAGGTGTCTCCTCACTCCCCATGTTTATAATGCCTCTAAATGAGCTGGGCCCCACTGACACATCCTTCCACCAGTAGCTTCTCACCACTTGTGCCTGGGGGGGGTGTATTGCTAAGGTGGGATATTTACATGAATACCTTTTGGTTATGTAGTCTTGGCTGTGTTGACAATATTTCGGCTGTATGTAATTATCAGATGTTCTCCCCGTGTCCATATGGGTTTCCTCCCACAGGCCAAAGACTTGCAGGTAGGCTCATTGGAGACTCTAAATTGCCCATAGGTATGGGTGTGTGTGTTCCCTGTGATAGATTGTGGACCGGTCCAGGGAGTATTCCGGGCCTCTTACCCAATGCATGCTGGGATAGGTTTCAGCACCCCCCACGACCCTGACAAGGATAAGTGGGTATAGATAATGGATGTGATTATCGGAACTAAGGTACATGTTAAAATTCCCCATACAGTATGTATGAGTTGATTTGCGGTGATGTGTGAATGAACCTCAGAAACGTCTGGCCCAAAATGGCCACAGTGAAGGTTAAAACTGCATGTGTGTGCTGTCTGTCCGCCAGCCGTTCACACCTACCAACGGCTCACATGCTCTCCTGAGCAAACTAGCGTGACTGTTTATGAAGCTGGCCTGATAAAACGCTCACATGCAGAATTTCATTTTTCATCATAAAAAAGTTTTTTGGAAAAATAAAACAAAAAAGTAAATGTTTTTTTTTGAAAACAAAATGAAAAATATGATAATCAAGGAAATCCTAACTCCACTTGGAGCTTTACCTATCTCACACGGGATGCCTACTACTCACCCGGGTAGCTAAGCTGCTTGCCGTAACAAACACACACACAAAAGAGAGGTCTTGTAACAGGCGCAGGTCAGACGCAACTCGGTTAGTCTTCCGGAACAATGGTCAAGCACAAATAAGGTAGTCCTCCAAAAATAACGGTCGTACACAAAACACGCAGAGTTCCCCGTTACTGCCGACAGCAAACTGACTCCACTATGTTCTCTCCCAACTCTCACACCCCTCTCAGGTGTGAACCGTTTTTATTAGGGCTTAACGAGGCGACTGCCTTCAGCTGTTGGTGCAGTGGAAAGGGGCAGCGCCAACAGTGGATGAAGTATGGGGGAATATTTAGGGGCGCCATAGCTCAGAAGGTAAGAGCGGTTGTCTGGCAGTCGGAGGGTTGCCGGTTCGACCCCCCCCCCCGCCCTGGGCGTGTCGAGGTGTCCCTGAGCAAGACACCTAACCCCTAATTGCTCCCAACGAGCTGATTGGTACCTTGCATGGCAGCCTTGTGTGAGTGTGCGTGTGAATGGGTGAATGAGAGGCATCAATTGTAAAGCACTTTGGATAAAAGCGCTATATAAATGCAGTCCATTTACCATTTACCATTTACCAAGTATTGTCCCCTGATAATGGCGACTCTGGTGGCGTTAGAACACGCGCTGCACAACAAACACACACACACAAAGTACTCACACACACACATGCTCGCACACCCAAACACACACACACACGCCACTCACAGGCACGTGCACGCACACACAAACACACGCACACGCACACACACACTACTCGCACACACACACACACACACACACACACACACACACACACACACACACACACTTCACGGTGACTCAGAACAATGAAAGTTCTTGTGCGCAGGGGTCTGAGTTTGAGCTCTCTCTGTTTGCTGATGGATGTCATGGAAACATTAATGGGTTCATAAACACCGTTAATTGTGTCGTTTGGCTGCAGGTCGGTTGCCTTGAATACTCGTGTAGCTATGAGGTCCCATGATGCTCATCAGTCCTCCCAATGCTGGGAAATCACGCTTCAGCAGACAGACAGGCTCGGTTGTGCCCTTTGTTGTCCTTAATGTGGGCTAGACTGGCCAGTTATGTCAGCACCAGGGAAAATTAAATCAAGCCTTCTCCTGCATTCCAGTTTACCCCTCCTGAGAACAAAGAAACTATGTTTTTTTTTTTGTATTCTAGGTATTTATGTCAGGATAAAGCCTAATGATACCTGGATGCAATTTAATTTACTATTTTGAAAACATTTAAACTGGATTGCAAGCGGTGACTTTATTTATTTTCAGTGAAATGACTCACAAGACAATGGAAAGAACAATTTTCTTTGACGCAACTAGATGCAACCACCGGAAATAAGATGACCGTTGCAAATATATTAATGGAATGATCAGTAGGTTTATACAAAAGAAGAGAATGTTCCAAAGCTATTCATAACTATGAGTAGTCTCACACACAAGCATACACACACACACACACACACACACACACATATTTGTTTTCTCTAACTTGCATTGTTCTGCTTCAGAAGCACTGCATTTCTTTGTAATGGCCAGCATAGACTGACTGGGAGACTGAAACCCACAGTGGGACAGTTACATCATTTCCTGTTTCCCTTCTCTGAAAAGTTTGGTCATTTATAAGAACAGTCCCGTGTCATATAATACCAAGCATGCATCGAAGGGCAGTACGCCAGAGAGCAGTGTATTCGTAGCCATAAAGTGGGGGTGTCATCATTCTGGGTTATAAATTTTCTAATTTTTTTTTTTTTTTTTTCTTCGTCTTGTTTTTTTTGGAGGGAGGGAGGGGGGCACTGACAGGAATATCATTTATCTGTGTCAAATGAGGTTTTCCAAGTTAACTACATTAGGAGAAAGAGATATGAGATATGTACATATATGGTATCATTTACAACTCTTTTAACCTTCTTTAGCAGCCCGAGGTCCAGCTCACTGAATTTTTTTCAGTTTCCACTGCAGTTACCATGCGATTGTGAGGTGCCACTGTTTATCGCAACCATATCATAATCATAACTATGTAAATCCCCATGATTCTGCAGTTACTTCCGTGGAAGTAGCCAATCAGTTCTAAATATGACTGCTGGCCTGAGTGCAAGCAGCCAATCAGATGTAAATTTGACTGCTGCCCTGGGTGCAAGTAGCCAATCAGATGTAAATATGACTGCTTCCCTGAGAGCGAGCTGCTAATCAGGTCTAAATATGACTGCTGCCCTGAGAGCGAGCAGCCAATCAGGTGCTGTCTGAGGGCAAGCAGCCAATCAGGTCTAAATATGACTGCTGCCCTGAGAGCGAGCAGCCAATCAGGTGCTGCCTGAGGGCGAGCAGCCAATCAGGTCTAAATATGACTGCTGCCCTGAGTGAAAGCAGCCAGTCAGGTCTAAATATGACTGCTGCCCTGAGGGTGAGTAGCCAATCAGGTCTAAATATGACTGTTGACCTGAGGGCGAGCAGCCAATCAGGTCTAAATATGACTGTTGACCTGAAGGCGAGCAGGTCAGCCAAGCAGGTGTAAATATGGCTTGTTCATCCTGGCTCCAGGTTTCCAGTATACAGTAGACAGCTCTCTTCCCCTGTGAAAATTCACACTCTCTCTCTAAAGGACAGACCTGCATTCTGGATTTTACTGAGCGTGATGTTTAAATAGTGTGTGTGTGTGTGTGTGTGTATGTCTGCGTGCCTGTTTGTATTTGTGCATGCAAGTTTGTGTGCATGTGTGTTTGCATGCATGCATGTGTGTGTATGTGTGTGCCTGTGCATGTGCTTGCATGCATGCGTGTGCGAGCGTGTGCTTGCATGCATGTGTGCGTGCCTGTGTGTGTGTGTGTGTGTGTGTTTTTGTGTGCGCTTGCGTGCATGCATACGTATGTGCTTGCATGTGTGTGCTTGCGTGCATGTGTGTATGTGTTTGCGTGCGTGTCTGTGTGTGCTTGCGTGTGTGCTTGCGTGCTTGTATACATTCCTGTGTGTGTGCTTGCGTGCATGCGTGCGTGCCTGTGTGTGTGTGTGTGTGTGTGCTTGCGTGCATGCGTGCGTGCCTGTGTGTGTGTGTGTGTGTGCTTGCGTGCGTGCCTGTGTGTGTGTGTGTGTGTGTGTGTGCTTGCGTGCATGCGTGCGTGCCTGTGTGTGTGTGTGTGTGTGTGTGTGTGTGTGTGTGTTTGTGTGTGTGTGTGCATGCCTGTGTGTGTGTGTGTGTGTGTGTGTGTGTGTGTGTGTGTGTGTGTGTGTGTGCTTGCGTGCGTGCCTGTGTGTGTGTGTGTGTGTTTGTGCGTGCTTGCGTGCGTGCGTGCGTGCGTGCCTGTGTGTGTGTTTGTGTGTGTGTGTGTGTGAGTGTGTGCGCTTGTTTTTATATATTTGTGCGGTCCCTGGGCATTGTGGCTGAGCGGCTCCTTGGCGGGGCTCTCTGACGCTGCTGCCGGAGGGGATGTTTTGACTCGAGAGCGTGCGGCCGCCAGCACTCTGCACACATGCCGTGCTGGCATGGGACGACCTGCTAATTGCGGGGTTTCCGACCCTCCCCCCCCTCCCCCCCCCCTTTAAGGGGAATTCCCCCACTTCCACAGGCTGGCTGTATAAACAGGGGCCCCTCCCGGAGCAAAGCGTGATGTCGTGCAGCCAGTGTGGCTGTAATCTCCGAGCCTAACAGCCCCAGGGCTGCTCTCTAACGAGCGTGAACTCAGGGAAAGTGTTTGTACAGACATTTCTCAGTCCCACGCCTCTTCCTCTACAGTGCTGCAGAGCAGCCAATCAGTGAGAGCAGCCAATCAGTTCTAAATATGACTGCTACCTTAAGTGAGAACAGCCAATCAGGTTTAAATATGACTGCTGCCCTGAGGGCGAGCAGCCAATCAGGTCTAAATATGACTGCTGCCCTGAGGGCAAGCAGCCAATCAGGTCTAAATGTGACTGCTGCCTTAAGTGAGAACAGCCAATCAGGTCTAAATATGACTGCTGCCCTGAGGGCAAGCAGCCAATCAGGTCTAAATGTGACTGCTGCCTTAAGTGAGAACAGCCAATCAGGTCTAAATGTGACTGCTGCCCTGAGGGCGAGCAGCCAATCAGGTCTAAATATGACTGCTGCCCTGAGGGCGAGCAGCCAATCAGGTCTAAATGTGACTGCTGGAAAGTGTTTGTGCAAACATCTCTCAGCTCCACGCCTCTTCCTCTGCAGTGCTGCAGATGTGCTTTCACTGCCAAGTCTGCACATTTTTTTTCCCTTCAGTGAGCTGGAGTTGAAAAGCCAGACTCCAGCCGTACGTAACCACATATTACACGCTACTAACATGTTCGAGTAATGGTCATTCTTTATTCTTTATGTGGTGCTTAAACTCCTGTGGGGCTTCCGGAAGGTGAACACTACTGGCTTGTCTCCACGTGCTGTCGCCCCGGTCGGTCCCTGGTTCGTTTAGGGAACTGTCGGCTGGGGAACAGAATGGCGCCCCGTCCCGGATCGGCACCACCTTATCCCCCCTTCACTAGTGCCGTCCCGCAGACAGACGCAGAGAGAGAGATGAAGTCTGGGAAACGGTTCATGTCGAAATACGCCACAAATCAATTGATATCATAGCTCATTGAAGGAGTTGAGGCGAACAGGGAATATAGGAGGCGGATGCTCTTCTGGAACAGCTGTCTGGTTGCAGTGATCTCGGCTGCGCTGAGGCAGACTGCAGTGATCTCGGCTGCGCTGAGGCAGACTGGCTGCAGTGATCTCAGCTGCGCTGAGGCAGACAGGCTGCAGTGATCTCGGCTGCGCTGAGGCAGACAGGCTGCAGTGATCTCAGCTGCGCTGAGGCAGACTGGCTGCAGTGATCTCCGCTGCGCTGAGGCAGACAGGCTGCAGTGATCTCGGCTGCGCTGAGGCAGACTGCAGTGATCTCAGCTGCGCTGAGGCAGACAGGCTGCAGTGATCTCGGCTGCGCTGAGGCAGACTGGCTGCAGTGATCTCGGCTGCGCTGAGGCAGACTGGTTGCAGTGATCTCGGCTGCACTGAGGCAGACTGCAGTGATCTCGGCTGTGCTGAGGCAGACAGGCTGCAGTGATCTCGGCTGCACTGAGGCAGACTGCAGTGATCTCGGCTGCGCTGAGGCAGACAGGCTGCAGTGATCTCGGCTGCGCTGAGGCAGACTGCAGTGATCTCGGCTGCGCTGACGCACACTGGCTGCAGTGATCTCAGCTGCGCTGACGCACACTGGCTGCAGTGATCTCAGCTGCGCTGACGCACACTGGCTGCAGTGATCTCAGCTGCGCTGAGGCAGACTGGCTGCAGTGATCTCGGCTGCGCTGAGGTAGACTGGTTTCAGTGATTTCAGTTGCGCTGAGGCAGACACCACAGCTCGATCCTGTTGTTGTTTCTGACCCACAGCTGTAGATGACTCTACAATGCCTCACAGTAAGTTGGCAGACTGATCCTGCACATTCTCAGGGCCAAGCATGCAAGCACGGGCAGCACTTTCCACCAAACCTGCAGTTTTGTGCAACTTCTCACATAAATATTTTTAGGGAGCATTTTCTTGGTATTGTGCAGTGTAGTTATGCTAATGAACACAGGGGCTGTTGTAGCTCATTAGCGGTTAGCTCAAAGGGTAATAATATCCTGACAGTGCAGCTCCTCCAGTGAGAAACTACATTTCAAAGGGCCAGCTTACAAATATAGACTGCACTGGATCAGTTTACTGTAATTGTTACCTCTGTTATGCCGCTACTGTGAAACTGTCCAAACTAAACGCGCAGGACGCCCGTGCTTAGCTTTGCAGCTTTGTTATTTTGTTCGTCTCAACCTACAAATTTTTTTAAAACATTTTTTGTAGTACATCATTTCAGTTTGCCAGCTCTGTGTGAAGCTATAAGATTTGAGGTCTGGTGAACACCGGCACCTTCATCCATAGGCGGAAGCAGCATGAACACCCTCAGATTCTAATGGCTACTGGCCTCCACATTGATGGACTCTCCCTGTGTCTGAGCCCAGCCACTGCACCCTTGACCTGAATTGCCTCGGTAAATATCCCGCTACACAAGTCCATTGTGTGTGGGGGGGGGGCGGATTCTGTGTGCGGTTCAGTCACTCTGGGTAATGGCGGGTTCAGGTTCAAGTTCCTGGTGGGGGCACTGCCGTTAGGCTGTATCCTTGACTTGAATTGCTCCGGTAAATATCCGACTGCATAAACGCATTGTGCGGTTTCTGCTGTCGCTCTGAATAAGAGCGTCTGCTCTAGTCTGAAATATAAACGTTTCCCGTTCCTCTCTCGCTGCCTGCTGAAAGCTTTGCCCATCTGTCTGAATGCCAGGGGCACTGCAGGGCACCAGTACTGCGAACTCCAGCGGTATTTCGACCCTATTGCAAGATCAACCGCTCGCTGTATTTAAGTGCATGTTTGGGAAGTGAATCACAATGCTAGAATGTTCCATCAGCCATCCTTGCTGCTTTCAGATAGGCCTATATATATATATATATATATATATATATATATATATATATATATATATATATGCTAAATATGAGTCTGATTTCAGGAAGGAGCTTTATGCTGCTCGAGATTAAAGTACATTTAGCATCTGTTCCACCGTGAACTAGTTTGTGGGCGCTATGTTTCGCACATTTAATGGGGTAGAACCAGAGGAAATTTTTAAAGAAACTAAAACCGACTCTTCAGCGCAGATGTTTAAAAGGCAAGAGTGAGTCACGGTTTTGAGGAAAGATTAGGCTACGTCGGTATGCGATGCGAAGCCTGGCGCTCGGCGCGCGAGTGCGGCCAGTCACTCCGCAGACACAGCTGTCTCTCTGCAAAGCCGACTGCTTTCGTGTAAAGAAATGAAAGAATAAAGTCACTTCAGTTCAAGTTAAATGGACATTTCCTCAGCCAGAAACAGCATTTTTAAAATTCAAGTTTCAGTCCAAGCACTTCATTTACTAAAGGAAATTAATTTGAATTCAGCAAACTAATGAAGTGGTATTGATTCTTACCCTGGTACACAACCAAAAGGTACAAATGCCAAGTTCCTGAAAAGGCCATAGACCATGGTTTCGTGTGGTAACAAGCCAACAACTTATCTTTAATATATTACACTACAGTTAAGCATTTTAGCTGTGGTTGCAAGTAGCCTTGAGATGTCATTCACATTTGCACTAATTTAATAATTTACTTGGATCTGGTAGCAGATTGGGCTTCTTTGCCACTGCTGACACGACGTAGGCAATATGCATAAAACATGCGCGCGTGAATACACAATTAAGTGAAAGCATAAATCAGACATACAGATTGTTATTTTGTGGCATTGTTGTCTTTGTTCGTGTCTTATATGAGGAAGTCACAGTCGCGGCTGTGCTGCCACCCGTGTCTTGTTGTCGCAGGTAACTTGGCAACGGCATGGTGACGGGAAGATTTTTTTTTTCTTTTTCTTTTTCTTTTTCTTACCGCGACTGGGCTGGACCGGCAATGCACGGTCTGGAAAGCGTAACGCATCTTCGCTCCGTGGTTTTTATAGCCCCCCTGATGAATGTTTCACCGGCAACGTCAGGAATGCACAAGAGTTATCTACCCGGGAAGAGATTTACGGTGCGCGTGAACCTTCTTCGTCTGCAGCCTCGACTGCGCCAGGCTCACGGGACGCTTTACCGGTCTGAAACTCGAGTTTCACGCTGCAATGGATGGTTGTAGTTTGATAGCGCAAGTGAATTTCTTTCTTCCTTTCTTCTGATCATCAGACTCTTACAATACTTCTTTTGAAGTATGTGCCTAACAAGCAGTAATGTGTTGCAGCAGCCGTTAAGAGTTTGACAAGGTAAAACGTATTTTAATACCGTGATTAATTATTCTGTGGAGAGCCAAATTCTTGTCGTCTCTCTCGGTCTCTCTCCCTCTCTCTCTCCTCTCTATCTCTCTACCTCTCTCTCCTCTCTCTATCTCTCCCTTTCGCTTTCTGTCATTTACTATCAGCTTCTTATCATAGGGTGAAGTTTCCGCACTTTTAGTTTTTTTTTCAGATTCTGTATTTTCTCAGATGTTTTCAAAAATTGAACAATACATTTATTAATGACAGTCTTTTCTTTGAGACGTGACTGAAAACCACTAATGCAGAACTTAACTATTAACTTCCACTGTTAAATTATTTAAATTAGCCCGCAGATTACAATTGAATACATTCTTAGATGATTACATTAAGTATAAAGCAAATCATATGCCTGCTAAAAGAACAACAAGTGCTACAGATATTCATCTCCATGTCATCTGCCACTGATTTCTGATTTGATGATCAATTTGCCAGAAGCCATTGATTTCAGATTGGATAGTGAATTTTCCCAAAGTAGAAAAAAAGTGAATTCCAATCTGACAGTGAAAGAAATTGCCATTGCTTTTGATCATGCTGCTTTAAAGGCGAGAACAGTAAAACAAACAAGTCAAACAAACAAGCGTTGACTTTTTGAACATTTGACACCATCGACACATTCACCAATTCAGCCGAAGACAGCAGGAAACCATAGCGAAAGTTTGGAAGTGTTCGGGGAGCCCCTGTGTACTGAGGGGGCTATCGGTGATGAAGCCACAGCTCAGAGACGAGCCCGAGTGGCCGGACCTCTTAGATAAACGGCTTCGGCACAGGAGGAACTCGTCAAGGCAGAACGGCTGTTTTCGTAAGTTTTTCTGTCCTACCTGAGTCGCGCGCGGGATGGTGCAGCTGACGGGCTAATGGCTGGCCGTGCTCTCTCTCTCTCTCTCTCTCCGGTCGCTCTCTCTCCCCGCTCGCCCCAGCGTGTGCATTCCAGCAGGGAAACTAAACAATTGGGGAAGTGCCTTGCTGCATACTCCCTGCATGCGCCACATTACATCATCAACATGCCCGTATATGGAGCTGTGTGCTGTAAAAGCCTCCCAGCGGTGCGTGCGTGTCTTGTATGTGTGTGCATGCACTGGGGGGGGGAGAGAAACAGAGTTTGTGTGTGTACATGAGAGAGAGAGAGAGCATATGTGTGTGTGTGTGAGAGAGAGAGACTGTGTGTGTGACAGAGAGCGTGTGTGTGTGTGTGTGAGAGAGAGAGACTGTGTGTGTGTGACAGAGAGCATATGTGTGTGTGTGTGAGAGAGAGAGAGACTGTGTGTGTGAGAGAGAGAAAGAATATATGTGTGTGCGTGTATGTTTGTGTGTGTGTGTGTGTAAGAGAGAGATAGACTGTGTGTGTGTGACAGAGAGCATGTGTGTGTGAGAGAGAAAGCATACGGATGTGCCTGTATGTTTGTGTGTGTGAAAGAGAGAGAGTGTGTGTATGTGACAGAGAGCATATGTGTGTGTGTGAGAGAGAGAGAGACTGTGTGTGTGTGAGAGAGAGAAAGCATATATGTGTGTGCGTGTGTTTGTGTGTGTGTGAAAGAGAAAGAGTGTGTGTGTGCATGAGAGAGAGAGAGCACACATATGTTTGTGTGTGTGTGTGTTTGTGTGTGTGAGAGAGAAAGAGTGTGTGTGTGTGTGTCTGTGTGTGTCATATACATGCCATAATTTAAAATGAGAAATTTGAGGAAACAGGGGAGGCGCACAGGTACTTAAGGGGGTGCAGAGCTTGCCATCTGAGATGTGTGAAATGTCTGGTTTCTCTGTCAGTGTTCTGAATCCCAGGGGAATGCTGGGTAACATCAGCTAGCATCATTTACTGGCCCTAAGCCGAGCGACCGTCTGCTAGCGCCATTTACTGGCCTAACCTGAGCGAGTACCGGCTAGCTTCATTTACTAGCTTAACCAGAGGGAGTATCAGCTGGTTCAATTTACCAGCCTAACCAAAGGAAATGTCAGCTAGTGTAGTTTACTGGCTTAACCTGAGCGAGTACTGGCTAGCTTCATTTACTAGCTTAGCCAGAGCGAGTATCAGCTGGTTTAATTTACCAGCCTAACCAAAGGAAATGTCAGCTAATGTAGTTTACTGGCCTAACCTGAGCGAATACCGGCTAGCTTCATTTACTAGCTTAACCAGAGGGAGTATCAGCTGGTTTAATTTACCAGCCTAACCAAAGGAAATGTCAGCTAGTGTAGTTTACTGGCTTAACCTGAGCGAGTACTGGCTAGCTTCATTTACTAGCTTAACCAGAGCGAGTATCAGCTGGTTTCATTTACCAGCCTAACCAAAGGAAATGTCAGCTAGTGTAGTTTACTGGCTTAACCTGAGCGAGTACTGGCTAGCTTCATTTACTAGCTTAACCAGAGCGAGTATCAGCTGGTTTAATTTACCAGCCTAACCAAAGGAAATGTCAGCTAGTGTAGTTTACTGGCTTAACCTGAGCGAATATCAGGTAGCATCATTTACAGGCTTAACCTGTGCGAATGAAGTACTAACACAGGGACATGGCCCAGAGTTACGTGGAGATATCTGTGTGTCCCGAACAGCAGGGTTCTGCCAGAAGAGATCCCCATATCGCACCATATGGGCGTTGGGAAGACATCTTCCTGAAGGAAAACTTTACATTGCTTCTTATGTCTGTGAGCGTGTGTGTATGTGTCTGTGTGTGTTTGTGTGTGTCTATTCTAATTGAAAATATACACAAAAACTAAAAGAGTTGGCCCTAGAGAGTGATCTATCCCTTCAGAGTGATTCCTGGTCAGAGGTCTGTTCCAGGTCTGAGTCAGCTGACTAACCAGCCATCAGTAACAAATAGCCTTCCGACAGCTGTCTGCTCCGGGTGAAACCATGGAAACCGGTCAGACAGTCTGCTCCGGGGGGGGGGGGGGGGACCATGGGAATGGCTCCTGAAGGCAGTCTCCTCTGGGTGGAACCATGGAAACGGGTCGGACGTGCTCGCCCTGAGGCCGCAGCGGCGGTGGGCGTGCCGAGACGCAGCCCGGGGTCGTGCGGCTGGCGCGTGTATGCGGCGAACGCCCTCCGCCAGGCCTCATCTCCCCACCCTGCGCTCAGCGCTCGACGCTCTCCGCTCAACACCCTCGACGCTCGCCTTCGCCTGTACCTTCACATCGTTAAGTGCCCTCGTTAGATCCCTTCATTAGATCCCCTCGTTAGATCCCCTCATTAGATCCGCTCGTTAGATGCCCCATTAGATCCGCTCGTTAGATCCCCTCATTAGTTCTGCCTGTTAGATCCCCTCGTTAGATCCCCTCATTAGATCCCCTTGTTAGATCCGCTCATTAGATCCGCTCCTTAGATCCCCTCATTAGATCCGCTCATTAGATCCCCTTGTTAGATCCCCTCATTAGTTCTGCCTGTTAGATCCCCTCATTAGATCCGCTCATTAGATCCCCTTGTTAGATCCGCTCATTAGATCCCCTTGTTAGATCCGCTCATTAGATCCCCTCATTAGATCCGTTCATTAGATCCCCTCATTAGATCCGCTCATTAGATCCCCTTGTTAGATCCCCTCATTAGGTGAATTTCCAGCTGCCATC
Source organism: Anguilla pacifica (assembly GCA_039654925.1). Taxonomy (NCBI): domain Eukaryota; kingdom Metazoa; phylum Chordata; class Actinopteri; order Anguilliformes; family Anguillidae; genus Anguilla; species Anguilla pacifica. The sequence goes on along the minus strand of CM077298.1, from coordinate 33,033,547 downwards.
TGAAGTGTGTTTGGTGGCACTGTGCCCGGGCACCGTCTGGCTGCAAACCCTTCTGCCCCAGGATCGACCCCGACTGCCTCCCTGCAAACTGGGGCTGTTCAGACACCAGTGTAGTTCTTCAGGGAGGGGTGAGCAGTTCTCCCAAACTGCATTGCATGTCCGACTCCAGGCCTGGGGGGGAAAGGGGGGAACAGAGCCTGCCACTGATTTATTTCCTGTTTTATTTTCAGTGGCTGCAAATTTGTCAACTTTTCAGCAAACAAAAAAAAAACATTTAGTCTTTATGAATTGCAATAAAGTTATTTTTCCCAAACTGCGATGTAGCTGACTGGGGCAGGAACATCAGGACTGTTGCAGGGTTTGGGAAAGCCCGTGGGGTCCTGAGGGAGCCGGTGGGCTCCAAGTCTGTTTCAAAACAGCCCTGGTCCCCCTCAGACTCAACGGATCGGCATGCAAATCCTGTACTTTCTTTTCCCCCCGAATGTTTTCTGAAAGAATTCAACCTCTTGTTGTTGAAGGAGACAAAAAATGAAATTAAAAAAAGAAAGGTTTTTGTTTTGCGAGCCTGGTAATGTCCCGGAGTCAGTCTCCGCGCAGAACCAGATGTTCCTTACCCTCTGACTCACGGTGGAATGCATCACGGTGACAGGCGTTCGATGGCGTGCAAGTCATCCGCTGCCTCACCAGACTGAAACATACATGCATCAGAGTTACGGAACATTTTGGAATGGGGTTTTTTTTTTTTCTGAAGTTCCCTCAGAAGGTCTTGTGTGGGGCATTTCATCCTGCAGTGACCGAACACAGGCGCGTGAGGTAGGAAGATGACCAGCTCTGATCCTCTGTGGATTACGTGCCCCGTGCGCCCCCCCCCTTCCCCTCCTCCCCCCCCCCCCATCTCTGCTTTGATCCAGACGGTCAGGGGGTTCAAGCTGGGCCAATAAAAGTAACTTTTCCTTGTCTGGTGATTTACTCTCAGTTCAAACGGGCCCTGGGCCTCTGTAGGCCCTCTGAGCAAACAGAGGCCTCCATATCGGGGGACTGGCTGCTCACGGCAATGACATCACCAAACTGTAAGCCGATCTGCCCAGTGCTGTTCACTCTGTACACGCACATATGCTCACACACACACAAGCGCGCGCGCATACACATAAGCGCACACACACATACACATATACGCACATAAGCACACACACGAGTGCACACACGCACACACACACACACAAGCACATAAACGCTCACACACAGCACACACATAAGCACATACACACACATACACATACTCAAGACACACGCATAAGCGCACATACACACACACACACATAAGCACACGCGCGCACACACACACGAGCACGTAAGCGCTCACACACACATGCACACACACACACTCATAAGCAAGCACACGCACATAAGCAGACACGCACGCACACACACACATACACACACGCGCGCGCACACACAAGCACATAAGCGCTCACACACACACATACACACATAAGCAAGCACACATACACACACACACACACATATACTCTCATAAGAACACACACGTATACTCATAAGCACGCGCATACACACACTCACTCATTGAACTTGAACCAACCTTTATTCCAATAGTCTGTTCTATATAGCGGCATTGAATTGTTTGGTTTTTGTCCATCCACTAGTAACCCAGGCCCAGAAAAGCACACAGGTGAGCAGATTTGACATTTTGCCTTTGTCCTTATCTGAGCCCCCTGCACCTGCGCTGCTGCGTTTGGGGCAGCTGGCCCCTCCTGGCGTTGGACTCGGCCTTGGGGAGGGGTGCGGTAATGGATTTGACCCCATTTCCTGACCCCTCTCTCCTCTGCTGGCCCCAGGTCCCAAACAAGGTCTCACAGTCCACTGGTGTGTGATGTCATTTCCTTTTTTTACTGCTCCCTTTATGCTGAGTAGCGTGTTTCTCTTTATAGCTCTGGGATTCAGGAAAGTACCAGAGTGTCTGTGTGTGTGTGTGTGTGTGTGTGTGTCTGTCTGTCTGTCCGTCCGTGTGTGCGAGAGTGTGTGTTTCTGTGTGTGTGTGTGTGTGTGTGTGTGTGTATGTCTAAATCTGAATCTGTGTTTGTGGGATGGTGTGTGTGTGTCCATGTCTGTGTGTGTTGATGTGTGTCTATGTGTTTATTGTATATCTCTGTGTGTGTCTGTGTGTGTGTGTGTGTGTGTGTGCGCGTGTATGCGCGTGTATGCGCACGTGTCTAGGAGTCTGGCACCACAGTCACCTGCTTCATAGTCACAGGCTCCAGCGTTATAGTGACACAGTTTCAGTGTTCTCTAAATTCATCCCGCTGCCTCTTCAGTACTGAAACAGAGAAGCCTGCGTTCTCTTTAATTACTCAAAGCACGGAAAAGTTTTCAGCTTTTGAACAGAGCAATTTCAGCGCTGCATTGGATTTATTTCATCATTTAGCAGTGAGCTAGGCCGCTATAGCTAGCGGATCAGCCGTGCTCCTGTAGAGCCCCTTTCCAGATTTATTACCCTCCTTTACAGTCGCCGCAAATATAATGATTTGAGAGGAAACTGCACCAGCAGCCAGACAGCCCTGTGTTTGCTCCTGGCCATTTTAGCCCGTTCGCTAGCTGGCTCACTGACTGCAAACAGAATTACTGGCTGAGCTACTGCTACATTTATGAAAATGGGAGTGTAATTTTGAGGGGTCTGTTTCTCCCTGTTGGAGCACGCTCCCTCCTTTGCTAAGCTTGTTGCTGGGGGGGGAGGGGGGGGTGTGCGGGAGTCCTTCTTGCTGTCTGTAAGTTGTTAAACTGGCCTTGTTGTTTTGAAGCTTTTCAGAGCACTGTTCAATAACCCCGAAAAAAAAAACATGGACACAAGTGCTTCAAGAGCTTGACATGAGTCAGTAATGATATACAGGGCCCAATGTCATGGCACAACACCTATACATGTCGTTCATATTAAGGCTTGTGAACACCACTGTGCTGTAATCCAGTGTTATGGCTGTGCTGTGTGTCTGAGAGAGGTTCTTGGTGCCCATACTTGTGTGTTACTGCACCCTGGGCCTGGTTAGCCTGCTGCTCTCCTGTGTTACCCCAGGCAGTACTGAACCTCTGTGAACTGGGGCTCTCTAATGGGCTCTGTGCCCAATCTGTACCCAATCTGTACCAGGCCTGTACTCAGTCTGTACCCAATCTGTGCCCAATCTGTACCCAATCTGTACCCAATCTGTTCCCAGTCTGTTCCCAGTCTGTACCCATGTTCCTGTTCCTACAGCTGCTCTGAAATGGACAGTTACTCCTGAGTTACTCGTGCAAAAACGAGCCAATAATATTAAACAAATGAAACAAATAATCAAACATCCTCTACATGGTCCTTGAGAGTAAAAGGCCTGCTCGGCGTTTGATCTGACCTCTCGCGTTACGGAAGAGAAGCGGCCGCGATCAGACCCGCGCCGCGTGACGTCGCCCCCGGGAACGGGCCGCGGTCGCGGTGACAGCGCGGCGTCTGCGACGCGCGCTCAGGAGAACGTTCGCGGTTCGCGGGCGAGGGGCAGTTGTAAAGGTGAACCCCGGGGGGACACCTGCAGGCGTTTAGGATGTCGAGCGAGGCAGCGGACCCCACTCACGCGGTCGGGTGGACGGGATCGATGTTCCCGTGCGCCGATCCGACAGGAAGCTGAGTAACCAGCGGAACCCCCGGGGGGGGCTCCGCCCATATCGGCATGACGATTGAAAGGCCTTCCAGTGCACTTTCAGGACCGGTCCCCGAGCGCACGCCGCGATCTGGACGCGCGTGTAGCGGCTTTCCGACTCCGCCAACGCTCCTTTCTCTGGAATTCCCTCTCTTTTTTTTTTTTTTTTTCCATCGAGAGGCTCTGGAAACGCCTCGACAGATTAGTGACCGAGTCTCAAATGGCAGCCACAGAAAAAATAAAATGTTGACGCAGAGAAGAGAGTTTCAGAGCTCTCTCTCTCTCTCTCTCTCTCTCTCTCTCTCTCCCCCTCACTTCTGAAAGGGAGAGGCGTTAATCCGGCTCGGCTGACAGGTGAGCCTGTCGGGTCGAGGCTGTGCTCCGTCCCGACGGGCTCCCAGAACCTGGGCGGGCTGACAGAACGCGCTCTCCGCGCGTCGCGGGAGAGAAGGCGCGCTTTCGCTTGGCGTTTCCTGCTTTTCTCCCGTTACCGGAGACCCGCTTTGAGTTCCGAGCCTGTATAAGCAAGCGAGCGAGCGAGGAAAAAAAAAAAAAAACCTTATTATTTGACTTTTTTTTCCGGATTAATCAGGAAATACCTGTCTCCAGCGCCTCTCCAAGGCCTCAGTGTTTGGCTTTATTCCGGAGCTTTCTCTCCTGCCGTCAGCCGTCAGAGAAACAGCTCTTTGTGTTTTTTGCGCTTGTGACGAAGCCCAGGTTCCCCCACCCCCTGTTTGACGCATCGAATGAGTCTAAAAATCAGCATTTCCTGATTAGTTGGAAGAAACCCACATCCCTGATTAATCAGAAGAAACCCACATCCCCGATTAATCAGAAGATACCCATATCTCTGATTAATCGGAAGAAACCCACATCCCCGATTAATCGGAAGAAACCCACATCCCTGATTAACCAGAACAAACCCACATCCCTGATTAACCAGAACAAACCCACATTCCTGATTAACCAGAACAAACTCACATCCCTGGTGTTTCTACATTTTTGTGTGTTCTGTGCTGTGGCTGGTTTGCTGCAGTCTAGCAGCACTGGGGCCAGGTACACAAGCTCTGCTTTACACACCTGAAGGGCCTGATTGTGGCATGCAGGGGGTGGAGCCTCTGACCGAGCCACGCCCCTGACGCGGGATGCAGGTGAACGTCCCGGCAGAATGAGCTTGGCGCGGCAGAGGTAGAGTCGCGCGATTATCACTTCACAGGGTCTGCGTGGACCAGCGCACAGATAAAATGGCCGCTCACAGGAGCTTGTAGCCCCTCTGAGGATGGCTTTAAACGCCGCCAAAATCTGCAAGACAGAATGGCCGCCACTGCTGCCGCCAGGGTTGGGTTGCCACAGCCCGATTACACCATCTGAACGAATGTGTTTTTAGGGGGGGATGGTCTGCGGCAGCACCCGTGGTGAGGGTGAAATATATCCCTGGTGAGGTGAGCTACGAGCAGGCTAAGCATTTCAAAGCAGCAGCACTCTTAAGGGGGAAACGCCGTGGGGGTTTCTCACTGGGAAAGGCTCTATTTATAGAGGCTGGATGTTGGTTTACTGGCTAATGGCTGTAGCTACAGGACCTCAGTCCCGTCACAGAGGAAATTTTGGCACATATCCACGCGAGACGGGGCTTAGTCCCATGGGGGGGTGGAGACCTAGGCTAATAAGTGTGGCTGTGTTTGCGCCTGTCCCATCTGGGCTGGCTGTCCCGTGTAAGGCGTAGTGCTTGGCATTCATTTGCATTGCCAGGGAGTGCCAGTACGTAGTGACGCAGCGTCCGTTTATAGTTGACTGATGGTTTTGCCTTCCCGAGCGGCGGGAACACTCGGGGGGGGGGGCAAAGAGAGAGAGCATGGGAATCTGGACTGGCTCGTCCCATCCTGGACCAGAAACGGGGGGGAGAGGTGGGGGAGGGGGGTGGCTGCACTTAGAGATTTAGGACGTTCAATAAACTGTTGATCTTCCCGTTCGAGGGCCGACGGGCGCTGTTAAACGGCCGTTACTCTCCCATTGGTCACTTCTCTTACAGCTAAACATATCAAACTCCAGCTAGCCTGCGGCTCGTAACCGTGACAGACCGCTCTGGTTGCTAGGGGCTGCAGGTCGAGTCACGCAGTGCTCTGTTATTGATAAAATGCGAGACGGTTTGGAGAAGAGTCGACCTTTGGCAGCAGGTATCCCATCATGCCTCTGTCACATTCCTGGGGACAGTGATGTAGGACCGTGTGATGATGTCATCATCTGGACCCTGCCCTTTAACCTAGGTGCACCGATTTGAGGGTTGGGTAAGGGGGGGGGGGGGGGGGCGGGGGTAATGTACAGTACAGAGAGTTTTTCTTTACAAAGAAAACTAAGCTGCAACAGGAATCTTTACTTGCTTCTTGCTGAGTGGATGCTTTACATGGTGCCCATCTGTACTGCTGGAATGTTCTGCACCTTCTGTACTGGAAGGTCATTTATTTACCTTAAACTATGGCATTCCACCTTGGACCGAAAGTTTCAAAGGGCAAGTCCAGTTATGTAAGCAGTACTATGTACGTTGCATTATGCAAGGCTGTAGACTGTGTGCGCGTGTGCATGTGTGTGTGTATGTATGTGTGCGTGTGAGTGTATACATGTGAGTGTGTGTGTTTCTGTGCATGTGTGTGTGTGTGTGTGTGTGTGTGTGTGGATGTGAGTGTGTGTTACTCTGCGTGTATGTGTGTGTGTGTATGTGTGTTTGAGTGTGTGTGCGTGTGAGCGCTTGCATGTGCGTGTGTGCTCTCCTGAGTAATCTCTGGGATTTGTGTGAATGTACTGACTCTGGGAGAGTGATGTCATGTTAGTTTTATTAAGGCCTGTGCTTGCGGGATGAGGTCATGCTTCGCTTTAAATGATACGCGAGACGGGGGCCGGGGCGGGACGGGGGCCTGGGCGGGACGGGGGCCTGGCGGGACGCCAGCGCTTTTTAAACTCAGCGCTTCACGTGCGCTAACCTGCCTGTGTCTCTCCGATCTATCCGGCACACGCTGACCTTTCACCCCTCTGAGCAGATATACACTGTGTGTCATCACGCTGTTTCTGTGCGGTGCGATCGCTCCGTTCCTATTGGCCGGGGCGCTGTATCGTCACGGTAACGGCAGTGGCAGGGATGGCGTTGGTGGCTTTCAGATGGCTGATATCGCTTGTCTACTTTTTCCACTCTCCTCGGGCACTTCCTGACTGTCACCCTCCACTTCCTGTACACCCATCCCAAACAGGAAGGGCCCCCCCACGCACTCCACTTTTTGGAACGATGGCGAGGCAGGAAAAAAACATGACACGCGACAGGCTGCAGAGGATTGTGGGAGATGTTGAAAGGCTTTTTTTTAAGGGACGAGTGCTTAGACTCCCATCCAAGTTGGTCCGACTCCAAACAAAAGCGATTCTGAGTGTACATTGGCCTCAGATTTGTTACTAACACGTCTGTAGAGTGTTCCTCTGTCGGATGTTCGCCTCGTAAATGGGGTAGGTGACCCCGAAATGTGCCAAATTGGAAATCAGTTTCCGATCCCACACTTTTTAACAGCTCTGGTGCTGTTCTATTAAGTGTGACGGACATTTTGACCGTTGGCCAGTGTAATAGCTTTATGCCGGCAGGCCAGATACACATTTTTTTGTTCACCTGTAAAGTTTCTTTAATGTCAGCTTTTTAGAGTCTAGTTACTGTGAGTATGATGCATATGTGTGTTTATTTTGAGATGTTTTTTAGCATTGGATGTGATTCGGTGACGGTCTGCCATAATTGTGTTTACTGGGTTATTTTTTCCCCCAATTTTTTCCCAGTATAATCCTACAGAGTTGTTTTGTGGAAGGAAATGAAATTTCTAATTACATGGGGATGCAGTGGCTGCAAATGACTTGGTTGCTTGGGGCAAAAGACGGCATTTCAGTCATTTTCCAGTCCCAGGAAAGAAGGGGGATAGCAGAGGAGTGGGGTGGTGAAACTGGGGTAAAAAAAAATGGAATAAGAAACGGGAGTAACTGACCGTTCTGGATTCCCCAAATTAAAGCTCATGGGCCCTACGCCAGGCCTCCTGATAAGGGCCTGGTGCCAAAACCAGACTCGTCTTCTGTCTGACATTGATGGCTTCCAGCTCTCTCTCTCTCTCTGTCTCCCCCTCTGTTGCTCTTTTGCACTCTCTGTCTCTCTTTGCTGCCCCTCTCTGTCTCTCTCGCTCCCTCTCTCTCTCGCTCTCTCTCATCCCCTCTCTCACTCTCTTTCTCTCTCTCTGTCTCCCCCTCTTTTGCTCTTTTGCACTCTCTCTGTCTCTTTCTCTCCCCCCTCTTTCTCTCTTGCACTCTCTCTGCCTCTCTCTCTCTCCCCCCTTCCCCTCTCTTTCGCTCAGACTTTCGTTCACCCAGAGCTCAGCTCCTCTGCTGCAGACACACTCAGATCTGTCTGTAATAAAGGGGGAAACATGTGAGGAATTTCATCATGGAGAATTAAATTTCACTGTTTTAATCCTGTTTTGTACAGTTGTGGGGTGGGGGGGGGGGGGGGGGGGGCAGTATGTAATGCAGTTTAACTTGTAGCCCCGTCCCATGGCCCCAAAGCCTGTGTCTCTGTCTTCCAAATACAACCATCATTTTGGTTGCACATTGGTCTAATTCAGTCACCAGGCCACGCAGGATAAGGCCAAGGGGCATGATGGGATATCTGCTGCCTAAATTCCAGGGAGCATGATGGGATATCTGCTGCCTAACTTGCAGGGAGCATGATGGGATATCTGCTGCCTAACTTGCAGAGAGCATGATGGGATATCTGCTGCCTAGCGTTCAGGGAGCATGATGGGATATCTGCTGCCTAACTTGCAGAGAGCATGATGGGATGTCTGCTGCCTAACTTGCAGAGAGCATGATGGGATATCTGCTGCCTAACTTGCAGAGAGCATGATGGGATATCTGCTGCCTGGTCTGTCCTTTCAGCAGAGAGCACACGGCCAGAACCGTCAATCACACGCAGCACCCTGTCCTGCAGGAATCGGGGTGCATGATCTTTATTACTATACAGCAGATCTGCTGTTGTAGCTCATGGTGGTGCTTCTTTATGTTCAATGTTGCTGCCAGGAGGACTGCGGTAATCGGGGTCTGCACAGCAGGGGCTGCCCATACTGTTTTAAGAGCCTACAAGGGAATGAATCAGAACTCCATAAGCCCCCAAAAACCCTTCTCAAAATGGCTTGATTTAGTTTTATTTTATTATGAATATGAAGTGAATCATGTTTGTGTATTTGTCTCCAAATTGCTTGGTGGGTCTGTAAATTTCTAAATTGTTTGATTTAGCTCTGCTGTCCCTAGTCTACTGGCTGCGTTTAAAAGAACCCATTTTTTTTCTGGATTATGTTTTATCCGCGTTGTAAGCGCTTCCTGTATAACTTGACCTATTTGCGCTCCAAGTCCAGAGGATAAATCCATGTCCCGTCATGACTTCGTGGAGGTAGACTAAACATGTTCTGTGTGATTATGAAATGCATCTTTGGTTTGGTTGCCACGGTATTAGAAAGTTTAATTTACTTTCAGTACTACCCTCAAGTAAAGTTAAGATAAAATGCATGAAAGTGAATTCAGTAAAAAAACATCTTAATTGCAGTGCAGCCTTAGGTCAGCCTTAGGTTATTCTATTAAGAAAACATGTAGGCTAAATAAAAAAACCCTGGGAAAGTTTTTAGTTGGGCATCCCTAGTATATATCAGCTGATCCTCCAATTGGAGCACTTGCCATAACATCCCTGCACAACATCCAATCGCTAGGATTTGAGTTGTCAGTGCATTCACAAAGTTTCATTCGGATTCATTTAAAATGTCAATTAGAATAGTTATCAGATACATGTTTAAAAAAAAAACTGCAAGATGGAATACTGATCCATTCACCAAAAAAAAAAAAAATAGAGGAAGTATATGTTAAATCGGTCTCATCATAAGTAACTTCTCTTGCTGTTAACACGCTAAAATGTTTGCATAGTTACAGGACCTGGCAGTGGCACCATTGGCGTCTTTCCACAGTGCAGGTCCTGGAAGAGTGATAGATAGAGTGATAAACTTCTGTGTTTTCCTCTTTCTCCGGTGGCAGTAGCATCCCGTTACAGCCCAAACGGGCTTGAGCCGTAATGGCACCTCCTGCTCCTGGCTGTATCAGGTCTGAGAGCAGCCCCCCGAAACTGGCACCGGTCCGCACGCTGCCGGTCTCCTCCTTAAATTCAGGAGCCCCCCCCGCACCTGCACCCGTACCTGCCACACCTGAAACCGCGCCCGAAACCACCCTCCCAGCCCTGGTTTCTGCTGCTGTTCTTGGCCCTAACGGTCGCACAGACCCTGCCAGGGTGCTGCCGAACCGAGAGCCGCATCCACACCGAAAACAAGGGCACAAGATGGCCGCCGCCAGGCACAAGATGGCCGCCGCCTGCGCCAAACCGCGCGCCGTCAAGGAAGACCAACGGAGCGAGCCGAGCGGCTTACTCATAAACATTCCTGATTAAGAGCTCCAGCCTCTTGCTGTTCCCCGATGGTCGTCAGAGGTTATTAAGGCTCGTGTGTTTACGCAGAACCTCGTTAAAATCACAAATGGATGCAGGAGCCATGTGTCTGGGGCCCCCTGGGGCTTGTGAGGCGGCTTTGCTCCCATACCGCCGCCTTCGTTGGGCCTGGTTCTGTCAAACTTCACCGTGACCAGTTGATTGACCGTGAAGCTTTTGTGTTATTCACAGGCAAGCCCCTTTTTTCAGGGTCAGACAATGTGATTCTGTAATTTTCTTCTGAGGTGTGTGTTTTAATCACAGACACTTGAGGTTTAGATAACTAAATTTTATAGTAACACCAGCAAAACCACATTTCAAAGCCACGAGCTGTTAAATTTAAATTTAAATTGGGAACTGTTTGGAAATGTTTTTTTGTTTTTTTGTTTTTTAGCAAAAAACATTAAAATATAGACTGTGTCACACAGTGCACCAGGTTTGCGTTTACCTTTGCCAGAAAGACCAAAGCTACATTCCAGCTCTGAGCAGGCTGCACACATGTGGAAAACGATAACTCCGCTTGCGAGCTGACCTTTAAAGGCGCTGTTTCGGAGCCGTGCGGCCGGCCTTGGACATGGCCCCAGCGGACCTCACACTGCCTGGCTCGGGGAGGAAATGAGGTCATCAACCCTGGAGCCGCGGTGAGGTATTCGAGCAGCACAGAAGCCACAGGAATTCACCTTGCTCAGCGAGCGCCTTTTCTTTTTTTTACGGCACTCAACAAGAGCGTCGTTCACTGTAGAAACTCGACACGTCCAATCAGGAACCCACGGTCCGAGGTCCCCACGGTATGTCTGTGGACCACATCCAGTCAGAAACCATGGTCCGAGATCCCTACAGTATGACCGTGGACCACATACAATCAAAGAAATCACAGTCCAAGATCCCCATGGTATGAGTATAAACCACATCCAATCAGCAACCACGATCAGAGATCCCTACGGTATGACTGTAAACCACATCCAATCAGCAACCACGATCAGAGATCCCTACGGTATGACTGTAAACCACATCCAATCGGAAACCACGATCAGAGATCCCTACAGTATGACCGTGGACCATCATTCCAGGTCCCGTGATGCCGTCATGTTTCTGTTCCTCCCAGTCCTACCTTAGCTTCCTGTGTAATTAAATAATTAACAGCAGAACTGACTCGCGGTAACATTGAGATGTCCTGAGTTAGAGGGGGTTTGTTGCATATCTGAGGCGTCAGTGGTTTCCTCATAACGGCATAATTTCTTTGGGCCGGAGCCCCCAGCAACAAAGGGAAAAACAGTGAACAGTGCGCCGTGACCTCAGGCGCCCAGCATCAATCCCACAAATCCATTTCCTGTCCTGGAAGGCCTGGGAACGTCACCGCGCTCAGCAGGACCAGCATTGCACGGTTCATTCAGGGCCTTTCCGGACTGTGAACCCCCAAACAGCGGGGATTTTGGGTGTTTAGCGTTGCGCCCGTTTCCTGTTCACACCAGCACTTCCTCTTGTGTTACTGAGACAAAAAAAAAAAAAAAACACGTTTCCTTCCCCGTGTTCTGCCCAGACGAAACTTCACGGGAGCAGCCACCCTAACAGCTGTTGAGGAAAGCCTATCTGTGCTGGTAAAATGTGTCTCACAGAGCTCGTTCTCTGCATTTTTTTTCCTCCTCCTTTTTTTTCGTGTAAATCTTTTTTCCCCCAAACCAGCCGGCTCCCATCCTCCGCTGACTTGCCTAGCCTGGCACGGTCTCCGCGTAACATCTGGGTGAGAAATATCGAGCGTGTTCGCACATTACTGGCGTCTAAAGAGTTAAGAGTATTTCAAATATGCGAACTCGTCGTAATTCTGGAGGGAAAGCACTCGCAGTGCACTTCAAGATTCTCGGGGTCTACGGTTAAAGTGGACGCGTGCGTCGAGTTGTCGGATGACTCTGGAGTTGTTATGTGGGGTCTGCAGGCAGATTGTACGACTCCTCCAGCAAGTAGTCTGAGCTGTGGGGCTTCTGCGGCCCGGTGGCCTGCTGCTCTGAACTCTTTCAGTCCTTCCCGTTCGTGCTGTGAAACTCTGCAACCAATGAAATGTGAGCTACGGAATGTTGCAGCCAATGGCAGCCTTCCTGAAATGTGAGCTACAGAATGCACTTTTGACCATGGTTTTTTTTTTTTTTGTTAGTTAGTTTTTTTTTTTTCCAGGGCCTTCAAATAAAAAATGAACAAATCGTTCTCGTATTTCTGTAAGGATGTTCTCCCTCAGAATGACCGTTAAACCACGACCATTATAATTCACATGATGAACTGTACTAATAAAGCCGTTCTGTTTGAGGTCCGTTGTGGTGGAGTAGGCTTTCGAACTGCCGCTAGGCCTGATGAGTCACGGTGGTCTCTACGCCGTACATGGAGAGGAACTGCTCTTCACGCTTGGCTCTCGAGTGCTACAGTGTGGACAGTGTGATGGGAAATGAGGTCAGCGGTTTGGTGTGAGACACGAGGCCTGTGTCCTGACCAGGAATCAGAAGAGGGAGAAGCAGGAAGCTGTGCAGTGTGCTCGAAAGTTTCCCATGTCGTGACCAGCAGCAATGCATTGTGGGTCAGCACATGATGGACCGTCTTCCAGCTTCCCACCCCTACAGTTAGCCTCCCTCAGGGCTCCTGTATCCTCCTGTGAGAGGTGAGATTGCTAAGTAGATATCCCTCAGGATATCCATATTCCTCCAATGAGGGGTGGCAATAGGCCTACTAACCATATACCCCTCTGGGTTCCTGTGTCCTCTAATGAGGTGTGAGAATACTCAGCAGATATTCCTCGAGATATCAATATCCTCCAATGAGGCGTGAGAATACTAAGCAGATATTCCTCAGGATATCCATATCCTCTGATGAAGTGTGAGAATACTAAGCAGATATTCCTCAGGATATCCATATTCCTCTAATGGGGTGTGAGAATACTAAGCAGATATTCCTCAGAATATCCATATCCTCCAATGAGGTGTGAGAATACTAGGCAGATATTCCTCAGGATATCCATATCCTCCAATGAGGGTTAAGAATAGCACGCAGTTGCCAGGAAACCCAGATGTTCCGCATGAGTGAGTAAGCGCAAGAGTGCTGCCGGTGTACTCGGCGAACAGGCCAAGGAGCTGCCAGCCAGATGACGGGCCATCAGAAACACATTTTGAAATTCACGAAAAAAAGTGCTGTGATGTCAGCCACTCTCAGATATCCTGGAAGGATCTCGTGGCTCGACTCTCTCTCCAGGTCCGGATCGCTTACGGTCTGTCAGCACGCTCATCAGCGGCAGCATCGGGGACACATCAGCCCACCGCTTTTCACGACTCCGTTCCATCATCTGATACCCCTCTTAAATCTTACAAGGCTTTTTCCCTCATAAAAGATGAGCAATAAAAAAGGAGGCTAAAAGAATGCTCTGTGTGGTTTGAGTGGCTGATCTGCATTCTGTCAGGGACGTGTAATCGCATTACTTGCTGCTGTGACCGGCCACACAGACTCGATACAGCGCTCTTACTGTAGAATCTGCCACACAGACTCATTACAGCGCTCTTACTGTAGAATCTGCCACACGGACTCATTACAGCGCTCTTACTGTAGAATCTGCTACACAGACTCATTACAGCGCTCTTACTGTAGAATCTGCCACACAGACTCATTACAGCGCTCTTACTGTAGAATCTGCCACACGGACTCATTACAGCGCTCTTACTGTAGAATCTGCCACACGGACTCATTACAGCGCTCTTACTGTAGAATCTGCCACACGGACTCATTACAGCGCTCTTACTATAGAATCTGCTACACAGACTCATTACAGCGCTCTTACTGTAGAATCTGCCACACAGACTCATTACAGCGCTCTTACTGTAGAATCTGCCACACGGACTCATTACAGCGCTCTTACTGTAGAATCTGCCACACGGACTCATTACAGCGCTCTTACTATAGAATCTGCCACACAGACTCATTACAGCGCTCTTACTGTAGAATCTGCCACACGGACTCATTACAGCGCTCTTACTGTAGAATCTGCCACACAGACTCATTACAGCGCTCTTACTGTAGAATCTGCCACACGGACTCATTACAGCGCTCTTACTGTAGAAACTGCCACATGGACTTATTACAGCGCTCTTACTATAGAATCTGCCACACAGACTCATTACAGCGCTCTTACTGTAGAATCTGCCACATAGACTCATTACAGCGCTCTTACTGTAGAATCTGCCACATAGTCTCATTACAGCGCTCTTACTGTAGAATCTGCCACACAGACTCATTACAGCCCTCTTACTGTAGAATCTGCCACACGGACTCAATACAGTATAGCAACTTGCGCTCTTACTGTACAATCTGCCACACAGGCACATTACTGTATAGCAACTTGCGCTCTTACTGTAGAATCTCTGACAGCCATGATCCTTCACACAGCCTCATGCTGCATAGATCACTGCTATTGGCCTGTGTGACCCAATTAATGCACACAGAGTAGAACTGTGGCGGTTATTATCAATGCACAGTGACTGTGACGGCGATGGCGTTTTACAGATTGTGGACGTAGATTATGCTCTCAGTGAAGCAAGTTTAAGAAGTGTGTGTGTGTGTGCGTGTGTGTGAGTTGGTTGAGTCCCTTGTTGTTGGAGCGTCTTGTTGCAAGCTGGCGAAATTCCTGTTATTCACAGTTTGGGTTCCAGTTCTCTTGTTTGGGGTTTTTTTTTTTTTTTTGGATGGTGGTGTGGATAAATTCCACTGGTCATAGCTACAGTAAAACTGAGGAACAGCTGACGTAGCTTACACAGTAATTTCACACGTTTACGGTTGGGGGGGCGTCCGGGGGGGGGGGGGCTGTCTGTCAGAGCCGCAGTTTCTCCCTGGAGTTTCGCCAGCAAACAGGCCGAACGGTTAAGGACGAAAAAATGTCTTGACGCAATTACAGGTTTGTTTTGAGCGGGCGGGGCGAGGAGGGGTCCGTGCCACCGGCGCATTTAGACGGAGCCGGCTGAATTTATCACGTTCCTGTGATTTATGACCTCAGCAGCGGAGAGATCCGTCACCGCTTCTGCCGAACAAACGGTGGATTTCAAATGAGAGCTCAGCGAATGAAAAGATTCCCTGTGTGGCTGTTTCTCTTGGAGCCGCTGAGCTCGGTTTGCTTCATTTCCTGTTGCCATTAGTTACCCGGCATTCACTGTAAGAGGGCATTTCCTTGTGCGGTGTCTTTGTTGCCCGCTCTTTCGCATGTAACGAGGATGACAGTTGTAGGACAGTAAAATGACGAAGAGGACAAATGAGGATGAAGAGTCCTGCAGCTGTAATAGGCCTGTTTAGGAAATCCCAAGCCTGCTGCTGCCCAGTTTATGAGGACCTGTCAGTCACAGTTTCACCCCCCCCCCCCCAGTGGGGACGGGAATGTCCCGTCTTGTCTCTGTACGAGGACCCTTGAATTTAAGGAAGATGTTACAGAGGTGGGAGGGCAATTATGATGTGATTTCCCAAACTGAGGGAGAAAAGGAAAACGGGAAATTCCATTAAATTCTGAAACTGCAAGGCAGGTTATTTCCCCTTGTGAGCAATCACTGGGCCAGGTGTAATCTCACTGACGGGCCCTCTCCTGATTTATACTTTACCCGGGGCGGGAAACTCGTACCAGTGGAGTGGAAACGGCGACCGGCCCTAAAATAATTTGTGCTTTGCAGTCAGGGGTGTAGCACAAAATTCTGGGCCCTACACAAAAGCAGTCTCTGTGGGCCCCCCTTCCTCCCTTGATCCATGTCTCTCGTGCATCATTCCAGGCTTTTTTCGAGGGCCCTCCCCCCATTCGGGCCCTGGGTAGTCAGTCCCACTCCCCCCCCCCCCCCCCCCCCCCCACTACGACGCCCCTGTTTGCGGTTGTGCTACAGACCCACGGAGAGGCAATCACTGCCGTCATTACCAAACTGTCCTGCACGGCCATTAGCTTCAGTAACATGCTGGGCTGCGTGTATGACATCATCTGGGAAGGGGACCTGGCCAGCCCTTCTCAGGAGAAAGCCATTATGGTCTTTTAAGGAAGTTTCAGAAGACAATTTGTTGTCAAATTTGTTTATTTCAGAAAAGCCTTTGTTTACTGCAATGAGCTTTCCCGAATAATATTTTGGGTACGAAAGGGGGGTGTGGGGTGGGGGCGAGGAACAGACTGCTTCATCACACCCTGACGTTAGTAGCGACATATAGCCTAGGGCGCGTTGAAGCAGGCTAGCCCTTAGGGCAGGGATCAGCAACTCACGGTCCTCGAGGGCCGAGAACTGCTGGTTCTCCACCCTCCCTTTGCCTGGGAGTCAGGTGTGAAGACAGTCTGGCCAATCAGTAGCACTAATTACCCCGGGAGAAAAGAAAACCAGGGCTGGATTTGGATTCGAGGGCCAGAGTGGCTGATCCCTGCTCTCAGGGGGTCTGGGCAGATCGGGGCTCTCCACGCTTATCTGAGAAGGCCGGAGTTCTCGGTAATTAGCGTGTCAGCTGTGATGACCTCACTCTGGAATTCTCCCAGTCCTCACAAACACACACACACACACACACTCACACACACACACACGCACACTCACACACACACGCACACACACTCACACACACACTCACACATTCACACACACACACACTCATACTCACACACTCACATACTCGCACACTCACACTCACACACACACTCACACACACACTCACACACATGCACACACACTCACACACACACACACACACACACACACACACATTCACACACACACACTTACACTCACACACACACACACTCACACACACACACTCACACTCACACATTCACACTCACACTCACACACACACACACACTCACACACTTACACACTCACACACACACACACACACACTCACACACACACTTACACACTCACACACTCTCACACACACACTCACACACACACGTACACACACTTACACACTCACACACATACACACACACTCACACACACACACACACACTCACACACACACACACACACACACACACTCACAAACACACACTCACACTCACACACACACACACACACACACACTCACACAGAAACTCACACACTCACACACACACACACACACTCACACACTCACACACAGTCACACACACACTCACACACTCACACACTCACGTACACACACACACACACACTCACACACACACATACACACACACACACTGTTTCAGAGGGGTTTTCTGGGTAAGGGGGTCACCCAGAGTCGAGGGGGGTACAGACTCCAGCGGTATGGAGCGCGACCCCCGACCCCACGCGTGGGGGAGGAAGTGACCTCGTCTCGCCGCAACGTTGACGAACACGCGATCGTAGACTGGCGAGCTGGAGATCGAAACGGTCGGGGCGCGCTTTTGGAGTTTTTTTTTTTTTGTCATCGTTCTCGGGAGGCCGCGATGATGGATGACATCATCACTCATCAGGCCGCCGGTGATGGTCAGTTTCATTTGGCCCGGGGTGGGGGGGAGGGGGGGGGGTCTGTGCTGTTCCTCTCCTGCTCTTAAAGTGCAGGGGAGCTGCCGCATGTAAACCGCTCTGACAGTATTAGCAGATAAACGGGGCCGCCCGTCGCCGTTTTACGCCTGATGAGAAACAGCTGTGGGCCTCTGAGGAGAGCCCTCTTCCACACCGTTTAAGCGAAACTTTCAGAGTTTTATCCGCGGAAACGGTTGGCGGTTTATCTCTCAATTAACGTTTTTACGATTTATCGCCGATTGGCAGCTTGAGGTCATTTTCTGGTGGAGGAGAAGACCCTGGGAAAGTGAGCTTTAGATGTAGGTGCTCGTGCACCTTTACGTGCCATTGTGTTGGGCTAATGGCTTGGATCTGCACGAAACCAGACCCGTTCTCATAAAGCCTTGGTGTCTTTAATGTGGGCGACGGTTCAGAAAAGATTTATGTGTTCTGTAACTACTTATACTTAGAGGTTTGGGGTTCTTGCGTGGGTAACGAGGAATTCTGCCCACACTTGTCTGCCAAGAGGGCTGTTTTTTTCCATGATTAAAAGGGAGTCTCTCTTAGTCTCTCCCTCTTTCTCTGTTTCTCGCTCCCTCCTTGTTTCTTTCACTCCCTCTAAAATAAACTTTAAAGTAAAAATAAAAAAAATAAGCCTGACAAAAGAACCTATGTTGGTGAAGCAGTAGGCTTGACATCAATGCCTCTTTCAAGAATCAATAATTGGGAAAATGTCCTGATGATTATCGATATATATCTGCAAAATGAAGATACTGGCTGTAGCCCAGCTTATAAACTTGTTGAATAGCCTATAACAATGATAATATTACTCATAATCATCAGAAGAAGAATGGGAAAAAAAATCTCACATAATGCAAACATTCTATTAAAATAGGCATTTAGCCGACATTTTGCCCCAGAAGTGTTCCATTTGTTTTGTTTTTGCCGATTTAGGCGAAACTTACTCATGCATAGAAAAGAACGAGCTTAACGACTCTGCTGCATCAGAACAGGATAAGGCAACGGAAAAGACTTGAATCAAACTGAATTCAAAATACAGCTTTCTTTAGGCCCACATAGGCTACTACTGTACACGTCAAGAAAGAAGTTTATAGCCTAGTCTAATCAGACTACGGCATTGTGTCTGTCGAAAACTGTCAAACTGATGACTAAAATTGGGCAGAGGCTGAGGGGTGTGCTGTTGGCAGCAAAGTTACTTCGCCTCCCTGTGCCGTTGTCCGTTGTATTGCATTATTACAAAAGCAAATTAATAGAAAAACTGTCGTTTTAATACGGTGGTGCCTCAAAAAGTTCTCAACATAACGTGCCAATAAATATTCAATGTATTCATATTTTATGATATCCATATAAAGCAGTGAAAAAGTATATAATGACATTAATAAAATAAAAAAATAGAGTGAGATGTAATGGTTTTTGTCCCACTCCCGCTGACAGGGAGAGGGAAGGCGAAGACAAGCTCATTTGTCCTCTTCAGTCCTCCAGGATATGAGGGGTGATGTCATTGTGGTGACATCATTCCTTATCTGGGGTGTGGAGCGCTGTCCACACCTTGTGTGTTCGGTCATATCGGAGAGCAAGATCCTGCTCACAGAAATGCATTCTGGGACTTCTATTCCTAGCATTAAAATGTTGGCTGTCGCCCAGTGAGTTGGAGGGTGTGTGAACTCCTTGGCCAATCAGTGACTTGCATTCAGCACCGAAGTGATGACCCGCACCAATAACCAGCAGACACTGCTGCTTTCTGGGACAGAAGTTTCAGATTACACATCTAGACAAATAAGCGCTAATTACAAGCAGGAATAAGGGCAGCCCTTTGGTGCTAAGTTGCTTCGTGCAGTGATGGTTGTACTGAACCTCATGCTCTGCGCTGGAGGAAGTGTTCAGGGTTCCCTGTGATTGGCTGAGCCCATCGCTGCAGTTGCTTCTGTGTGGGAGCGGCACGCTGAGCACTCTGGGTGATTTAACGCGGTTTTGAGCCCGCTGTGTTTTCTCTGCTCCCGCAGTGTAATTAGCACTTGGCCTTGAAGGCAGCCCCGTTTCCCTGTTTCCTGTGGCAGCGCCCCTTCCTGACACTCCCTTGATGGAGCAGAGGTCCCGTGCTCGGCCCTTGCCAAATCAAACACAACCGCGCGGCCCCAGACCTCCACTAGGGGGCGCCCTTCCTGAGGCCAGCTGGCCTTGTGCAGTGAAAGGAAACCGTGGCTACCTCATGTCCATAAGGCAGAGGCCTGAGAGAACGTTAACATAGCATAGCATAGCATACCATAGCATACCATAGCATAGCATACCATAGAATAGCATAGAATAGCATAGCATACCATAGAATAGCACGCTAAATGTCTGGTTCAGTTTAAAGTGGCAGATCTTTGCTTTGTTATTTGTACAGAAAAATAGCCTTTAAAAAAAAGATTTAAATTAAAAACATTTTTATTGTATGTATTTTTAGGTATGCTTTTCCTTTAATACAAAATTATAGCGAAAATTATAGCGTACATTTTAATCTTTTTGCCGTGCTTGCATACTTGCATACCACTTATGCCAACCCCATGGCAGTTCTTTGCCTACAAAGCCAATGATAAATGTGAACCTGACAACATTATTGCAGTGCCCATTTGCAAAAAAATGCTTAAAACTGTGCTTTGCCAAGGGAGGCAACACATCCGACTAAGCAAAGCATCTGTCAGACAACCACCAACCACCCAATCTCTCCAGAGACTTAAAATCCCGACAGGTGTGATAAAGTCAGAAGTTTGGTATCGGAACAAGACCACCACACACACATTACCCCAACCAGACCAGCCTGCCAGAACGTGTCACTGCAGGGTTTAGCAGTTCTACACAGAAAGGAAAGGAGTCAGAGTAATGACTCGTAGACACAGAGAGACAGAGAGACAGCTTTTCCATTTGGGCCAAGAGGTGTTGAGCAGCGCTTGAGTTTCCGCCTGTCTGTCAAAGTCACTCACTGTCCCTCTCTGTCCACTTCCTCTTCAGAAGCCTTGTTTGAGTTATCCCCGCAGAACCAGACTTTTAATGAGAAATTCTGCATCTAGGGGCAGTGAGTGTGTGTGTGTGTGTGGGTGTGTGCATGCGTGTGTGAGGGTAGTGTGAGTGTAGTGTGTGTGTGTGTGTGAATTGTATGTGAGTGTTTGTTTGTGTGTATGCATGCGTGTGTGCGTGTCTGTGAGTGTCTGTGAGTGTAGTGTGTGTGTGTATTGTATGTGAGTGTGTTTGTGTGTGTGTGTGTGTGTGTGTGTGTGTGTGTGTGTATGCATGCATGCGTGCGTGTGTGCATGTGTGTGTGTGTGTATTGTATGTGAGTGTGTGTTTGTGTGTATGCGTGCGTACGTGCGTGTGTGTGTGTGTGTCTGTGAGTGTAGTGTGTGTAGTGTGTGTCTGTTAATTTTGGAGGCAGCCCTGGTTTTGTGGGCTGTTTGTGAGGTGGTTAATAGGCTGCTGCTGGCATGGCGTGGGGAGCGTTTAGCGTGTTTTTTAAAGGCATTTAAAGCTCCTCGTTAGTGGGGCTCGGGGTCAGGCAAGGACACGGCTTTCCATCCACTCCAGCTTGGAGTCACCGCCATGTTACCGCCGAGGTCAGTGGCCCGTTTGGGACTTGAGCCCATCGTCCTCCAAATTTTCCATGCTCTGACCACTGCACCACCCCAGTACCTTCCTGCCGAATCAAATTAATGACTGCAGCTTCCCCCCCCCGCCCCGTACTCAGAAGCACATTCTCTCATGGTGAATATCTACATGGGAAAAATGATATGACCGGACTTACTTAACTTACTCCTGGGTTCGATCAAACCACCAAGTCATCTTTAAGAAACAGGATGTTCACAAAAAAAAAAAAACCTTCAAAAGTCAAAATCTGTTAAGGGGGAAGAGTCATTTTATTTGAAAATGGTGCCAGATCTGTCTGGGAAGTTTTTTTTCCCCCTGGTTGAATAGCCCTTGAAGTGACTGGGGGGTGGAGATTGAATCCAGGGGTGAGATCTGGCAGCAGCAGTTGGCATAGCAACCAGGAGGAATGCTAGTGTTCCAGCCTGGCCTGTAGTGACGGTGTGGTCGTGGATTTCGGGGGCGGGCGGGGTGGCGGGGGGGGGGAGGGGGGGTTCAGGTTACTCCCGAGCCCGGGCACAGGCACACCTGGTGGGATGCAGATGTCACACCTGTTCCAAAACTGAGATCACGTCTGTTTTGTTTAGCATCGCATGGGCATGCGCCTTTCCTTAATCCTCCTCTGAGGGCAGGTGCCAATATGCCAACCCCACAAAGGTGCGACTGTTATTATGTGCTGCGCGCCATGTGCCAAGCCTGCATCTTTTTTAAGGAATGGTTTTTTTTTTGTTGTTTTTTTTTGCGGGACCAGTTCCAGGGAAGGCTCGCTCGCACCAGACCCGTCTTGTTGCGGCATCGCGTGAACGCATACCTCAGCGCGAGTAATCCTTACCCTTAACAGCCAGTCATCTACGGCCCAGTCAAAATGCCACCGGTGATAAATCCACCCTTTATTAAAGTCGGGGGGGGGGGGTGCGTTCTGAGAGAGGCGTCTGCGTTTCCTGGCGTCGGCGTTTGCCGTCCAAGGTGGAGGCCTGGATGCAACCGGGAAGCGACGTCTGTTGCCTTGCACACTGTTGCCTAGCAGCTTAAAGCTCAGGGCACTTTTTAAAAAAACGTACCGCAAACGCTGAGGTGAGCTGCATCGGCAGTGTTCGTATGTGAGTGAAAAGTAACATAAACGACCCAAAACAGCGGAGAGCATGATTTTGTTTTAAACTGACGGAATGTTGAGCGCGTCCGCTGTTTTGTTTTTGCATTTGGAACGTAGCGGCTGAAACATGGCAGGGCACCGCGGGATTGTGGGAAGAGGCGAATGCACGGTTCCACACCAAGGCCAGACCCGCAGAATCACTTAACTTTTGGCAGCCGCCGTCCTCCGAGCGAGAGGGGGGGGGGAAGAAGTGTTTAAGTGCCTGGAGAAACATAAGGAGGGTAGCGGTCTCCAGAGGGACCACGCTGCGCCCCCCCCCGCCCCCCCCCCCGAACCCCGCCCCTGTGAGCTACGCTGTGACACTGAAGTTTTCCGCTCAGGAAACTCAGTTCGGACCCAAGGTCTAATAAAACAATGACGACACAATCCAGCGGCTGGGCAAATCCATGAGGGAGCCGCAGGTAACCGATAAGACTGCAGTAGATATGTTCTGAAGCATTGGCCTGGTTGGTGAAGCTTTGGGTAACGGTGACCCTGCTGAGCACTGTCAGTGCCTGGCAGGATAGTGTTCACTGTGTGAACTAAACTGTGTTCTTGGCTAGAAATAGCTGCACAAAATCAGTATTGTATCTTATTGAGTCTGTGTTTTGTAGTTGTCCATGACCATGGAATGCACTTTTTTGTACGTCACTTCGTATAAAAGCGTCTGCCAAATAAATATAATGTAATGTAAATGTAATGCAGGAGAACCCAGTGAAAGCAAAAGACTACTCGAGAAAAAGCACCCAGGGGCTCACACGGAAGTGCAGAAATTCAGGCATACCTCTGTATGTGTTCTGTATAAACAGAGATACACACGAAAACGCACAGGATCCTTGAGATCGAATGTCGCGTTGCGTGGAGAGACTCTGAGTCTGAACATCTCAACTGAAAGGAACTGCAAAAACATTATGGATTGCTTTCTGGCTCGGCACATTTCCGCAAGGAATGATGATTGTTTTTGTTCTGTTTCATAACTGTTTGTTTTCCTTAAAGAGCATCATCGTCGCCATGGTTACTGCACGGGCTGTGTATTTATGTGTGACTCAACCTGTGTTGCCTGCAAGAGTAAAAAAAAAAAAAAAAAAGGAATTCAACTGCCAATCAGAGTGGTGGGATAAAATAAAAGCAGCATCATGTGACAGGACTCTAGAGCTCTAGAGGCATCAGCTGTGTGATGCTGCACAGCTCTTCCTGACGCAAAGCTAGGTTGCGCCTTTTAAACACGTTGCTTCGACCGTCACAGTACTGACACTTTTCACATCCAAGCATTGTGTGCGTATGTGTGTATATTTGGCAGTATTATTTAATTTGCTTGGAACAAAGTTTTTCCTGCTAAGAATCACACCCTGAGTGTTTTTTTTCACATACGGCCATTTACACGGCTTGGTATCTACGAGGGAAACTGAGATGAAGGACGTAAGGGTTCAGCGACTGTGCCCCACCTTGCGAGTCAAACCTGCAACCTTTATGGTCCAGTCCGCGGTGTTCCCGCTCGCAGTCGCCTGTGGTGCTCACCTCTTCCGCTCCCGCTCCTGCTCCTGCTGAACACGTGGCCCCTGTTCCTGGACTCGCGATGACTCCTCTGCTGCTCCTCCAGCTTGTGCAGGGAGCCTGTTCCACCAGGAGCAGCTGGTCCAGTGTGCGTCTGTGTGTCTCCCTCTGTGAGCCTGTACCACCAGGAGCAGCTGGTCCAGTGTGCGTCTGTGTGTCTCCCTCTGTGAGCCTGTTCCACCAGGAGCAGCTGGTCCAGTGTGCGTCTCCCTCTGTGAGCCTGTTCCACCAGGAGCAGTTGGTCCAGTGTGCGTCTCCCTCTGTGAGCCTGTTCCACCAGGAGCAGCTGGTCCAGCGTGCGTCTGTGTGTCTCCCTCTGTGAGCCTGTTCCACCAGGAGCAGCTGGTTCAGCGTGCGTCTGTGTGTCTCCCTCTGTGAGCCTGTTCCACCAGGAGCAGCTGGTCCAGCATGCGTCTGTGTATCTCCCTCTGTGAGCCTGTTCCACCAGGAGCAGCTGGTCCAGCGTGCGTCTGTGTGTCTCCCTCTGTGAGCCTGTTCCACCAGGAGCAGCTGGTTCAGCGTGCGTCTGTGTGTCTCCCTCTGTGAGCCTGTTCCACCAGGAGCAGCTGGTCCAGCATGCGTCTGTGTATCTCCCTCTGTGAGCCTGTTCCACCAGGAGCAGCTGGTCCAGCATGCGTCTGTGTGTCTCCCTCTGTGAGCCTGTTCCACCAGGAGCAGCTGTGAGAGGAACACAGCAGGTTTTCTTTCTTTTTGTTATTATTTAGAAAGTTTCTTTCTTATTTGTTGTCTTAAGTTTATAATCTCAAACTAGAGGCTGTGACAACTGAGGTCCAGTGAAATTGCGAGTGAAGCGTGAGGTCCAGACGTACGCGAGCGCAGTCGAATCCGGTTCCATGTGCGGCCGTTTTACGGCTTCCGTTCGTTCAGCAGCCAAAATAAGGCCTGAGGCGTAAAGCGCGTGCCTGTCAATTTAAGAGCGCTCGGGGCGCTGAAATGCCCGAAAGCGGCAGATCCTGCAGCCCCTCGCTCGGGGACCGGACCTGCGGATCGCTGCATTAACGGTGCACCCACCCCGCGGTGATGGGGGGCCTGTAGCTCAACGGGAAAAAGCCCAGACTTCCTGGAGCTCCTGGCTGCCTCGGCCTCGCTGACTCACGGGCGCGATACATACAGAAGCGCGCCCTGAGGAATGGCGGAGGAGTCCTGCCGACAGACCCCAGCAGCTGCTCTCACACGCTGCAGAGCCCTTGGCTGTGTCGGCCGCGTCGGCTGTGTCCATTATGATTGGTGCTTCGCTCCATGTGCATGCCGTGACATTTGATTTAGTCATTCATAAACAGATTTTTACTGCAGGGAAAACCTCTCGGTTTCCAGAAATCTTTTCACCCTTGTGAAGGAGCTTGGCCGGCCTAAATCCCAGACACCCGTCGGCATGTCCCCGACCCCCCCCCCCCCCCCCCCCCAAGCCCTGAGCCCCCCCGGCTGCTAAATCAGCCCTGGTGTAATGGTGTTTGCTCTGGTGTAATGGGGTTTGCGCTGGTGTAATGGTGTTTGCTCTGGTGTAATGGGGTTTGCGCTGGTGTAATGGGGTTTGCGCTGGTGTAATGGCGTTTGCGCTGGTGTAAGGCGTTTGCACTGGTGTAATGGGGTTTGCCCTGGTGTAATGGTGTTTGCTCTGGTGTAATGGCGTTTGCCCTGGTGTAATGGCGTTTGCTCTGGTGTAATGGCGTTTGCGCTGGCGTAATGGTGTTTGTGCTGGTGTAATGGCGTTTGCCCTGGTGTAATGGTGTTTGCGCTGGTGTAATGGTGTTTGCTCTGGTGTAATGGGGTTTTCTCTGGTGTAATGGCGT
Organism: Anguilla pacifica; assembly: GCA_039654925.1. NCBI lineage: Eukaryota > Metazoa > Chordata > Actinopteri > Anguilliformes > Anguillidae > Anguilla > Anguilla pacifica. The sequence goes on along the minus strand of CM077298.1, from coordinate 33,007,721 downwards.
TTGTGCTGGTGTAATGGGGTTTGTGCTGGTGTAATGGTGTTTGCTCTGGTGTAATGGTGTTTGTGCTGGTTTAATGGTGTTTGCGCTGGTGTAATGGGGTTTGCTCTGGTGTAATGGGGTTTGTGCTGGTGTAATGGGGTTTGCGCTGGTGTAATGGCGTTTGCGCTGGTGTAATAGCGTTTGCGCTGGTGTAAGGCGTTTGCACTGGTGTAATGGTGTTTGCTCTGGTGTAATGGTGTTTGTGCTGGTTTAATGGTGTTTGCTCTGGTGTAATGGCGTTTGCTCTGGTGTAATGGCGTTTGCCCTGGTGTAATGGTGTTTGCGCTGGCGTGATGGTGTTTGCTCTGGTGTAATGGGGTTTGCTCTGGTGTAATGGCGTTTGTGCTGGTGTAATGGTGTTTGCGCTGGTGTAATGGCGTTTGCCCTGGTGTAATGGTGTTTGCTCTGGTGTAATGGCGTTTGCCCTGGTGTAATGGTGTTTGCGCTGGCGTGATGGTGTTTGCTCTGGTGTAATGGGGTTTGCTCTGGTGTAATGGCGTTTGTGCTGGTGTAATGGCGTTTGCTCTGGTGTAATGGTGTTTGCTCTGGTGTAATGGTGTTTGCTCTGGTGTAATGGTGTTTGTGCTGGTGTAATGGTGTTTGCGCTGGCGTAATGGTGTTTGCTCTGGTGTAATGGGGTTTGCTCTGGTGTAATGGCGTTTGTGCTGGTGTAATGGCGTTTGCTCTGGTGTAATGGTGTTTGCTCTGGTGTAATGGTGTTTGTGCTGGTGTAATGGTGTTTGCGCTGGTGTAATGGGGTTTGCGCTGGTGTAATGGGGTTTGCGCTGGTGTAATGGCATTTGCGCTGGTGTAATAGCATTTGCGCTGGTGTAAGGCGTTTGCACTGGTGTAATGGTGTTTGCTCTGGTGTAATGGCGTTTGCCCTGGTGTAATGGTGTTTGCTCTGGTGTAATGGGGTTTGCCCTGGTGTAATGGTGTTTGCGCTGGCGTAATGGTGTTTGTGCTGGTGTAATGGCGTTTGCCCTGGTGTAATGGGGTTTGCGCTGGTGTAATGGGGTTTGTGCTGGTGTAATGGTGTTTGCTCTGGTGTAATGGAGTTTGTGCTGGTGTAATGGGGTTTGTGCTGGTGTAATGGCGTTTGCTCTGGTGTAATGGGGTTTGCGCTGGTGTAATGGGGTTTGCTCTGGTGTAATGGTGTTCGTGCTGGTGTAATGGGGTTTGTGCTGGTGTAATGGGGTTTGCTCTGGTGTAATGCCGTTTGCTGATCTCCCCGGGCTGTTGAATCAGCGCTGGTGTAATGGCGTTTGGCTCGGGCTCCCTGTGTGTAAGACGAGCTCTGGGTGACTGTATGTGTGCACAGACAGGGCGGCGCGTGATTTAGGCATGATGTCATTTTCACATCCGAGTCCATTTCCGCCGCCCTCCCCCCCGCCCTCCCCCCCCCCCCTTCCCTCCAGTTTTCCCAGGCCTTGAGCATTTACCACGGAGTAACGGGCAGAATTCCCGGAGACCGTGGAACTGCCCCAAACAGCACCCTCTCTTTGGGCAGGACTGTCCAATGCTTGTGCCCGAGAGCCACAGGGTTCTGCTGGCTTTTGCTTCATTGCAACTTAATCGATCATTTGAAAAAGCTGATTGAACCATTGACTCAATCCACCTGGTTCATTGGGTCTGAGTTCTTAAGGTAAACCCCCCCCCCGCCGGGACCAGGGTTGGGGATCCCCGATCTAGGGATAGAAGAATTCACACTTGTGAAAGGTTGCGAGTTCAAATCCCAAACAGGCCCTAAGTGCACAGTTACACGCGCCTCAGTTTCTCGTCTACGTCTCCCTGCAGAATTGCTAGTCACGGTCCTGCCTCTCAGCGGCTCCTGTTCTGTTTCCGACGGTAACGCAGATGTTCTTCACTCGGGCAGAGAGAGAGCGTTTCTGGATAAGAGCGAACTGCCAGCTGCCTGTAATGCAGAGCTTCCCCCTGACCGAGCCCCCCCAAAAAGCGGGTCTGAGGCAGCTGCTCGTGGGCCCCTCGACTCTTTAAAGAGACAACGGCGGTCCTGAGGGTTCTCACCCAGCCAGAGTTACCCCCCAAGTACCTTTCCTCAAAGATACAACAGTGCCTGACCCAGGAATTGCACCTGTAACGTCTGGATTACAAGTCCAGTTCCCTCACTTCTGCACTACACTGTTCCTGATAACTTGGGTTTGATTCCCCGGTAGGACACTGCCATTGTACCCTTGAGCACGGTACTTAACCTGCATTGCTTCAGTATATATCCAGCTGTATAATTGGATACAATGTAAAATGCCTTGTAAAAAAAGTTGTGTAAGTCGCTGTGGATGAGAGCGCCTGCTAAACGCCTGTAATGTAATGTAATGACTTCATGTGCAAGGAATTACCAGCAACAACAACGTGCAGAACGTGAACTTTTGGGGCCGAGTTTGCCATGAGCTGCCAGAGTGGATTCTGAGAGGTGGTGGTGGAAAGCGTTAACCGTCTTCTGCCGTACGTCCTGTTCTTTCATAGTTGTGCTATGAGCGCATTTTTATTTGAAATGCTATCAGCCTTGGCGAGTGAGTGGGGGGGGGGAGCTTAATTAATGACCATATCAGGCGAAAACAACCCTGCTTCCTGTTCCTGCTAGTAATGTTGTTTATGGTGGTATTTGTGTCTGACTTTGCCGTCAAGAGAAAAAAAAACATACAGCAGCCATTAAGCAGCACGTGTAACGCCAGAACCTTCCATCTCCGAATGAAAGAAAGACATGTTCCTTTCATACCAAATTCAGAATGAATGTTCAATTTTTTCTTTTTTTCTCAGAGAAAACGTAAGTAGGGCCGTCTGGGTAGTGTATAGCTATAAGCACTCGCCTACCACCGCAGAGACCCGGGTTCAATCCCCGGCGGCGGTACTTCCGGTTTGATCAGGCGTTCTTACGAATACAATTGGCTGTGTTTGCATTTGCGGTGAGGGTATGAGTCCTGATCGTTGCATTAGCGACTCCTACTGGTTGGTCGGGGCGCCTGTTCAGCAGGGAGGGGATCTGGGGGAGAGAGCGTGAACCTCGCGCGCGTTACGCTCTCCCAGTGAAACTCCTCGCTGTCAGGTGAAAAGAAGCGGCTGGCAACTCCACATGTATCGGAGGCTGGCATGTGGTAGTCTACACCCTCCCCAGACCGACAGAGGATAGCGCATCGACCAGGACTGTGATTCATACGGGGAATTGGTATAACGACTAAATTTGGGAGAAGGTGGGAGAAAGATGGCAACAACAAAAAAAACGTAAGTAGACCCGCAAGAAAAGCCAGTGACATGAGTTAAACTCCCTATAAATAGGCTATAACTGTTTTGTTTTTCTTTCCTAGGTATCGAAGTGGAATTCTGTGTGACATAAAGTGAGATAAACTGAGGGCCGTTGAACACGCATCTCTATCTGTAAAACTGTTGTTTAGCAAAGTGCACAGGCTTCTCGGCATTGAGAAGATAAGTGTTTGGCCTTGGTGGTCCAGCATCCCTATATCATCTGAGGTCACCCGAGGTCTGCGATGGACGTGTCACTGAAAGTGGCCAGGAAAGATTAGCTAGCATCATTACGCAAAACTGGACTTTGTGATTCCCAAGAGTGACTTTTGCCACAGTAAAAATATTGTGCTCCAAAATATTGTCTACTCAATGGCATTTTCATTTGCCATCTCAGCTGGGACAATTACTTTCCACAATGGATTAACTAGGATTGGAGTGCTACACTATGACCCAGAACCCCTTTTTTGTAGTCAAAGAAATAAAATTGCAGCGTGAATTCTTTTATATTTTGAACCTAATCATACAGGATTACATCAGTTTGCAAAGTAGTGCAACAGCCCTTGACTTGCACATGACTTACTGAATATACGCGTTTCCACCTGGAGTCTCATTGTCCATTGTCATCAGACGTGCACCTGTCTCACGGATCTTTCTGTCCATTAACTCCAGTTTTGCCATTAACAGATCAACTTAACTGTTACTGCTCAAGACCTCCAAGTTGCAATAACTGCTAGTCAGCACAAAGGCCAAACAAGTTTGAAGACACCGCAGCGTCCTTTTTCCAAACAAATATTATATCAGTTTATTTTTAAAAACGCAATACGAATCAAAACAGTCAAAACCAGGGCTGACCCAGCAGATCTAGACCTAACTCTCACAGATCAGAACCGATCTGAGTGGTCTCATTTAATATTTTTAGAGACAGTTAAATTTATTTTTGGCTGGACCGCAACAGCGGGGCCAGCCCAGAAACGCGAATGTCTGTGACCGAGTGACTGAGTGAGTGATCAAGTTACACCATTGGTCGGCCGAGTTATGAAGTTACACCATTGGTCGGCCGGATCACGTGTGTTAGGTCCAGCCATATACTAGGTTTTGACCTGGTCTTGTTTTTAATAGCTTTTGTTTTGTTGCAGTAAAAGCCTTGTTCTTTCTCAGCATCGCGTTCTCTTTCGCGAGCTCAGGTCAGTGAATATGGCTTTTTTTTAATGTTTCTGGGCCGGATAATTTATCGTACCAACGTTTGCAACAAATTGCGGTAACGTTCAAAGATGACAGGCCCACCTGCTTTCCCAGTTGTCGCCGAGACAACAGTGATTTGTGCTGCATCAGTGGCTTGCGGTCGGTTCTTCGTTTGCATAGACATTACTTTGCATTACAGGCATTTAGCAGACGCTCTTATCCAGAGCGACCTACATTGCATCCAATTATACAGCTGGATATACACCGGAGCAATGCAGGTTAGGTACCTTGCTCAAGGGTACAACGGCAGTGTCCTACCGGGGAGTCGAACCTGCGACCTTTAGTCTACAAGGCTAACTCCTTAGCCATTATACTACACTGCCGCATAGCTGATGAATGTGCTTGAGTTAATGAAGATGGCAGCATAAAGTTGTTGTTTCAAATGTAAATTAGTTTTGTTCCAGCCATACGTTCAGACAGTGAATTTTTCTTTTGTTGTTTTCATTTTTTTTAATTGTCTAGATAAGACAAATTGGGTTCGGAAACGTGAGCACTCAACCCTTTTCCACAAATTAGCTTTTCAAGTGGGGAAACGGTTATAATTTAGGCTTTAAGCACGCTGTAAAATGTTTATGTTGTTGGAGAAAGGCATCGTGCAACCATTCTGAGATGAAAGCACATCTTAGGGTCTGTCGAAAACCCACTGCTTTTTGAAATAAAGAGGCGGAGCTGATTCTAGCGTTGCCCAGAGAACGAAGGGTTTCAGTTGGCCGTGATAACAGCACATCGTCGCACACTTGCGCCCCCTGCTGGTAGGCCGAGGGCCAGCGAGAGTGCACTGGAATCTTGTTCTCCAGCCTTAATTTGCTACTCTGTAAAATGTCAGACCCTCAGAAAATTCTCGGGCCGTCATGGCCAGCTAGGCTAATCTTACCGAACGCAACTGAATTTAGTTGGCTAATTGCGGCAGCTACCTGACCAGAACTCTGACCATCCACTTGGATAGAGTTAGCTTAGCCAGTCCTTTCCAACACTATCCCAGCTGAATATGCATCACTCACTGTAGCCGATCCGTACACGTTTCCTCTTTTTATTCTCCTTCTTCTTCCATTGGTCCACATTCTTTTCGCAATTAAAAAAGGGGCCACACCCAGAAACATCTCAGACACTTCTTAGAACACCAGATACAGGCAGGCTAGCAAGGACTGGGCAGAATTGCACACAGGCACAGATTGCCAGTGCCTCATAGTAATGAATGAGCATGGCTGTTTTATGATATTTTCAAAGGTGCATAGTATGCCATTAAGCCACACAGGAAGTGTCCTCCTGGGGCCCATGTCTGTGCCAGCCTGGCTTGCGAACTGCACAGTGAGAGATGAGTGTTAGCGCTAAGCATAGCAGGCTTCTGAGGAGAGCGCACGCTTGTCTGTGCTGTCCCTGATTAATGCCGGTTGCAGTGATGCGTGATGTGTATATCTACACACATACAACTGGGCATGCCAAATTAGCAAGGAAAAGTGAAGGTTTGTGGCACAAAAAGCACTTTTTATTTTATTTTTAGTTTTTTTTTTAAACTGTGCAAACTCAGGAATGGGACTGAGTGTGCGTTTGAACATTTTTATTTAATTTAAAAAATCTTTTATAAACCCCGCTGTTCCTGCCCTTTCCCCCCTCAGTCTCCCGGCCTCGCTGGAGGGAGTTTGTTTTAGCACCAGCTGGCCCAACTCTAAATATTTGGGCTGGTGCTCTCGCTGCTCCTGCCCTTGACGGATGTTCCGCCCGTCCGCGTCCGTCAGTCCTTTCGCCAAATCGGAAAACGGACGCCAAAACGGCTGAAGCACCGGCGTGTTAACCGCCAGCTTTGGTGTCTGGCACCGCTTCCAGCCGTGCCCTTTGGACGTCCCTTCCGGAACATTCCGCTGCATTAACCCTCTTTCCTTCTCTGCATGAGAAAAGATGATGATTGTTCAGAGCTGCAGCGAAAACCCGTTTTTTTTTTTTTCTTGGTTTTTTTTTTTTACAAGTCTTGAAATGGCGGACAAGTGCCCCCCCCCCCCCCCCCACAGCCGGCGATAAATCAGTCAATCAGTCGGTCTTTGTGTTTGTATTGCGCCTTTTACAGATGGGTAGCTGTCGCACGACTTCACCTCGCTTCACTCAGTTTGTTAATGATCGATTTCATCCGAGCGTGGCTGCTGTTGGGAGTTGAAAGTGGGCCTGCGTGGGTATTTTAGTATCCAGGATGTGTTGGAGATTAAGATTTAATATCTTGGACTCATATTTGTTTTTGGATTCATGGATCTTAAAAACCTTTTCCTCCTCATCCCCCACCAGTGTTGTACACCCACTGAAGAAAACCCATTTCCCTCCTGAATGCTGCCCACAAAACTTTTGAATTTGAGAGAAAGATGTTGCCATTTAATTGGCCGATTAGGCTTTTGGACGCAGGGTTTGTCAAAACGAGACTCAAATGAATACTTTGGCCGAGACTTCTACTCTGCGGCAGGAGAGTAGTGGGATCTTAACAGACTCCAGGAAATGTCTAGCTCTCTATATTTATATTATTTTAATGAAAGCTGCCACCTCGGAGGGCGATATATTTTTTATTGTTGACTGTGATTTTCTGTTATTTTTATGGCTGGGTTCCTGACTCTTTACTCCAAAGATACTGGACTTGCACTGCATGGAAGCAGGACGTGTAGGAGGGAGAACACAGATGGGAGGTTAGGAGGAGCAGTATCAGGTTCCATCAGTCATCTGTGCGCATGCATGGAGCAGAGACATGAGACCTCCTCTGGCAGAATTTCTTACCGATAGAATTGTATTTATTCATTTTGTATTGAAAATAACCTGCGTTCGGAGCTTAGTCATCTTCCATCTTTTCTGTTCAAGCTAAGGCCGCCTTCATAAACAAGGAGTGCTTCAGATGGTATGCCATTGATCCCGACGTTTTAAAAACTGCATTTTTAAACATGGACACGCACCCCAGGTTTGCACACTGTCTGGAAATCCCCCCCCCCCCCCCCCCATCCTCCATGCTTGGGCCAGCTACCGTGGGGGGAGTGCTGAGTGCACTTGTCAGCCCACTTGTCTTTGGGAAAGGGAGGGGGGGGGGGGGGCGTAAGATATATGGGACACCGAAGATGAGCGATTGGGGAGCTGGTCTGGTTTTGCCTCCGCCCCGTGCATTCCGTGCGCGTGGGCCTAAATTCCACACAGAGTGCATCATCTCTGCACGTCCCAGAACCACGCCGGGAGAAGCCCCATTAACAGGAAGGGCTAATGGGCTCCTTCCTCCCTCTCAGCGATGGCTGCGGTTAAGAGGTCTGACCCTGCAGGGTGGGGCGGGGTGGGGGGGCGGGGCACTGAACCGAAGGGGTTGAAAGGTGAGGATACAGGTGTCTGCCTGGCCCAAGGGTGCAAATGCACATTCGTCCGCACACACACACACACACACGCACGCATACACATACACACACGTGCATGCGCATACACACACACACAGACACACACGTGCACACACACACACACACACACACGCATATACACACACATACACACACACACACACACACGTGCATGCACACACACATGCACACACACACGTGCATGCACACACACACACACGCACACACACGTGCATGCACACACACACACACACACACACGCACACACACACACACTCCTGCCCTGTTAAATTGCACATTCCTGATGTGATTGCTGTGGAGATGATTGATGCAGAGTGGAGAGAGAGAGAGAGAGAGAGACAAAGAGAACAGGACTAAATTACCTGAGACAGACAGATTCCATAGATGTATTAAATTCCATACATTTCGTTTTAGCTTTACCTCTACACTGATTGTGCTCATATTTCATGTTTTAACATGTTTATACAATATGTAATTGGTTTAATTGTGTATTCATATTTGTTCTCCTGTCTGAGCCAATTCAGATCTATCCCAACACAGTGACCCTAGTGCAGGTGACCGACGCACTGATCCCAGTACAGGAGACCCACACACTGATCCCAGTACAGGAGACCCACACACTGATCCCAGTACAGGAGACCCACACACTGATCCCAGTACAGGAGACCCACACACTGATCCCAGTACAGGAGACCAACACACTGATCCCAGTACAGGAGACCCACACACAGATCCCAGTAAAGGAGACCCACACACTGATCCCAGTACAGGAGACCAACACACAGATCCCAGTACAGGAGACCAACACACTGATCCCAGTACAGGAGACCCACACACTGATCCCAGTACAGGAGACCCACACACTGATCCCAGTACAGGAGACCAACACACTGATCCCAGTACAGGAGACCCACACACTGATCCCAGTACAGGAGACCCACACACTGATCCCAGTATAGGCGACCAACACACTGATCCCAGTACAGGAGACCAACACACTGATCCCAGTATAGGCGACCAACACACTGACCCCAGTACAGGAGACCAACACACTGATCCCAGTATAGGCGACCAACACACTGATCCCAGTACAGGAGACCCACACACTGACCCCAGTACAGGAGACCCACACACTGAGCAGGGGGTGTTCACTGTCCCCTTTCCTAAAGCAGGGTGTTCACGCCCCCCTCCCTAAAGCAGGGTGTGTTCACTCTCCGATTTCATAAACCCATAACCTTTTTTTGCCAGATGTGCCACCACATGACCTTCTCAGCAAGAACAGGAATTTCTGTTCAAAGAAATATTTAAGACACTTGTTTGATTGTAAAATTACTGTCTATCCAGAAAGCCCCACCTTAGGAATGCTTTCTGGAACGAAACAGCTCAGGTTGCCATAGCAATTACCATCTCAATATCATATAATAACAAGCTAAATGGGTGCCAGACTGTTATTACATATGTAAGCAAGGGCTTGCGAATTACAGCCATGCAAAGAAAGAAGAAAAAAAAATCCACAGAGTTTGCTTTTTAGCGTCTGAAAAACCTACACGGATACATCAGCTGTCAGAAAAACACTTTAACAGTGGAAACAGGAGAGCCTCGTTTTCACCTGCTTGTGTTCCTGCCAGAAAGCAGCTTAGCGCATTCCTGGCTGGGAAGGAAACTCAGATAAGCGTGCGGGTATGCTGCTCATCTGGGTAACTCTAGAGGATGTTCCTGCGCTGATTTATGTAAGCTATCAATTATTTGTTGTTAGGTTTGCTCTGCTGTTTTGCCCTAGGGACAGGGCCAGCTCCGTTCTCCTGTGGATGCTGCAAATGCGCTGGTATTACAGGCCTGCCTGTCTCTGTCTGTCTGTCTGTCTGTCTGTCTGTGTGCCTGCCTGCCTGTCTGTCTGTCTGTCTGTGTGCCTATCTGTCTGCCTGCCTGTCTCTGTCTGTCTGTGTGCCTGCCTGTCTGTCTGTCTGTCTGTGTGCCTGTCTGCCTGCCTGCCTGCCTGCCTGTCTGTCTGCCTGCCTGTCTGTCTGTCTGTCTGTCTGCCTGCCTGCCTGTCTGTCTGTCTGTCTGTCTGTCTGCCTGCCTGTCTGTCTGTCTGTCTGTCTGTCTGTCTGTCTGTCTGTCGGTATGTCTGCCTGCCTGCCTGCCTGCCTGCCTGACTGTCTGTCTGTCTGTCTGTGTGCCTGCCTGTCTGTCTGTCTGTCGGTATGTCTGTCTGCCTGCCTGCCTGCCTGTCTGTCTGTCTGTTTGTCTGCCTGCCTGTCTGTCTCTGTCTGTCTGTCTGTCTGCCTGTTTGTCTGTCTGTCTGTCTGCCTGCCTGCCTGCCTGCCTGTCTGTCTGTCTGTCTGTCTGTCTGTCTGTCTGTCGGTATGTCTGCCTGCCTGCCTGCCTGCCTGACTGTCTGTCTGTCTGTCTGTCTGTGTGCCTGCCTGTCTGTCTGTCTGTCGGTATGTCTGTCTGCCTGCCTGCCTGCCTGCCTGTCTGTCTGTTTGTCTGCCTGCCTGTCTGTCTCTGTCTGTCTGTCTGTCTGTCTGCCTGTTTGTCTCTGTCGGTATGTCTGCCTGCCTGCCTGCCTGTCTGACTGTCACACATTACTACAGCAGCAGACGTATTCCCTTTCCTTATTAGAAGAGCGCCCTGTCTGTGGCAGGTTACAGTGTCACATTGCATATACATTTAGGCGTTTAGCCGACGACTTAGGCATTTATCCAGAGCGAATTACACAGCTTACATTTTTACACACAGTCCGTTTATACAGCTGGGCATTTGCTGAAGCCGTTCAGTTTAAGTACCTTGCTCGAGGGACTCAAACCTGTAACCTGAGATACACTAACCATTCTATTGGCCTCCTACCTGAGTATTGGATTGGAGTCATATTTTGTTCAAGGTTATGTATCACAAGTTTTACCCCCCACCTTCTTAAAATCTCCAACCCCCCCCCCTTTCTGAATCCATGGTGGGTGTGGCACCTGAAAGACAACATCCACCGTCACTACAACACCTTTTTGGGGAAGATTAGATGCAAACTGGTCCGTCGTTGAGAGAGGGCGTAATAACGGTGCTGGTGCTTTGAAACCGGTTGGAACCGGTGATGTGCTGTTTGGCTGTGCGAGCCTCGTGTGATTGACATCGTGTTTGTGCGTAGTGTGCGTAGGTGTGAGGGTCTGTAGAGAAGAGCTTGGCCTCCACCATAACACTAAGCCCGAGCAGCACATGCTTTAAGAGGATAGGAAATTGGAGAGAGGTCTCCTGAAGGCTGTATTGTGACAGTGCTGCCTCCTAGAGGTGTGTCAGTATATCGGAAGCTGAGAAGGAAGAGACAGACTCACAGCAACGCAAATAAAAAGCAAAGAGTACGGGCAGTATGTGATGCACACACACACACACACACACACACACACACACACACACATTCCTACATACTGTGCATATGCACTACACACCCCCCCCCCACACACACACACACACACGTATGCACACACACATTTCCTACGTACTGTGCATGTACACACTGCACACACACACTCACACTACATACTGTGCATGTACACACCACTCACACACACACACACACACACACACACTTCCATCAGTAATTGATGCTGATTTGATTTGGACAGCCTAATTGGGTCCTAGTTTAAATGTAATTAATTTGTCCATCATTAGCACATTGGGTGGCAGGTTTTGCTGAAAATCTTGCCGGCAGTCCATTTGAAGCCATTGCCTAATTGCTTAACGCTCAGCTGGATTTTTCCAAGACCTCAAATTAGTCCTGGTAGATTCCTGAGAACCTCTCCTCAGCCGTGAGAGAGCCAGTGGACAGAGACGGGCTGCCCTGAGACAGGAAGGGATTCGCTGCAGGGCGGCCATTGACTCCGCGATTCATCGACTCACCGCAAGGCGAGGAGAGCTTATCTCCCGAACACTCGTGCCGTATCGAGAATGGCGACGAGCCGTCCTTTTTCGGGATGGATGCAAGAGGTATGCCTGTGAGGCGATGAGTAAGCGCAGTACCCCCGAGCTGCAGGTTGGCTGAGGGCCGGGGTCACATGTCCCAAGCCTTATTCTGTGTTATTCCGCACCGTGACTCCCAGATGCGTCGTGTCTGTTGGCCTTGTGCAAAGCACTTTGTCAACGTCCAACCAAGCGCTTACCCTGGGTTTCTCCTGTCTGTATTATGAAGTACTGGTTCAGGCTTGAGGGCCTTAGAGCCTTGGATAGTGTCTTCCTCTTGTGAAGAGCACAGCCGTACGAACATGTCAGACTGTTTGTTCACACCAAAAGCTACGGTCTCCCAAAGCCAAAACAAAGACACACATCGCACACGCATCACAGACACACATCACACTCACTTATCACTCACACACACATCACACACACATCACACACACATCACACACATGCATCACAGCCATGCGTACACTGACCGGCCAGCTCCTGGTTCTGATCCAGCAGAACATTAAGCATTGAGGTTGGGTGTTTCGGGGGTCCCCAGGGCCCAGCCCGGTTAATAGAGACAGGGCTGGAGCCGTCCACCTGACAGCCCAGACATCCCCCGAATATATCCCCCTGAGCCCCAGACAGGGGGGTGAGTGGGGGTGGGGAGGGGTCAGAAAAATGACCAGAACACAAGCAGCTGGATGCAAAACTGACTGCGAGCAGCCAAGACCAACACATAAATCCACTCAAATGTCCAGGGCTTTAAGTAGAATATCTCATGAGCAGTAGTGGGCAGATTTCAGAATGGAGGGATGAGTTTGGTGATTTTATTGGAAGTTTTGTCCCCCTCCCGCCCACTTGTTTCAGCCTGGGGGGGGAGTGGAGGGGGGAGGGGGGTGCAGATTTTTGGATTCAGTTCTGACGTGGAGTCCCAGGTGAATGCGGAGGGGGAGGGATGGCTGTGTTTAGGTACGGTTGCCGTGGATACAACATTGCATGAGCAGCTGAGCAGACAGAGGAGCTGGCCAGCGGCCTTCAGTCCAGCTCCCTGCAGTGGAAAATAGAAGGACAGCACCAGGGGAGTGTGTGTGTGTGTGTGTGTGTGTGTGTGCATGTGTGTGTGTGTGTGTGTGTGTGTGTGTGTGCGTGCGCGTGTGTGTGTGTGTGTGTGTGTGTGTGTGCGCATGTGTCTGTGTGTGTCTGTGTGTGTGTGTGTGTGTGTGTGTGTATATGCATGTGTGTATGTATGTGTGTGTGTGGCAGTGTTTTAATGCACCATACTGTAATGAAGTTACAGAATGTGAAGGTTGCACTGGGCCCTGGGGCCAGACACATCAGGTCTTGGTGTGACTCTCATATCCAGCCCAGGAGCTCACTATTCAGCCCTGGAGCGGGTGAGATGGAACAGAGCTGTGAGCCTTGTGTGTGTGAGCCCGCCCCCACAGCCCAGGCGAAGTTCAGAGAGACAGACACAGCCCCGGTTATGATGGGAGGCCTGCAGGAATTGTGGGAATGTGTCTGGAGGTGACATGTGACCCATACACAGACCCCCGTAGCAATGCAATCACTGTTCACTTCCCAGTGCATTGGCATGATGTGGGGGCAGGTGTCATAGCTTTCAACCTCATAAGTAATGCCCACTCTACCCCCGCAGCTGTAATTTCAGAATGGGGAGGTCTGCGTAGACAGGAAGTGCTAGCAAGACCGTCGCTATGTGGAGAATGACTGGCGCACGCTGTCGCAGCCAATCAGAGTCGCCGTAATTCCCGCCTCCCCACTTCTCACATCCCTGACCTGTGGTCAGACCCGGAAGCCTTGGTCTGCAGCGGTCCAGCGGGAACAATAGCTTGTAAATTCTGAATTCCGTGCAATTCGGGTCAGGCCCAGAGCCCTGGGTTTGTGCGCTGGTGGTAACAGCGCCATCTGCTGGTGTCAATCCACAAGGCCTGAAAAGCCAGGCCCATCAGCCAGTGCATCCCCTTCTCCTCGGCGGCCCATAAACCACTAAATAATCAGCAATGCTTTTTGTGAAATCTGGTATACAAGTCCCCAGGAGTTTGGTTTCTGAGAGGTACGCACACTCTTTGCTTTGCTGCCTGACAGTTCAAATTGTGACCAGTAGGTGGCAGCATATGGTAAACTACAAAACGTGCATATTCCAGGAGAAAGCACGCAACAAAAATAGGACTGAATATTTTCTCGCTCTAATCTAAAATTAATAATCCTATTAAGACTGATCAATTAAATTTAGTCATATTATCAGATTCTCTTATTCTGTGCTGCTTAGCCAGCTTAGTTTTTAATTGTATGTTGTACAGTCCATTCATACTGCCTTATACTGATTTCCCTCAATAAGGCCTCATACAGCGCAGACTTTAGGGGCCACCACAGGTCAGGTGAACACCCTGGAATCCACGTCAGGTCATTGGGGGGGGGGCTTCGCCCCCAAAAATAGGGTCACTCGATACGCCCCCCCGTCCGAGCCGACGGACAGCCATGCGGCGGCTGCGCGGCTGCTTTTGACGCATGGCATGCGCCTTCGAGAGAGGACCGGAGGACGCGAGGACCCCGGCGTGTCACTCTCACACGCCGCGCTGCTTCAGCCGCGATGTAAATCACCCTCAGACTGGGGGCCTGACGTCTGAGCTGCTGACGCTGAGGCTGCTGCTGCCCGGCTAATTCTGCGCGACTGGTTTCGCCTTCGCCTGGACGGGTTATTAATATGAGTTATTAATGTGACCTCCGTCGTCATGAACGGCGACTGGGTCTAAAATCGGTCTGCCGAGTCAGCGTTTTTTTATTTATGCGTTACTGGGGCCCTCGCTGCTGAGATGCAGCACTATGGGAACCGTGCGTGAAAGTGGGAGAGTTTGGAGAGTGGAAAAGGGCCACCTGTACCCCCCTCTCCTGAACCACCTGCTTATCGGCCATTTTAAATGTGGCACACCCCCGGCTGGGGGACTGTTTGCCTGGCTTGGGGACATCGGACCCATGCACCCCAAACACACTGCACCCCAGTTCTCAGGCTCCTCAAAATTCTTCACAGCCAGCACAGCTCAGTGCCCTGCAGACACCTGGTTCTCCGTTTAGGAGCCACCACCAACCCCCCCCCCCCCCCCACCACGAGCCTGGTACCAGGGCTGCTGGGGTACCAAGATCCTCTGCAACTTGACAGAAACTTATCAGAACTGGACAGAGTGACTTTAACTTTACAGCCCTGCCTAATGCATTTTTTGTCTCCAGTAGACAACACGCCATTAGTCTTTCTGTGTCCGAACACTGATCGAAACGCGCAGCAATCTGACAATCTGAGCACACACCCCTGAGCACACACCCCTGAGCACACACCCCTGAGCACACACCCCTGAGCACGCACCCCTGAGCACACACCCCTGAGCACACACCCCTGAGCACACACCCCTGAGCACACACCCCTGAGCACGCACCCCTGAGCACACACCCCTGAGCACGCACCCCTGAGCACGCACCCCTGAGCATGCAGCACTGAGCACACACCCCTGAGCACACACCCCTGAGCACGCACCCCTGAGCATGCAGCACTGAACACACGTCATGAGCAGTGACCTGTGAGATTCAGCGCATCGTGGAGTGATGCTCTGTCATTCGGATGATTTGATTGGTGGGATCGTTTTGGCGGTGCGCGATCGGCGCGGCTGTCCTGCGGCGGGTCTGACGCTGCTGATGGACCCCGCAGACGCAGACACGCGCGTGCGTGTTTGGGAGGGAGTGAGCGAGGCCCGGGGGGACCGGCAGACGCTGCCTTACCTGTGTCACTCTGGCACTGCACTCCCCTCTTCAGGGCTGCTGCTCCTGTCGCCTCCTCCTGTCCTCCTCTCTCCTCTTCTGTTTCTGCTGTCCTCCTCCTCCTCCTCTTGTGTCTCTGTTCTTCTCCTCTTTCCTCCTGTTTCTGCTCTCCTCCTCCTCCTCTTGTGTTTCTGTTCTTTTCCTCCTCCTCCTCCTCAGTCAGTGTGGTGGAGGGAGGAGGTGCTGGTGCTCTCCGTGCTCACGCTGGGTCCTCCAGGAGCCTCCCCTGCCGCTGTGGAGGGCCGAGGAGGAAAAGAGCAGTGGAGTGGGGAGAGACAACCCGGCACAGAAATAACCAGCCTGCTATATTTACCTTCTTAACCTTTCACACTCTCTCTCTCTCCCTCTCTCTCTGTCTGTCTTTCCCCCTCTCTTTCTCTCTCTCTCTCCCTCCCTCCCTCTCCCCCTCTCTCTCTCTCCCTCTCTCTTTCTCTCTCTCTCTCCCTCCCTCCCTCCCTCTCCCCCTCCCCCTCCCTCGCCCCTCCCTCTCTCTCTCTCTCTCTTTCATTAGAGCAGGCAGCCTGTTGTGCATCGCAGTCTTAGATGCTCACACCTTCTTTAATCTGTGCTTGTGAGTAGCACAACCACATCCTGTATGACAGCATGACAGCGGTCTCTAGCTGTTCGGTGACTGACAGCTGAAATCAGCGCCAGGTTTCCCCTCCCCCAGATGTGCTTAAAGCTCAGCCTTGCAGAAGAGTTACTTCTGTCAGATACAATATCTGCCCTCGTTGTTCCAAACCCAGAGACTATTGAGACACTGATATCAGTGTGTGGTCATGTGACTGAGGGGTCAGTGTCATGACATCACAGCATGGCATTATGGGTGTTGCGGTCCAGCCCCTCGTGACCCGGTCAGCATTGTGTCCATTATGACTGCATGTGCGGACTGTCACTCACAGCGTGATGCACAGAAGCACGCTGCAGGATGCTGTCAGAAATCCAGGCTCCCCTCCAATTTCAACATCCGAACCCTTGGCCAAAAGGACAAATCTCCAATTGGGGCAGGCTTCCAAATGTCCAGCAGGCCCCGTGTCAGGGTCCCGGGAGTGTCCTGGGGCATGACCTCACAGAGGACATGAGGAGAGTTACAGAGCGTGTGCCACTGTGTCCCCCTGTTTCTGCAGAGGCCTCAGAGAAGGATGAGCCACAGGAGGAGGCCGCAGGGAACCTTCCGGAAGACAAGAAAGGGAAAAAGAGGAAGACGGAGAGCAAGACCGTGAAGCCGAACAAGGCCAAGAGGAAGAAAAAGACGACACAGGTACGCATTTCCACACCGTGCGTGAGAATGTGAGAGTCGTACACTCACTGTACACTGTTACCTCAAAAAACACAGGAATGGTTAAAAAAAAAGCCATATAGGCACAACTGAGTGCTGAATTATTGGCTTATTTTTACTAGAAAATAAAATCTGAGTCATCAGGAGTAAACCATTATCTCAGTTTCACTCATTGCTACCAACGGACCGATTCCTGTAACGTTGAGTGTGCAGTGTTGCCTTTTAATGTAAGTCTACATAAAAAATAAAACATTTTCATTGGGGAAATTCTATTTCCTGTTCTCAAAAAGGAAAGGAATGTAATAAGATCCATAAAGAGCACTGTGATTGATGTTAAAGTGATCTGACCCCTGCCCTTCATGCTGCGACATCAGCTCATGAAAATATGCAATTTCATACTCATCACGCTCTTCATAACGGTTTGATATTTCTGCAGAAAGAATGCATTGTTGCTCAGGAGAAAAAGGAGGAGGGTGAAGAGAAGGAGCCCAAGCCCAAGAAGAGGAGAAAGGTAACGAGGGGGACTTATTTTCCACCACGTTTAGGGGCCTAACCTGGAGGAGGAGGGTGAGGAAGGTGTTCCTTTATCTTCATCACTTAGAGAAAGGGGCAGAAGTAGTTTTGCTAGGAAGCCAAAGACAGACATTCCACACAGAAGGTTTACTTAAGCGATCGCTAAACTCTGAACTAATATGTGTCTGTGAAGAAAACAAGGTTATTAATAATTTAATAATTTATGAATGATTTATTATTAATAATTCAAGGCTGTGGATAGAAGCTGAATTATATACCCAGAAAACCTAGAAACAGTGCTAGAAATCTCTGAGAATTGTTCTATAAAAAAATGTAAAAATGTGGTCACATGAACAAAGAATGTTTTTCTGAATATCAGTGAAAATCTCTGTCTTTTGAAGTTGTCTGTAATCTGCTGGAATTTGGGCTTTAAAGAGTAAAAGTATTTAAGAGTAAACTGAGGCAGGTCAGTTTAACCCAGGCCTGGGGGAACTGCAGGGCCTGCTAAAATTTCCTGGGTCTTGGCTGAAGCAGTCTGGCCCTCTCCAGGGACACTTGGTTCAGTGAGATGGGGATCCTGCCTTACTGCAGGGGAGGTTGAGTAGCTGTGCTTCTCCCTGAGTCAGGAGCACTTCTGCTTTTAATCTGTCTGTGTGAGCCTCAGCCCTCAGTCTGCTCTTTACGACACGGGTAACAGAGCCCCTTCTTACCCCCTCACCCCTGTCACCCCCCTCCAATACGCTCCCTATACGCCCCCCAGGGGCTGTTCCGGATAAAGTAAAACTGTTCCCCGAGCTCTGTGCTGAATCAGGAGTGTGGTTTTAATCCTGATTAGTCAGGACGTGCTGACTGTCTCAGAGATTTGCGTGTGCCGTAGGCCTTCACACAGATCGCTGGACCAGAATGTTCCGCAGTAAAATCTGACCTCTGACCCCTGAACTCTGACCCCTGAGTCACGCAGTGTCTGAAACATCCCTGGCAGTGTTCCGCTTGCACAGCAGTAGCTCAGTGTGGTCTGTCCCCCCCCCCCCCCCCCCCCGAGCAGAAGAAGACCATCACAGACATCCTGGCCACTTCCGAGCCCAAAGCGGGGAGCCCGGCAGACCTACAGAAGCTCGTCCACGACCATTACTGCGACAAGCGCTCCGTCATCGAGATGGAGGAGCTTAAACTGCCAGGTGAGATGGTACAGAGGTACCTGAGCTGGAGGAGGTCAGACTCCCAGGTGAGATGGTACAGAGGTACCTGAGAGGAGCTCAAACTCCCAGGTGACACGGTACAGAGGTACCTGAGCTGGAGGAGCTCAAACTGCCAGGTGACACGGTACAGAGGTACCTGAGCTGGAGAAGCTCCCTAACTCCCAGGTGCAGTTAGACTCGTTTCCAGGTGTTCCTGGAAGCGGGTGAGAGCACCTGTTATTGTCTAGGAGTGTCCGGTCTTAGCCGAAAAGCGCAGGTGTGGGTGCAGGCGTCTGTTCCAGCCAGCGCTAAAACACCTGTATCAGCTAATCAAGGTCTTGAAGACTCTGATTAGTTGATTAGTCGAATCAGGTGTTTTAATGCTGTGCTAGAAACTTTGGTTAAAGTTTTTGGATGACCAAACACGGCAATGCCTCAGTGACTCAATTTCCCAGCCCCTCCCAAGCTTGACCTATGACCCCTGCGTGTCTCTCTTGCTATTGGTTGCAGATTCCTGCTTCCTGGCCAGCAACGACCTCACGCACAGCCTCTCCTCCTACTTAAAGGAAAGTAAGTGTGCCTCGCTGTCGCCCCCTGGTGCCGACTGAGTTGTATTAAATCATTTTTAAATAAAATTCTAATTTAATCATTCCACTAGGACCTATTTATTAATTCCACTGGGAGCTAAATGCATTTACAGTTAGGCTGGAATAAAAGTAAGTAAGGCTGAAATAACACTGCTAGACCTAGAAAACTGACAGTCACAGACAGTCTTTAGGACTTTAGGATGAAACTCTGCCCTGAGATATGCCTGCTCTCAGATCCCTGTGCTTTGTATGTTTGTGTTTGAGGGTCTGGACTACCAGACTGTGAATGCCGTGCCAGAGTGTCTGGCGTTCTGTGCTGGTGTGATGCTGTCTCGTGTAACACACATGCACACAACGCTGTGGCGGGAAAAAAACGTGCACGCTCTTGTGTTGAAAACGTGCACACTCTCGTAAAAAACGTGCACGCTCACATGTAACACGCATGCTCTGATGTAAAAAATGTTCATGCTCTTGTGAAACGCTCACATCCATTTTGTCCCATTTTGTTTCAGTTTGCCCCAAGTGGGCGAAGGTGCAGAGGCTGCACACGGAGAAGAGGTCTGTGGCCCTGCTGATCGTCTGCAGCTCCGCCCTGCGCACCATAGAGCTCATCAAGTGAGTCACAGCTGCTGCAAGTCACAGTGACACAGTGTGAGCTGCTGTTAAAGATGCTGTAGCATCCAGCACTAAAGTGCTTATGAACATTGATGCTGCAGAGTCACAGAGTCATAGTGTGAGCTGGTGTTAAAGATGCTGTAGCATCCAGCACTAAAGTGCTTATGAACATAGATGCTGCAGAGTCACAGTGTGAGCTGGTGTTAAAGATGCTGTAGCATCCTGCACTAAAGTGCTTATGAACATTGATGCTACAGAGTCACAGTGTGAGCTGCTGTTAAAGATGCTGTAGCATCCTGCACTAAAGTGCTTATGAACATAGATGCTGCAGAGTCACAGTGTGAGCTGGTGTTAAAGATGCTGTAGCATCCTGCACTGAAGTGCTTATGAACATAGATGCTGCAGAGTCATAGTGTGAGCTGCTGTTAAAGATGCTGTAGCATCCTGCACTGAAGTGCTTATGAACATAGATGCTGCAGAGTCACAGTGTGAGCTGCTGTTAAAGATGCTGTAGCATCCTGCACTAAAGTGCTTATGAACATTGATGCTACAGAGTCACAGTGTGAGCTGCTGTTAAAGATGCTGTAGCATCCTGCACTAAAGTGCTTATGAACATAGATGCTACAGAGTCACAGTGTAAGCTGCTGTTAAAGATGCTGTAGCATCCTGCACTGAAGTGCTTATGAACATAGATGCTGCAGAGTCACAGTGTAAGCTGCTGTTAAAGATGCTGTAGCATCCTGCACTAAATTGCTTATGAACATTGATGCTGCAGAGTCTCAGAGTCACAGTGTGATGACTGTGCTGTGCAGTAACTTCTCTTTCCCTTTTCCCTTTATCTCTCCCACGCAGGCAGATGACCACCTTCAAAGGAGAAGCCAAAGTGATTAAATTATTCGCCAGACACATAAAGGTGAAAAGACGACCGCGCTCCCTGCCTCTGTCATCTTAGCGGCTTTGAATATTATTCTTATTCTTATTCTTATTCTTATTCTTATTCTTATTCTTATTGTTGCTGTGCTATACATTCTGCCTGGGGTAGACAAGGCTATGGGAACAAGGAGTATTATGAGATAACTTTTTCTTTTTTCCATGTGTCCCATGACCGTGTGTGACCACGCCCCTGTCTGTGACCGTCCTGCTCCAGGTGGAGGAGCAGGTGAAACTTCTGGACAAAGTGGTTACGCACATCGGAGTGGGGACACCTGGGAGGATCAAAGCCCTCATCAAGAAAGGCAAGAGAGATCTAAAGATTTAGATTTTCAGTGGATGTAGGTTTTGAGGATGCAAGAAACATTATGAAATATCCTCATGTGGTGTGGTTATTGCACATTGGCAAAATCGTGAATTAGGACCTTAAGAACTGAGCTCTGTCTCGGTTTTGAGGCCGCCATTTTGTCCGTTGTTCTGTGTGTGATTGTGAGCCTGCTCTTCACCTGTGGCCACAGAGGGGCTGAGCCTTCAGGCACTGCGCTTCCTGGTTCTGGACTGGAACTGGAGGGACCAAAAGCAGAGGAGAATGGTTGATGTTCCAGAGGTGAGCTGCGTCCCCCTGCTGGTGGCTGTCTGTCATGACACCAGGAGGTTTAAAAAAGCTTATTAAAAATCCTATCCAGTAAAAATTGCGAAGTGTTCATAAATGCCAAAAAAATACAAAATGTGATATTAAAACTGTCATTTTAACCAGCTAAATTAGTTGATCTCAAGTCTTTTGCCCCAAAGGCCTTAACAGACAACTTCAACCATTTTGAATTTAAACCAAATAAAAATAAAGTGATGTGGTTGTTTCTCTTCCAGGTTAAAGGTGACTTGTTGAAGCTGCTGGAGTCCGGAGTCATGAAAGGCTGTCAGGAAGGGGGCATCAAACTGGGCCTATTCTGACCTAACCCCTCCCCCCCTTTCCCCACGCATAGACATAGGATTGGAATCTGTCAACATTATTATTCATTTTGAATAAAAAATACGAGTGCTATATTTTTTTAAGAGTATAAATGTTGATTGAAGCCAAGCAACTGTCACACAAGATGTTGCCATGGCAGCGGTCAGGATACAGCATGGTCCGTGTTCTTTACTATAGTCAGTGGAAATGAAAGGAATAAATTCCCAGAGAGCAGTTCATGTTTCTACCAACGGTAGATAGACAGTAAAAAGCAAATGGCTGCCACAGAAGTCATAAAGTGCGATGTAACATCTGCAGCCAATAAAAGTCACGTTTGCTAAGACCCCACAGTAAATTACCATAGTAACCCCTTTTGTAACTTTTTTCATGTTGTTCCCAGTGTCTGAAAAATTGTGATAACTTTTAACGCAAATAAAACAGTGTGAATGAACAGGACTGTGTGTCTGTGTCTGCATCTGCGAGTTCAGTTAGGAAGCTCCTCCCACTGCTGATATGTGTGGTTTTGCACTCCCCCAGCTCCCCCCACTCCCCCCCCCCCCCCCCCCCTCCGGAAACACACTCCGTGCCAGAGGTCCCTTTTACCCAAACATCCTGTGATCTGAGAGGAATAGCAGACGCGAGTGAGAGGATCTGCTCTCTCCCAACCGACGCCTTTTTTTTAAACAGCTACAGCTCCAGAGACGCACCCCAGACCCCGGTCCTGGGGACGTTTAAGGACTTTTTACGGAATATCTAACGAGCCGTTTCAAACACACACACACACGCTGAGCGTGTCTGAAGAGAGACTTCAGCGAAAAGCAGGGAGGGAGTAACAGGAAGTGGAGGCAGGAGGGTTAATGAGTAACAGCTCGCAGGAGGCTCAAAGGTCTGGCGGTGCAGTCTGAGCGCGTGCAGAGGCAGAAGCTGAGAGGACGCTGGAGGTGGCGGTAAAGCAGAGCGGTAAAGTTCGGTTGGAGCAGCGCCTCAGGGAACAATGGCGAAGAGCAAGGATGACGACGACGTCGGCAAGCCGCCGCTGAGCCGCCGCCCCGACAACTCGGCCTTCAAGCAGCAGAGGCTGCCGGCCTGGTCGCCGTCGCTGACCGCCAACACCGTCCTGCCCTTCTTCTTCTTCATGGGGCTGCTGTGCCTGTTCCTCGGGGTGTGGCTGCTCCTCACCGCGCAGGGGACGCGCGAGATTAAGGTCAGTGCCCTCACCCCTCCCCCACCCCCCCCCTCCCCCCCCCCCCACCCGCGGCCGCCAACACTAAAGCGCTCTCTTAATGTAACGTGGTAGTGACACGGGCGGTAAGGGGTGCAGCTCAAGTCCCGGATATTAACCGCGCATGAGAAGCGCTAACACTTCACAGGAATGAGCTAAAGAAAACAATGCACAGGAATGCACTCCGGTGGCTCTTATCTGCGCAGAAACGCGCTCACACTGCTCGCTCCCTGCTCGCGCCGCACATGCACGCGCTCGCTCTGCTCGCTCCCTGCTCACGCCACACATGCACGCGCTCGCTCTGCCCGCTCCCTGCTCACGCCGCACACGCACGCGCTCACACTGCTGGCACCGCGCTTATCTGCGCAGGTGAGGCGATAAGAGGCCCACCTGTGCAACATTTTTTTTTAAATGTGTGCAAGTCTGTTATAGACCATAAAGATGTGTGCAATTCTGCTTCTCACAGACCAGAAAGATGTGTGCAATTCTGTTATTCACAGACCAGAAAGATGTGTGTAATTCTGTTATTCACAGACCAGAAAGATGAGTGCAATTCTGTTATTCACAGACTAGAAAGGTGTGTGCAATTCCGTTATTCACAGACCAGAAAGATGTGTACAGTTCTGCTTCTTACAGACCAGAAAGAGGTGTGCAATTCTGTTATTCACAGACCAGAAAGAAGTGTGCAATTCTGTTATTCACAGACCAGAAAGATGAGTGTAATTCTGTTATTCACAGACCAGAAAGATGTGTGCAATTCTGCTTCTCACAGACCAGAAAGATGTGTGCAATTCTGTTATTCACAGACCAGAAAGATGTGTGCAATTCTGTTATTCACAGACCAGAAAGATGAGTGTAATTCTGTTATTCACAGACCAGAAAGATGTGTGCAATTCTGCTTCTCACAGACCAGAAAGATGTGTGCAATTCTGTTATTCACAGACCAGAAATATGTGTGCAATTCTGTTATTCACAGACCAGAAAGATGTGTGCAAGTCTGTTATTCACAGACCAGAAAGATGTGTGTAATTCTGTTATTCACAGACCAGAATGTGCATTGTGAACATTAATGAAGAGAAACAGAAACAAGTATTATACTGGCAGTTGGTGTGGTCCTTGTAATGTTCATTGTAGTGTTCTGGATGAGAATTATACATTTAATATCTTAATATTTATACTAATATCCTTAATATTTATTAACTGTGTTTTTATGTTATATGTACACACATACATATAAATATATACATACTTTAGAGTAAAATTCTCATCTTAAATGTGCCCAATGTGTTTATTAGGTAATATGCAGAATATGCAGTGCTCTCACTGTCATGTTGTTAAACTTCAGTGTTCTCTGCATATCTGTACTGTATTTTTAGTGCAGGACAGTTTTTAAAACAAAGCTAATTTCTGTGCAAGCCAATGACTGCAACAGAAAATGTGTATAGTTGGAACTTGGAAATGTGTTCAAGAAAAAGGCACTACGTGCAAGACTTCAGGGAAAGTGTTTAGTGTGGCATACAAAGTACACAAAGTTCATATCAGGCAGATTTATAAATGTGAGATGTTCTCAATGCAACTATTTCAGGGTGCTCCTAGGAATACTCTGTGTTTTTCCTGTGAGTTCAGTCCTGTACTGTAAGCAGTCACACCTGTACACCCGCTTGATCCCTGGTCTGCACTGCCCCCTTCAGGTGGACTACACAGATGCAGGTAACTGTACCGCCTGCTTTGACATGCGCAAAAGCAGCGCCAACGCCCATCAGCCCTGTGCCTGCATCGTCAACTTCTCCCTCAGCCAAAAATTTCAGGTGTGTTTATTTCAGCTCTAACTATCCGTACTATATAAAGACCTTACATTAAGTTAATTGTCCTTTACCGGTCATTGTCAAAGTATAGTTAATTTTACAGGTAATGGTTGCTTGTTCAGAACAGTTGCACAGTACATGTTTGTGTGCGGGTGTGTGTGTGTGCGTGCGTGCGCGTGTGTGTGTGTACATGTGTGTGTGTCTGTGTGTGTATGTGTGTGTGTACGTGCGTGCATTTGTGGTGTGTTTGTGTGTGTGTGTGTGTGTGTGTGTGTTTGTGTCCGTGTGTGTGTGTGTGCGTGCGTGTGTGTGCTTGCCTATTGCACAGCACCATGTTATGTTATGTTTTCTGAAACATGATCAACGTAGCCAAGAACATTAAATTATAATACGAACAACCAGTTCTTTTACTGAACGCTTATATCAAAGCAGATGGCCGCCCTCTTTATGATTATAGAAACATCTGAGCTGTCAGCAAGTCAGTACTTCTCCTGCATTATATTTATTTGGCATTTATTTGACATTTGCTTGGCTCCTGTTGCAGGGGAACGTGTTCTTCTACTACGGCCTGGTGAACTTCCACCAGAACCTGCGCCGTTACATGGACTCCAGAGACGACGGTCAGATGGTGGGGCGCCTTAAAAACCTGAAGGTACGCCTGCGCCCTCGTCTCCGCGACCAGGGCCAATCCGAGCGGCCATTTTGTCCACTACGCTATCCACAAGCTGGAAAGACGTTTGGTTCACTCACCGCTCAGTAACCAATAACCGCCTTCAAATGTGTCCTTTATCCAATCAGACGCCGAGCAGCTACTGTTACCCGTTTCGCCTAGTGGGGGACACCCCAATCGCTCCGTGCGGGGCAGTCGCTAACAGCATGTTCAACGGTACGTGCCTCTCTGTGTCCCCCTGTGACCCCACAGATTCTTCAGACCCACCAGATACTCAAGGTCCCTGTTCTTAATACCGAATGTTCCGTCTCCCTGCCGTTTAAGCAGAAATGTCTCGATTTTGGTTTTGGACACGTCTTATGAAGTACGCTCCTGTGGCAGATGAGCTTTCTGTGCTGTGTTATTAAACTGGAAACTGCTCTAGTTGGGAAGCAGAGAGGACAGAAGGAAAGCCAGGAGCTGAGTATCTGGTTATACTATAACATCTGTGGTCATACTGAGCCATAAGTCAGCAAAGCAGAAAAGGTGCATTCTATTGGTCTCCCCTGTGTAAGAGTGCATTCTATTGGTCTCCCCTTCGTAAGAGTGTGTTCTATTGGTCTCCTCTTTGTAAAAGAGCATTCTATTGGTCTCCCCTTTTTAAGAGTGAATTCTATTGGTCTCCCCTTCGTAAGAGTGTGTTCTATTGGTCTCCTCTTTGTAAAAGAGCATTCTATTGGTCTCCCCTTTTTAAGAGTGAATTCTATTGGTCTCCCCTTTGGAAGCGTGCATTCTATTGGTCTCCCCTTTGTAAGAGTGCATTCTATTGGTCTCCCCTTTGTGAGAGTGCATTCTAATGGTCTCCCCTTTGTTTTTTTTACTCCCAGACTCTTTTGTTCTGCAGTATCACACCTCTGAGGGGCAAACTGTGCCCGTCTCTCTGATCAGGAGGGACATCGCCTGGTACACGGACAAGACCGTCAAGTTTCGGAACCCATCAGTGCCCAACGAGACTCTTGCTCAGGTCTTACAAGGTGTGAAAACGGGGTATTAGGGGGGGGAGTAACTGTGAGAAACAGTGGATTACTAAAATCTTACTCAGCTCCTGAGAAAGATTCTTTCTGTGTCTGCATTGCTCTTTATATGAGTGTATTTTAGTGAAAGCACTGACCTGTGCTATCCTGAGGGGGGAGCTGTTTACCATCTGCCTCTTAGGACTCTGCACCCCCCTCTCTGGGGAGGGGGGGGGGGCACATTCATCACGCATTTCTGCCCTGCCCCAGGAACTGCCCAGCCTGTCTACTGGCAGAAACCCGCATACGAGCTGGACCCGTCGGACCCCAGCAACAACGGCTTCATCAACGAGGACCTGATCGTGTGGATGAGAGAGGCAGCCTTTCCCAACTTTAAGAAGCTGTACGGGATCCTGGACAGCTCCCAGGGCCGGTTCAAGGACGGACTTCCTGCCGGAAACTACAGCGTCAGCATCTCCTACAGTATCCTTCAGCCACAGGCTCACAAGCTCACACACACACACACACACATGCACACACACACACACGCGCACACACACACACAGTATCCTTCAGTCACAGGCTCACAAGCTCACACCCACACACATGCACACACTCACACACTCACACACACACACAGTATCCTTCAGTCACAGGCTCACACGCACACACTCACACACACACACACCCACCCAGACACACACACTCACACACAGTATCCTTCAGTCACAGGTTCACAAGCTCACACACACACACATGCACACACACACACAGTATCCTTCAGTCACAGGCTCACACGCTCACACACACACACACGCGCACACACACACACAGTATCCTTCAGTCACAGGTTCACAAGCTCACACACACACACACACATGCACACACACACACAGTATCCTTCAGTCACAGGCTCACACGCTCACACACACACACACACATGCACACACACACACACACACACACACAGTATCCTTCAGTCACAGGCTCACACGCTCACACACACACACACACACACACACACACACACACAGTATCCTTCAGTCACAGGCTCACAAGCTCACACACACACACACACACACACACAGTATCCTTCAGTCACAGGTTCACACGCTCACACACACACACACACACACACACACACACACACACATGCACACACACACACGCACACACAGTATCCTTCAGTCACAGGTTCACACGCTCACACACACACACACGCACACACACACACGCACACACAGTATCCTTCAGTCACAGGTTCACACGCTCACACACACACACACATGCACACACACACACGCACACACAGTATCCTTCAGTCACAGGTTCACACGCTCACACACACACACATGCACACACACACACTCACACACAGTATCCTTCAGTCACAGGTTCACATGCACACACTCACACACAGTATCCTTCAGTCACAGGTTCACACGCACACACACACACACATGCACACACACACACACACACACACACACACAGTATCCTTCAGTCACAGGTTCACACGCACACACTCACACACAGTATCCTTCAGTCACAGGTTCACATGCACACACTCACACACAGTATCCTTCAGTCACAGGTTCACACGCACACACTCACACACAGTATCCTTCAGTCACAGGTTCACACACTCACACACACACACACACACACACACCCAGACACACACACTTACACACAGTATCCTTCAGTCACAGGTTCACATGCACACACTCACACACAGTATCCTTCAGTCACAGGTTCACACGCACACACTCACGCACACTATCCTTCAGTCACATGTTCACACACTCACACACACACACACATACACACACACACACACACCAATTAGTCTCCGGGCAAGACAGAAAATATCAAATCATGGTAGCGGAATTCTGATTTTTTAAAAACTACAATTTGGCCTTGACCTCTGACCTTCAGACTACCCGGTGGAGTACTTCCAGGGGCGTAAGACGGTGGTCCTGTCCACGGTCAGCTGGTTTGGGGGACAGAACCACTTCCTGCCCATCGCCTACATGGTGACCGGCGGACTCGTCCTGGTGGTTGCCATGGTGCTCACGGGAGTGTACGTCAAGGTGGGAAAGGGGGGGCTGAACATGGAGGAGTGAACCGGGCGAGAGGGGCGGTGTACCCCATTTCTACAGGGCCGTGTCTGTTTCTGGTTTACAGGCCAACGTCTGCTATTGGTTACTTTGTCAGGGCCCCCTATTTAAACAGGGATAAGTGGAAGAAATAAAAGCTGGCATGGAATCTGGAGCAGGTAGAGCCGTACAGGAGAGAGTCCCCCCCCCCCAACTCTGAATAACTCCAGGAAGGACAGAACTGCACTGGAGACACTTCAGGTCTTTATAAAAAATCTCTTCTGAATAATGATTGTCCAGTTGCACAATACAGTGCTGTTGATTTCAAAGGAGACACTTTTCTGTTTTTTCTTCTTAAGTCTGTATTTTTTTGTTTACCATGAAAAGCATTTCGAAGAAGCAAAATACTGTGGTTCTAATAGTATGTGTGAAAGGATGGTGATCGCTAGAAGAAAAAAAAATTGGCAAAAATATTGTATGATTGTAAATTTTCTATTTATTAAACTTGTAATTACATGAAAAGAAATAGCAATTGTGTTTTTCTTGCCCTCTAAAAGTACCCAAGTTCACTGTCGTATGTTTCACACCAAAGTTGGCACTCACCACCCCGTAAAGGGGCAGGGTGAGTGTGTTGTTGTTCGTTAGTGTTGTTCTGACCCTGTGTGTGTGTGTGTGTGTGTGTGTGTGTGGAATCCATGAGGTCCCCACAAATCCAGGAGTTAATGAAGGTAATAAAGCCGCCATATTAATGCAGATGTAACCCAGTGGGCTCGATTCAAATAACTTAATTGAGCAGATTTTTTCCATTAATAAATGTTATTTACCTTATAATTATTAACCTTATTATTATAGTATATTACCTTATTTGGTAGCAGTATTACACAGTTTAAACGAAAGTAGGAAAATTGAGCAAAGAAAATAGTAGGGTTTTTTCGTATGTATTTTTAAAAATAATTATTTATGCATTATTTTTATTTGATTTGCTCTAAACTGAGTTAATTTCGCAGGACATCAGGCTCAGTATTTGCCGTGCTCCAGTGTTGGGGCTTTAATCGTTATGTAATTGTGCGTGTAATAGTCGGATCTCACACTAAACTCTCTCTCCTGGAGAATCACAGGCAGGTTGGGGGGCGCTGATAAGGGTCCCAGTGTGTCCGAAGTGCTAGCGGCTCCCACTCAGGAGGCTCCTGCATCCCTGCTAACGTGCCTGAATGAGCCAAACCCATCCCAGGACGCAGCACGGCGTGTCCAGCCTGTCGTTCCACATGCGTCCAGCAGGTGGCACTATTTCACAGAACAAAGCGTCTTCCTTCTTTTAATAGAACTACAAGGTGCAATTACAGAATTCATTGCATCATTACAAGAAGAAGATTTAGGCCCATAGATTTTAGGAACACAAGGTGTTACAGACACAGGAGTTACAGACAGGCGCTGAATACTCGCATCAGGCTCTATAATGACATCTGGATTAGTTAGGAGTAAATGGTGTTATAAATAAAGGCAATCAGAGAGTGAATCAATGCTTTCAGCTGCTTATATCTCTGACAATTACTAAACCCGGCACTGATATCTCTCTCTCTCGTTCTCTCTCTCTCTCTCGCGCTCTTTCACACACACACCTTAATCCCAGCATAAAAACACCTATTCCCTGATCTCTCTCTCTCTCTCCTTCTCCCCCTCTCTCACTCTCTCAGTCTCTCTCTCTGACACGTTAGACCAAGCACAGACATGCCCCTTTCCCTGACAGCTATCTATCACCAGATCACTCAATCACATTTCTATTAAAATTAAATTCAGTGGGTATCCCTCCTAATTAAATCAGTTGCCCCGGTTCAGTCTAAGATCATCCTGTCTGGTAAGTGACGGAGTGTAGCACAGTGGGTAAGGAAATGGGCTTGTACCCGAAAGGTCGCAGGTTCGATTCCCAGGTAAGGACACTGCCGTTGTACCCTTGAGCAAGGTACTTAACCTGTATTGCTTCAGTATATATCCAGCTGTATAAATGGATACAATGTAAATGCTATGTAAAAGTTGTGTAAGTCGCTCTGGATAAGAGCGTCTGCTAAATGCCTGTAATGTAATGTAATGTAAAGTGCCGAGCTCCCTGTTGCTTTGGCTGTTTCTCCAGTAGCAGGGCGGTTGATTTTGTTACACAACGTTTGAAACGAAAGCTATGAACACCTGAAAGCTGTCTCTCACCGTTACGCTCACGAAGAGCCTCAAGTCCCAAGAGGATTGAGACCCAGATGGTGTCAAGTGCGCCAAAAGCCTTCGATACCAAAAAAAAAAGTGTGTGAGTAGCACTTTCTAGGACTAAACATTCTTCCGTTTTTTTCCCCCTCTCCATTTAATTTGCGTTGCAGGTGGGTTGGTGCCCTCTGCGTAAGTTCTGGTGTTTTCGGTTCTACTTGATACACATTCTGAAACAGTGCCCCACAGCTGGGTTTTTTTCAGAAACGGTACGCTGGTGAGACACTAGTTTGCACAATTAAAACTTTAAAGCCCTATTTCTGATGTGATCGGGCAGCCTCACTGTTCAGGGTTTTTAAACTTTTGAAACTTTTGAATTTGAATTTAAGCTGAACTGCAATAACAGCATGGGGCCAAAAAAGTGAATTCTTCTCCAACATTTATTCAGCCATAATGCTAATTAATATTGCAAGAAAAATCACTTAAAAATTTATCAATCACACATTTATTATAAATAGCACTGTGAATTGGGTTTCAGCAGGAATAATTTAAAGACCCTGTGCAATCAAAATGAATTATTTTTTCAGAGTTTATGATAAATAACCCAAAGAAAAGATTATATTAAACATACTGCCACCTACAGGATGATTTGGTATTGAGCTTTTGAAACCCATGTTAGTTACACAAACTACATGGTGATTTTCATTTTAAATAATCGGTGGTATATCATTTTTGTAGGGTTAAGGTTATACATATATATATCCTTTCCTACAACAGATCAGTATATTGACTGCATCGCCTCATGAATTTTCAGAAGATTCAGAAAATTGGAATTTTTCAGCTTTAGCGGTAAGGGAACATTAAACATTCGGGAGACAGAGTTCGGTATCTGGCGAATCTAAAGGATCTGTGACGCACAGTAAGGTGTCTTGGGTTGCTTCCTATAAACTATCTTTGGGGGTGACCTACCTGGAGGAATCTGTAATCCCAGAGGGTTTCCATGGAGACCTGCACAAGTGTTCCGCGGGCTGTTTCTATGGACGCTTCTCCAGGGGTCTTTGGCATTTCCCTGGGAAGTCATGCGACGAGCAAAACAACACCTCACTAGAAAAGCTAGAACAATAAAGAAAAAAAACAAACAGGAAATAGACTGGCAAAACTTGTTCTTCAAATCAGAGTCTTGACTGATGAAATGCGCGAAGAGGTTGACATGAATACTGCCTACTGTGTCGAGCAAAAAGCCTATTTTAAAAAAAACACTGCCCGGACACTGCAAAAACTGCCTGCCTATACAGCATTTTTGATTCAAAGCCACAACTGTAATTTAGTTTTTAAATATTAAAAACCAAAATGGACGATCAAGGCCTTTCCATCACTCCAAACCAAGCGCTGTTTTCTGCAGCAGAGACGTTCACAGAGTTGTGTGACTGAGATTCAAGCTGCAACCTCTCTGTATGTAGAACCCATTACAGGAATACTAATGTGAGTGTTCCTGTCGGTGCCTGATGAACACACAATGTCATCCTGAAAAACACTGCTTCTATTCCTGTGAATAAATAGCAATGTGTTGTTGTTTTTTTTCATTTTCATAATCACCTTTTAATATAAAAGTTCAAGCTATCAATGCACTTTGAAACAACACAAGCGACAAAACCTGTCTGTGATATTATAGTCCCTGTGGACCAGCTTTGCAGAGAGAGAGAGAGAGAGAGAGAGAGAGAGAGAGAGAGCAAAACCCCACAGAATCTTTACTGAGTCACAAGTGCAAAAATGGCTGCTACAGCTGTTTTTCAGTTTCAGTTTAATTAAGTGGCATCTGTTTGAACTTTCAAACTGTTTTCTGCTCTTGCATTCAAATTAACCCAATAAAAAACAAAACCAGTGTGTCTAAAAAAAAACCTGTTCTTTTATTCTGAGCTTTCTGCAGCTCTCGGTCATACCCCAGCTGTTTGCTGCTGAGGTTCCCAATCCTAGTGCTATTAGCGTTGCTTTATCCTGCCCGGTTCACCTTATTTAGCTCACTGTCATAGCAAAATGATGCCATTAATACAGCAGTACTGCTCTTGCGAATTTGAACCTGCAACCCCGTGGTGTACAAGTGCAGTTCCTACACAGCTGCACATGTCTGTCCAATCACGTCTGTGCTTCTCGTGTCAATAGATTAAGGCACACTGTGTTTCTTCCTTTAAGTGAATGGTTTAAATTCAAACCCTGAACACCCCTGCAATAACATAATAGTTTGTCCCTAATTTTGTGCTCTTTTCTTTACCCTGACACTACACTGTCTTCTGAGTCAATTCAGAAGGGCACAGGCCAAAACATTTATCCACACACATACAGCCAGTGCCTGCAGCTTTCAGCCTGGCAGTCCACCAGCTGAGCTGCGCAGTTTTCCAGCTGAGCTGCAGTTTATTATATACAGGACACTACTGTAAATTAGTTTTGTCTTGTATATCTCATTCCCATAGTCCTTCCTGTAGTTCAGGGTGAACAGGACAAAAGATAGCCAATGTATGAGTAAAGAGTAATATGGCAGGTTGTGAAATGACAAGAGAGCCACAGGTGTCCCTCAGGTCTTGGTGTTAGGGGAGAGGTGTGTGTGTGTGTGTGTGTGTCGAGGGAGGGAAGGGGGGGCGGTTGGGTTCTTGGAGGTCCCTCAGAGACCACTGCTCTGAAACATATTCTCTGGATTAAACTGGTTACTGCTCCTGAGAGAGAGAGAGAGAGAGAGAGAGAGAGTGTGTGTGTGTGTGTGTGTGTGTGTGTGTACACGTGTGCGTGCATACATGTGCATGCGCATGTGCGTGTGCATGTGTGCGTACGTGCACATGTGTGTACGTGTGTGTGCTGGTTTGTGTATGTGTGTGTGTGTGTGTGTGTGTGTGTGCGCATGTGCTTGTGTGTGAGTGTATGCGTGTGCGTGTGTATGTGTATGTGAGCATGCGCGTGTGTGTGTGTGTGTGTGTTTGTGTCCATAGGGATGGGGGCTTGAGGATGTTTTGGGGGCAGTGGAGTGGTAGTCCTGCCTTCACAATGCCCATCTATACCAGTCCTGTAAACATTGACCTGAAACTGGCACTTCAGAACTATTAATGTTTTAAACACAAACTGAAAAACAGAACGTGTTGTTCTTCCCGCCTATTCTACCCATCACTCTGTTTATTATTGGACTCCAGCTAAGAGGGTACTGAGTGGATACTCTGACCATAGTCGAATATAAGACT
Organism: Anguilla pacifica; assembly: GCA_039654925.1. NCBI lineage: Eukaryota > Metazoa > Chordata > Actinopteri > Anguilliformes > Anguillidae > Anguilla > Anguilla pacifica. The sequence goes on along the minus strand of CM077298.1, from coordinate 32,973,797 downwards.
GACACATGCACACAAATATAACGTTAAATAGACTGGCTCAAGTAGCTCATTTCAAAATTAAGTACAATGACCGTTTTAAATCAAATCTATCCCACTCTATAGCCCACCTATTCGCCATCAATATATGTGTTGTTTATTGATATGGGGTCACTTCTTTTTTTCTTTTTTAGCAAAAAGGGCCAGGATGGGGTTTAGCAATGAAGTGAGTGTCACAACTCCCTTCGGTCAACTCCCTTAAAGGGGGGGGGGGGTGGGGGGGGGACTATTGCAGAGGTAGAAACCCGGTTTATGAAGCCTTTAGTCGGTAACCCGTAGCCTACTTTACACCTCAGTTCGGTTTTGGCATAAAGACTGGATAACTTGCCTTAAAGTTATCGGGCTTTAAAGGTATTACTTTAGTATTCACTGGAAATAATGGAAAACCGTTAACAAGATAAACGCGACCTAAACACCGAAAACTGCTTTTCCAACTATTTTCATCATTACAAATCTTGTATGGTTTAAATAGAATATTAAATGAGAAGACTAAAAAGACAAACAACCCCACCTTCCTGTCGGAGAAGAACACCTGATGCGCTCGCGCCAGATGTGGGTTCTTCTGGCACTGCGCTGTGGCGCGCGGAGCAGTCCCGCGTGCGCTGCCTGTGCAGGCTGCGCGCTTGAATGGATGCGGGAGAGGTGCAGTGTCACTGGCCCTCAGGCAGCGCGCGCCGTGATTTCTCGCTTCCTCCCAAGGCAAACTCCCACGGCGAGCCTGTTTACTCTAAGCCCTCGAACCTAAGAGAGAGAGAGAGAAGCTAGATGCAGGATGCAGGCTTCCAGTTGCGCACCTGACTGAGCACGGTACCTTCTGTGAGATGGACTAATCAGGGAGGTAAACATGCCGACAATCTTCGGATTCAAAAACAAGCTAGCCGGTGTCTGTTTCATGCTTCATTGCACGACACAGGTGAGACCGGGTTGACAATAATTTAGTTTGAAAAGTGCATGCTGTGAACTATTATTTACGCTGGCACGGTTGTCGTTGCTAATTTCATTCTTGATCGTTATTCTTTTTATGAATCTAGATTAATTTGTCACTGTTGTGAAGATGCACACACGCTGCAAAAAAGAGGTTATTGTCCGTCAATCTACATTTGCAGCTCAGCACATTTTTTTGTGGCACAACTAACATCGCGTATTCAAAGTGAGAACAAAAACAAAGATTTTCCAACACACGGTAGGCTATTTGTCAAACATGAGTATCTGAACTGCCTGTAGCATTGTGCAATTGAGAACCCGGTAGTTAAGGGAAGCCAGTGCTTAAACGGCAACATTCTGCTTAAAAGAATTCCACTGTTTCTGTTTGTTGAGAATTGTTTGTTTTCAAATCTTAAAATGTTCAGCGATTGGATGACGATCATACTTCTAACAAACTGAACGACTGATTTGTAAGGCTTTGGAAAACCAGAAAAAAAAACCGTTGGAAATGGTTAAATATCTATGTGACTTGTAATTGTCATATTTCAAATCCACCCGTTACTAAAAATAGCAACTGTTCATTCATGCGTTGTCTGAACACAGCAAGTAAGTTTGAAGAGGCCAGTAGTGCTTGTAATGGAAACTATGAGCATGACCACTTCCTGTTGGTGCCCCCAGTGCACCTGCGCTGTCTCAAACGCCCGTGTCCGTTGCATCTGAGCCCTCTGTCATGTCATTCATTTTGGCAGCGGGCTCAGTCACATCCGTGTCACGCACGAGTAGCAGATGCACAGCGAGGGAAGGCGCATCTCTTGCATCCTCCCCCGTGCAACCAGCAAGCGTTCGTTCAGAAATGACTCGTCTGCCTTCCACGGTCCCTGTTTGTCAAAGAGAGAGGGGCTGCCTGCACAAGCACACAGCCGAGGCTGTGGGACCCCAGATTCAATTATAAGTAGGTGTACACCCAGACAGCGAGCGACTCCGGGCCAGATCTGTGCTGAGTCCGGCCTAGCAGTGCTGGCTTTTGGGCTAGAATCGGTCCAGTGGCTTTGTTGTGTGAATATGGACCCACACACACACACACACACACACACACTCACACACAAACACATACGCACGTGCGCACATGCTCACACACACCTCACACACCGCCTTGAGTAACTGATTGTTTGTTCTGGGGATTTCAGTGGCCTTTGTCCACCTCTCAAGCCCAGTTTCACTGGTTTGCCAGTGTTCCTCAGTCAGTGCCTTAATTTCATCAAAGCTTGAACGGCCTCTGGTCACGTGCAGCTGTGGAGAGGGGAAGGGGGAGGCTGGCTGGAGGGCGTCTGGTAACATTAATACCCAGAGAGCCTGTGGGGATAAAAGAGAGAGAAAGAGGGTTTAAATGTAGAGAGAGAGAGAGAGAGAGAGAGAGAGCGAAACTCATCAGGGGAGTAGGAGGAGCGATGGAGGAGAGAGATGAGAGATGGAGAGAGAGAGAGAGAGAGAAATGTGTGTTTGTGCCAGGTATCTCGGGGGGAGTGCAGGGAGAGAGTTCTGGTCATTTATAAATTGATCATGTTTCTCTTTTCCACGAGGTGAAGACACACAGCTCTTACGACAGAGAGTGTGAGTATGCGTGGATCTGGTGAATGGAAGCTGGATCACATGACGGGAGGTTCAGGTGTTCTGCTGATGTGTGGATGTGTCTGAGTTGGATACATCCAATCAAAGGAGTTTTCGGTTTGCAGGCCTTGCAGCAATAAAATCTAGATTCACAGTGTTTGGTTTAGTTTAAATCTAGAGTCACAGACAGTGTTTATTTTAATTCTTGTCAGACAGTTTTTAGTTTAAATCTAGAGTGACGATGTTTGGTTTAGTTTAAATCTAATGAGATAGCGTTTAGTTTAAATCTAGTCACAGTGTTTCGTTTAAGTTTAGAGTCACAGTAAGTGTTTGGTTTAGTTTAGTTTAAATCTAGTCACAGACCGTGTTTAGTTTTGTTTTGAGTCAAGAGTCACAGACAGTGTTTGGTTTAGTTTAAACCTAGTCACAGTGTTTGGTTTAGTTTAAATCTGGTTTCTTTTCAAGACTATTTTCAAGACATTAGCTTTTGTATCTACTGACTGCCAATGGAAAAAGTTTTGATTGTGATGTCTGTTCAGGGGAACACTTCATGTATTTTCCAGTTTTAAATGACATCTTCCTTGATTTTTTAAAATGTAAATGTGGGATATTTCCTGGATCAGAAATTTTACTTCCCAAATAGGGGCAGTTCTTGAAGCCTGCAAGGGGATAGATTTCTGCACTATAAAATATTGTGATGCACAAACATCATCCTCGGACATGGATCCTCAGACATGGGGCACCCCTGTGTGTGTACTGGTTCTTTAAGAATTCCTTCCTTAAACACATCTCAATGCAATGCAGGTTTGGCTCATTGATTTAGTTTCACTGACCAGTTAGCCATACTCTCCGCAAGTAGGATCCCAGTCATTTCACCTGTCAGTCTGATTCTTACCGAGAAAATTCTTGACCAGATTTTCTCCTGAATGGCCTCTTTTTGGTGCTGGAAGTATCCATCCGTACGGGTTTCTTAAAAAAATGTCTGGAATTTAGGTTGGCTTGTTCTATGGGCCGTATATAAATAAACAAATAGCATAATATTATGCTAATGATGTCTACACACTCATGTCCTCTTTTTTTTGAAAACCAAAATATGGTCATCCTAGTTTTTCTTAAAGCAGAAAAAGAAAGCATTAGTCGATCTGACTGATTAAAGGTTCTGGGGTGTGAGTATAGGAGATTATTCTTCATGGCCTACATAGATAGCTATTTTTGACATAATGTAGCCTGAAGATGGGACGTCATCCCTCAGTGGTCATTAAAGGTGTCTAATTAAGAGAAACTTGTTACAATACAGGGGTTTCAGTTGTCGCGTGGAAAAAAACTGCAACCGTGGATCCCCCAGGACCAAGTTTGCAAGCTCATAACCCCAGAGTAGACATATGGAATGACATTCCGTATGTGTCCACAAGGGGCGTCTTTCAGGATTTAAATGGTGATTGTTAACCCTGATTACATAGTCCAGGTCCTCATCAGCTGCCTTTGTCTATATGCTCAAGGTAATTTAATTACTTCCTGCCTGGTGGATCATTTGCTGTTGTTGAAGAGACTGATAACAGACAAATCGGCTGATGGTGTTTAGATTTTAGTCGTGTCCTTGAGTTCACTCTGTGTCACACCCGTCTCTCTCAGCTAGGTGGGGTATTCAGCAGAGAATGACCCTCCCACGGACGGCACCTCACAAATCGTAAGTGGGCTCTCGTCCCAGTCCTCTACTGAAACTCATGTGTGGCCTGATTTGGTCCTGAAGAGCTGCAAGGGCTTGTTAGTTTGTCATTTTCACTTAAAAATCAGCAATGAGCTCAGACCAAAGGGACCGGATGAGGTGAGCTAACTGTGCGATCAATACAGCTGCTTTATTTGATCAATTAATAGCGAAGTAACGGCAAACACTTATTTATGGCTCTCCGTAGAACTTGTCTGTTTGTCTGTCTTTCTGTCTGTCTGTCTGTCTGTCTGTCTGTCTGTCTGCCTGCCTGCCTGTCTGTCTGTGTGTGTGTGTCTGTTTGTCTGTCTATCTGCTTGCTGTTTGTCTGTCTGTCTGTGGGCTCCTGACTGAATGTTAAGTGGTGCCACCCATAGCTGGTCTGTCTGTGAAGGTGGTCCCCAGTGAAAATCCTTGCAGACAGACTGTAACATTTTAAAGAGGGAGGTTAGACTTCGGGCCAAACACATTAGTATTCATGCGGTCATAGGCCGTCTGAAATGTATTTGCTCATTGGCACAATTAATACACTTTGGTGCCCATTCATTCTGCAGGAGAGGATGCTAAGAGGAAGGCTAATGGAATAGCACAGTCATGTTTTCCCCCTTCTCTCTAGGATGCTGGTGGATGACCTGCAGCTCAGCAGTGATGACGACAACATTACAGTAAGAACACGCCCATCTCTCTCTCTCTCTCTCTGTCTCACTTTCTCTCTGTCCCTGTGTGTGTAAAGGAGAGTGAATAACAAATAAAAAGAGAGGGCAAGAAACAGAGAGAATAGAACTGGGGTTACTATATATCTGCTGTATGAGTACTGAGGATAATGAATGAGGCTGAAGCAGGCACGGGTGGCACTGAACCAAGTTTGGGCCATGCTGAACCAGGCTCTGGTGGTACTGAACCAAGTTTGGGCCATGCTGAACCAGGCTCTGGTGGTACTGAACCAAGTTTGGGCCATGCTGAACCAGGCTCTGGTGGTACTGAACCCAGCTCAGGAGGGACTGGACCAGGCTCAGAAGGTGCTGAGCCAGGCTCTGGTGGTACTGTACCAGGATTAATACACACTGGATATTAGTTGACTGGCAGAAATGTCTATATCTTTATATCTTCTGTACTAACAGATTAATGGAGTGTTTAGTCAGTGTTGTTTACGATAACTTCAGCTCTGTGTAAAGGAATTTTGGCTTCTCTGTTTGTCTCACATAGCCAGAACCACATGGAACTGCCTGGGCCACTAGAGAAAGGTGAGTATGCTTTTTACAGTACTATTTTATCTTATTATCCATCCATCCATCTATTATCTTTACCCGCTTATCCTGGGCAGGGTCATGGAGCCTATCCCAGTGCATTGGGCAAGTGAAAGGAATACACCTTGGCTGCCAATCTATCACAGGGCACACACACACCATTTACTCACACACTCATACCTACGGGCAATTTGTGCTCATGTCTCTGAGCATTTATCCATGAGTGTGTGTGAGTATTAAACGCTGATGTTGACGTGCAGCTCTGCAGAGCAGCAGTGGTCACACACACATGGCAGGAGGTTGAGGGCTCCCAACTCCAACTCCAACTCCAGCTCCAGCTCCAGTTCCAGTTCCAGCTCCAGATCCGGCTCCAGCTCCAGCTCCAGGTCCAACTCCAGGTCCAGCTCCAGCTCCAGTTCCAGCTCTTCCAGGTCCTTCAGTGACTCGGTTGGCAGTGCCCAGCACTCATGCAGTCGCAGCCCAGAGATTCACCCTGACCCTGGGCCCCCAGCCCCCACCTGGCCCCTGACCAGCAGCATGGAGGAGGTACGCCAGCTAAACACTCTGCTGTACCGCATTACTTATTCTCTCTCTCGCTCTCTCTCTGTCCATCTCTCTCTCTCTCTGTCTCTCTCTCTCGCTATTGTTAGCTCAGACTTTCCGCTGATCTTTTTTATTTCCCTCCTTCCTCTCTCAGATAGAGCCACCCTCCCCAACACAGTGGCATTTGAACCGGTGGCTGAACAAAGTGAGAAAAAGACAGGCCTCTGGCGACCAGGAGCAAAGCGTGGAGGCGGAGCCAGCCTCGAACCCGGACTCCGACAGCGTCCAATCCACCGGGGGAACCTGGAGGGGGGACCACAGCCCCGCGCAGAGGGATGTCCAAAGCCCCAACTACAGTCCCGCTCCCAGCCCCACTTTCAACTACAGCCCCAGGTCTAGCAGCCCCGACCTCAATTCCAGCGACGGCCGCCCTGCTAGTCCTGCTCTATGCCCTGATTTCACACCTCGCCTTCAGCCCGGCCTCTATGCACGCCAAAGCCCGAATCCTAATCACAGCCCCATGTCTCCTTCTCAGCCTGATAACAGGATGATTGCCCAGCACTGGCCCAGTGCTGAGTCGAACCGCAGATATAGCACTAGTCCTAGTCCCGGTCCCAGGCCTTACTCTCAGCCTAAATCTAGCCACAGCCCTAGTAACAGGCATTATTTTAAGACTAAATCTAGCGTCAGTCCTAGTTCTAGGCATCACTCTAAGCCAAAATCTAGCCTCAGCCCTATGCCATACTCTAAGCATAAACGTAGCGTCAGCCCTAGTCCCAGACCTCATTCTCAGCCCAAATCTAGCCTCAGCCCTAGTCCCAGGCCTCACTCTAAGCCTACATCTAACCTCAGCCCTAGTTATAGGCCTCACTCCAAGCCGAAATCTAGCCTCAACCCCAGGCATCACTCTAAACCTAAATCCAGCTTCAGCCCTAGTCCCAGGCCGCAGTCTGAGCCTAAATCTAGCCTCAGCCCTAGTTCTAGGCCTCACTTAAAGCCTAAATCTAGCCTAAACCCCAGGCATCCTTCTAAACCTAAATCTAGCCCTAGTCCTACTTCCAGACATCATTCTAAGTCTAAATCGAGCCTCAGCCCAAGTTCTAGGCCTCACTCAAAACATAAATCTGTCCCCAACCCCAAGCCTATTTCCCAGCCTAAATCTAGCCCTAGTCCTCAGCCTCACTGTCAGCCTAAATCTGGGCACAGTTCCAGGCTTCACTCTAAGCCTAAATCTAGCCTTAGCCCTAGTCCCAGACATCACTCAAAGCCTAAATCTAGCCTTAGCCCTAGTCCCAGACATCACTCAAAGCCTAAATCTAGCCTTAGCCCTATTCCCAGACATCACTCAAAGCCCAAATCTAGCCTTAGCCCTAGTCCCAGACATCACTCAAAGCCTAAGTCTAGCCTCAACCTTAGTCCCAGACATCACCCGAAGCCTAATTCTGACCTTAGCCTCAGTTCCAGACCTCAGCCTAAATCCAGCTCTCACCCACAGCCTTACTCTCAGCCTAAATCTATGTCAAGTTCCAGACCTTTCTCTCAGCCTAAACCAAGCCTGAATCCCAGCTCTAATCCTACAGCGAAGTTACAGGCCAAACCTTCCCATTCCCAACATAGGAAGCCCTCCTCCGGAGTGATGGAGCGCGAGGTGGATGGCCAGAAAACGCCGCTTGTCTCCCAGAGAAAGGAGGTGCCAAAACATCTTTGGGTTAGGGAATCTGAGGATGAGGAGGACAGGAGGAAGGAGCGGAAAGAGAAGAAGAGGAAAGAGAAGGAGGAGAGGAAGAAAGAGAAAATGGGGAAGCAAGAGAAAGGGAAGGAGAGAGGGAAGATGCATGAAGTCGAAGCCCCAGCCATGCAGCCCAAAGAGAGGCTCCACATGACCACCCAGAGGCCTCAGAAACCCGCACCAGACCATGAGCGGGAGAGGAAGAAGAAGAAGAGACGGAAGACTGAAGAGACCTCCGTCCCAGAGCCTAAGGCACCCCTGCCCCCGTCTCCTCCCCGCAAGCCCGTCATATCCCCCACGGACTCTTCCTCGGAGTCGGAACCTGGGCCCCAACCGACGTCCTCCACCGCCACCGCCAAGGTCCTGGCGGACTCCACCTCTGGCCAGAGGCTGAGCTCCAGGGGGCAGCAGAGCAGAGCCGAGAAGCCCCGGACAGTCCAGCTGAATTTGGGCCGCCCCAGGCCGGCCGACTCCACCTCCAGCCAGAGGCCCAGCTCCAGAGAGCAGCCGGGCAGGGCAGGAAGGCCCAGGAAAGCCCAGCAGAACTCGGGCCGCTCTGGCTGCTGGGCCGAAGAGACCCCGGTGGAGAAGCACGGCGGGCAGGGGCAGCACAAACTGTACACCCTGGTGCCGTTTGGCCGCACCGGGGGCACCCCTGGCCACGGGCGCTCGCCCCCCCCCTCCCAGTACTCCCGCGCCCGCAGTCTCAGGTCCCTCAGGGTGAGGATCGACCTCACCCTCCTGCCGGGCCCCCCCGAGGCCACCCGCACCTCCCGCGCCCGCTCCTCCTCAACCTCGTCTTCGTCATCCTCGCTCAAGAAGGCTCGCCGTAAAGGGGGTGCCAAGCGCCTGTGCTCCCCTCAGTCGGACCAAAAGAGGAGGCGCAAGGTAAGACCCCCGACAGCATCCCGAGAGAGAATGAATGAATGAATGAATGAATGAATGAATGAAACATTGCAACATTGCTTTTCCAGATGCTCCAAATGCTTTACAGTGATGAGGGAAAAACTCACCTCAACCATCACCAATTTGCGTCACCCACCTGGGTGATGCACGGCAGCCATTTTGCGCCAGAACGCTGGCCACACAGCTGAGGTGGGGAGGAAGAGCCAATTTGATCAGGGGATGATTAGGTGGCAGGTTTAGAGAGCCAGGTTGGGAATTTAGCCAGGACACTAGAGAACCCCCTACTATTTGCAGTAAGTGTCTTGATGTGCAAGCACCTTGAAGTTTTTTTGGGAAAGTAATCCAACCATAGAGAAAGTTTGTGGACATATTTTACAACAGAAGGAATGACCCCTTCAGGGCAGATTTTAACTCTTGTGGAAGCTCCATAGATACTTTCCAGAGTGAAGGGGACAGGCATCATGCAGTGTGTATCCATGTTTGTGTGCCAGTACCCCTGTCCTGTTTCAGTGGCGGTTATTTGAGTCACTTGTCGGTTCCCCCAGTATGAAGAGGCAGATCTTTGGAAAGATGGCAAGCAGAACCATGATCCCCCACCAAACTGGGCAGGTTCCACTGGCAAGAACCCTGTGGAAACTCACACCGACACCAGACTCAAAAAGTATGAGCTCTACACACCTGTACACATTACCACATGGCCACACACACCACCGGAGCCACACACAAACAGACCTTCTCACATACACCCACAACCAGACCTTTCCTTGCCATACACACATGCACCTTCTGTCACACACACACACGAGCAAAGGTATTTACCTCATTCACATACACGTACCTGCTTTCCTCCGAAATGTTTGGACAGATGCAAAGAGGATCGACCAGCCAGTAAGCGGAAGCCCCTGTCACCCCTCTCCCCTCTGACGGATACCCCAGAGCCCCCCAAGAATGTGGAGGTACCCCTGCCCCCTGTCAAGGCAAGAATGGAAGAGCCACCTGTTCAGAAGACACAGACTGAGGTGAGATACGTTCACGGAGGCAGTGCAGTCCAGTAGAGCAAAGTACAGGGAAGATTCCAGAAAACTGTTCTACAGAGAGAGTACAAGACAGCTATGATTGAGGTAATACAGGTCAGTTAGGACACTGTGTTTGATAGTACAGGTGACTTAGGACATTGATAGTACAGGTAGGTTAGGACTCTGTGTTTGACAGTACAGGTGACTTAGGACACTGTGTTTTTTAGTACAGGTGAGTTAAGACACTGTTTGATAGTAAAGGTAAGTTACAGTAGGATATTTTGTTTGATAGTACAGTTGAGTCAGGACAGTGTTTAATGGTACAAGCGGATTAGGACACTGTTTGATAGTACAGGTGAGATAGGGCACTGTGCTTGATAGTACAGGCGAGTTAAGGCACTGTGTTTGATAGTACAGGTGAGTTAGGACACCGTGTTTGATAGTACAGTTGAGTTAGGACAGTGTTTGATGGTACAAGTGGATTAGGACACTTTGTTTGATAGTACAGGTGAGTTAGGACACTGTGCTTGATAGTACAGGTGAGTTAAGACACTGTGTTTGATAGTGCAGGTGAGTTAGGACACTGTGCTTGATAGTACAGGTGTGTTAAGACACTGTGTTTGATAGTACAGTTGGGTTAGTCTGTAACTCAGCAGGTTACCTGTTGCTCTTCAGATTCCGATGGGCCGGCAGCAAGGCCCCCCCAAGTCTGTGTGCGAGTACCAGAGTATCCGCCCCCCCCAAACCCAAACTATGGGCCACAGACAGGGTCCGTCCATCAGGGACATGTGAGTGACGCTCTTACTCCCCCTCCTCCCTTTCCAACCACTCTTTTAAACGTGGCAGTGCTTGTGATGGGAAATGTGCTCTGTCCCCCACCTCCCCCAAACCTCCCCCCCCCCCCCCCCCCAGCGCCCTGCAGGTGGAGCGCTACATGCTTGAGGCGAAGAGACTGAAGCATCGGGCTGACTCCATGGTGAGCTGCTTTTAATTACCCTCTCCGTAGCTCGCAGACAGCGGTGTGAAGGGACACCTCAGAGTAATACGGCATGCATTTTTAATGGAAGGGTAGTTATGAATTGGCCATTAGCATGTGAGGTGTTTCCTGTGGGAGGGAAGACAAGATTTTTCCCCTCTCATCTCCTCTCCTCTCCTCTCCTCTCCTCCTCCTCCTGTTCTGTCCCCCTCCTTCCCTGTGGGGACACCAGGTGGACCGCTTTGGGAAGGTGCTCAACTATGTGGACGCTGCTCTGTCTTTCATGGAGTGCGGGAAGGCGGTGGAGGAAGGGCCCCTGGGGGCCAAGTCTCCCTACAGCATGTACGCTGAGACAGTGGAGCTGATCAGGTGAGTCTCTCTCTCACACACGCACACTCACACTCACACGCGCGCACACACAGGCATGTGCACAGACACACACACACATACATACAGACACGCACACACACATGCGTGCACACACACACACACACACAGGTGTGTGCAGAAACACACACACATGCACACACACACATGCGCACACATACACACGCAAACATGTACACACACATACATGTGTGCACACACAAACACACAGATACACATGTACGCGCACACACACACACACACACACACACACAGTAAGGATAACACACTTCTGTCATTGTCAGGTACGCACTGAGGTTGAAGAAATACCAGGGATCCAAGGCCAGTAACGAGGATAAGCAGCTGGCTGTGCTGTGGTGAGTTTGGCCTCTGCTGGCCCTGAATCCATCATTCAATAATCATTTATTCACTATTTACTCATTTACTAACCATCTACTCATCATTTACTCACCATTTACTCATCAGTTACTAATACCTTACTCATCATCAATGCTGGTGCTTGTTTGTACAGAGCTTACACGCATGCTTTTTTGCATGACAGTTTTGGTTCAGTTCAGTGTTTGAATAGCAGCGTGCGTGTGTGTGCGTGTGTGCGTTTGAGTGTATGTTTACGTGCGTGTCTGTGTGTTCTCGGAGTTTCCGGTGTCTGGCTCTCCTCTACTGGCGAATGTTCAGACTGAAGAAGGACCACGCCATCAAGTGCTCCAGCGCCCTGCTGGAATATTTCAAGGTGCACCCTCCCACCCTCCAGCGTCTCTGTTAGCACGAGGAAAAGCCAGCCCCCCCCCCCCCCCCATTTCATATCATACCCATAGCCTCTATACTGTTTTATCGTTAGGACATTCTCAATCCTAGTTCCTAGAACTGGACACAGTACTTTAAAGGTGGTGAAAGTAAAAGTGTGCTTTTCTGTTATTTCTAGGGGGGTGGGGGGCTGGGCGGGTGTGTGAAAGGCAGAGTAAGATTTTTGCTTTTTCTAATGGTGCTTATCCAGGTCTTCTTCTTCTTCTTTTCCTCCAGAGCACCCCCAACTCCTTCCTGACTCCGCCCCCCTGGAACGCCACAGGAAAGTAAGGAATCTTCAGCTCATGGCGACTTTTGGAGATAGCAGTTAAAATTTTAAATCAGAGCTGGAAACATTTCTAACAAAGTCTAAATATGTGTTTGGAAATTAACCCATTGGGAAAGAATCAAACTGAACCCTTTCTCAGGGCTTCCAAACAGGTTCTGCAAAGCTGGTCCTTGCAATGTTTACTTAGCATCTGATCAATGTTAGACGAAAACCAGCAGACACTGTGGTCCTGCAGGGCTGTGGAGTCTCGGCAGAACACAGATGTGTTTAGGTGTGTTTTTGCGGCAGAGCCCTCTTTTCGCGTACAGACGCCGTGCTTCTCCTCTCACCGCAGGGACTCTGGGGTGCCCTCTTCCACGAACCCCTCGCCCCCCCTTCACTGCTCGCCCTCCGCCTCCATCAGCATTCCCCAGCACGTCCACCAGATGGCGGTGGAGCACCTGGAGATCACCAACAGCGTGCTCTACAGCTACGAGTACTGGGAGGTGGCCGACAACCTGGCTAAAGAGAGCAAAGGTTAGCAAGTCTGAAAGAAACGGACAGAGCATAAACCTAAAGAGCTTAAAGAACATTTTATATATCAGACCTGAGATACTTTATTTGAAATACTTTCACCGTTTAAACAACAGTAAATTCATGCAGACTTTCAAAGAAATGCCTTTTCACCAATGTCCCGAACAAAATTCATACTCTCATACGATTCTGTATTTTTATGTTAGTAACATTTCTTGTTGGAAAAAAATCTGCTGGACGGTTTTTTCAAATATGCAGTTAACTAAGATCTGTTTAAATACACAGAGAGCATCAGGAAGTCAACTGTAAATGATGTGGCTGTGAAAAATGAACTTCCTCGCTCGCTCTTTTCCCTCTCTCTTTCCCCTCTCTCTTCCCCTCTTTCCCTCTCTCTTCCCCTTCTTTCTTTCCCCTCTCTTCCCCCTCTCTCTTTCCTCTCTCTCTTTCCCCTCTCTCTTTCCTCTCTCTCTTTCCCTCTCTCTCTCTTTTCTCTCCAGAGTTCTTCAGCTACCTGAATTCCCTGATGGGGCCGCTGACGCTCCAGAGCAGCATGGCTCACATTGTGCGCTACACCAGACAGGGCCTGCAGTGGATACGCGCCAGTGTTAAGCTTACTTAGTGTTAAGCTTACTTAACACTGGGACGGCAGGTTTGAGCAGCAGCGTTAAGCTGACTTGGCACCCAGACCCCAGGTTTAAGTGGCAGCCTTGAGTTCACTTAGCTTAACGTCTGGACCCCAGGTTTATGGCCAAAGTTAAGCTGACTTAGCGCCCAGAACCCAGGTTTAAGAGCCAGCGTTGAGCTGGTGTAGCGCCCAGACCCCAGGTTGGATGAGAGTGCATGGATATTAAACAGCAGTACTGGGTCCGGTATCTGGTAAGGCACTGTCCCAGTGTATAGATGGGCCCTACGGTCTGGTATCTGTTAAGGCTCTGTTCCAAGTGTGTGGATTGGCCCCACGGTCTGGTATCTGTTAAGGCTCTGTTCCAGTGCATGGATGGGCCCCACAGTCTGGTATCTGTTAAGGCTCTGTTCCAGTGTGTGGATGGTAGTGTGGCCAGCAACCCCACAGGGTGATGTGTTATTGGTGTCAGCAGTGCCCGGGGATGGGAGGGTTTCAATTGGCTGGAACGATGGGATCTCATTACGCACGCAAGTCCACCTGTTGAGCTGTGAATGAGCTGCGTCTTCCTCAGACTCATGTCTGTGTGACCTGTGACCTGCGCCCTGTGACCTGTGACCTGTGAAGAAGCAGTGGCTGACGTCACACGCTCTGGACGAGAGCACATGCTTGTCAGCGCTCTCCTGATTCGACAGCAGAGAGTGTAGCATTGAGCACTAATGAATGTGATTGGGCTACAGTCCAAACTTTGGAGAAAAAGGGGAAAAAGCTTTTTAAAAAACAAAAAACAAAACAAAAAACACTGTTTTTTTTCTACTCTTTATATTGTGTCATTTTATACATTTTTTACCTTTTATATACATGCATTTGGACAAAGTGTATTTTGGAGTTAATGTCTTTTTTATCCTCACATTCATTTAAGTTGTTTATAATATTGTTATTTAATAATGCTTCTGTTCAAATAGGTCTATTTATGAAGTCAATGTAATTAGGGTATCAAACAGGTGCATTGCATTGTGTCAAAAGTATTTTGCTCCACTAAATTTTCTGTCTAAACATGGGTTTGTGGTTTGTGTATGTGTGTGTACATGTGTGCATGTGTATGTGTGCATGTGTGTGTATGTGTACAGAATGTGTGTATGTGTGCATGTGTGTGTATGTGTGTGCATGTGTATGTGCGTGTGTATGTCTGTGCGTGTATGTGTGCATTTGTGTATGTGTGTGTGTGCATGTGCGTGTGTATGTGCATGTGTATATCTGTATGTGTGTGCACGTGTGTATGTGGTGTGTGTATGTGTGTGTATCTGTATGTGTGTGTGTGTGTGTGTGTGTGTGTGTGTGTGTGCACCTGTGATAAAGATAAGCAAAGAAGGCTGTGCAAAATGAATGCAGGTAATGTGTGTTTTGGGCCTCTAACACCTGTGCAGGACTGTGTTCTAAATGAACTGGCCTAGGGAATGTGGGTTCTGGATACCTGATACAGAAGCACAGAGAATTCCTGCTTTTTCTTTCTTTTCACCTGCCACCTTTTAATTCTCCGTCTCTTACTCACCAGTCTGCCTACAGCTGTTTCTTTGGCCAATAGGCAAACGGCTACAGTCGCTGGCTGGCTTCACCATCCGCTATTTGAAACCATAGCAACAGGGGCTCGGCCAATGAGGTGACAGCTATACGGAGTCTGACGCATGACATGGAACTCCACTTAAATGAGCAGAATGAAAGGCCTCGTACAGAGAGAAGGACCTTAACGTTAATAGGAGACGCTCTTTGTGACGAGACGGTAAAACAGCTGTCCTGAGCTGCAGTCGTTATGAAGATCGCGTGGCACGCACCACAATGAGTAACCGGGTTCCCTGGTGTCCCGGGAAAAATTTACTAAACCCAGTTCTTTCATTCCGGTGTTCTGGTGTTAGGATAGGGTCACCCGCTAACTGAAGAGCACACGTTTCCTTTACGTTTTGCCTCTTTGTGTTTGCCACTCACTGCATCGTTAGCGCGTAGCAAGGGCTGCCCCTCCCTCACAGAAAACCAGGGATGGCTCAGGTGTGCCGTTACCTCTCCAGGTGAATGACCTGAAGAAAACACATGCTGTGATGCTACTGAAATACTCCGGCCTGACAGAAATGATGGGATGGATCATGTATGAATTCACAGGTCACAACAGTGAAGATGTTTGTGGTTTTTCCTTTTGGCGATGTGATTTACGCACAAAATTGTGATTTTGTGCGTAAATCACTTAATAGTACAGTGAGTGAAACCTGCACCTTCTTTTCCTGGTATTGTAAATGGACAAGCATGTAAGATTGTAAGACTATGACATACCATTTCAAAAATTGTGTTGAATATAGATGTTTTGCATTAATGGAAAACATCAATTTTCATCAACAACAAAAAAAATTCTGGCTGTATTGGTTTTACTCAACGAAGTGTTGCAGAACATCCTGATAAACAGTATGATTTTACCTTCAGTAGGCCCACTCCCAGCAAGCTATACAACTCCTGGCTACAAAGGTGCAATTGTGCATCCCACCCCTCTATGCGAGCCTTCAGTCGATGTGAATATCCTTTGGCATAATTTTACGTTCTTGTTATCTGTTGTATTTACATTCAACACGTTTAGCTATAGGTAAGTTATTGGTAGTTTTGAAATGGTACTGTTGTTTTTTTTGTTAATTTCAGTAATATTCCAATGGGACACTGTCATTCACTTTCCAGATATTTCCCCCCTTAGAACCTTGATGGTATGTATAGTTTAATCATTCGGAGAAACATTTGTAGCCCACAAGCTGACCAATTATGTTTTGCTTTTTCGGTTTTGCTGCAAATGAACCCATGTTTCGCAAGAGGGCACCATCGCCCTGCATCAGACGGAGTTCACTCTTTTCTAATGGTTTTACGCTATAGATACAGCCTGCAGTTTGAATCCAAATTAAAAGTCCACCGCTTTTCTTTATTAAATAACTCCCAAGTGCTATTCGAGTAAGTAGCAACATCTGTGGTGACAGAAGGTGCCTGGAAAATGTCTGAGGCTTTGTTTAGAAAAATGTTTGCACTTAAAATCTGTCCTTTGTAGAACAGAATATACCATGTTCATAGCAATACGTAACCGTGATATACAATGCAGTGCAATATAGCCTACACGGAATTTTATATACACAATAACTTGTTACTTATCAATACATTAGGTGCACCCTGTGATAGTCTACAGTTAAGTGCTACTGCACTGCTTGCGTCGGTTTTTTCATATTCAGTCTCGCATTAAGTCGGGGACACTTCGGGACACGACAGGACAAACTGTACTTGAGACCACGTGTGCAGCCCGCCTGAGTCTCGTTTCATTTTGATGATGCCGTTTGCAACGGCTGGCGTATTGCAGCCCGATCTATAAGCGCTCCCGCTATTCCTCCCCACCCGCGAGGAGAGCGCAGTCCGCATTAGCCGCCATGCGTCAGAATGCGTCGCAACGTGCCAGGGTTTCTGAGGACACACTCCCAGACATGGGTAAAAGCCCGCCAGCCAAACCCCGAGACAGGCCTTTGTCTAACTCCTGTGCTGACATCGTTTTTTGTTTTTTTTTCAGGTCAACGTCACAAAATACATGTATAGCTAGTGTTGGCAACGGCAGCTAAATGTAACAGTACACGTTCAAATGAAGCAGAGACAACAGTTGTCTGTCGTTCATTTTCATTTCGAGTAGCATAAATTGAAAACGTTGCGTAATTGTTCATGGATTCTAAAATACTGAGTAGGCAGGCCTCAGATATAACGTAGCCTATTTATGAACAAATCTATCCACCGCAACGGAAATCCTGCGTCCAAGAATGTTTACTGTAGTAATTTGGTACCTGGCTGTAGTAGCCTCGGCTTGTCGCGAGCTTGACAGACGGGGAGAAAACAAATAGAAATGGGAGGAGACGAATTCCACCAATAGCAGCCAACGGCCTAGTCAATGAATCTAGGCGGGTGAGAGAGTGAATGTGCGAGAGGCGGGGAGTCAGGCTGGCCGGGCTGCATCCATCACCGCGCTGCGTCAACTGCAACGGCACCGGATGACCGCAGCGGGGCGCTATTACACCAGCTCTCCGCAGCCAGGCTGTCACTGTGTGACCCGGCTGGGAGGAGGGTACGAGGCGGAAAACGGCGAGAGGAGGAGCCGGGGACAGACGAAAGCAGCTGGAAATGAAGAAAGAGGGAGAAGGTGATCGAGAGTGATCATTGGTCTGGCTCTTCCGCTGCCACAATAACATGTCCAAATCGGAAGCCCCCGAGACACAAAGACAACGACGGTAAAACTCAAAAAAATATTTTTGTAAATACCACAGCCCTTGCGACGAGAAAGGAACGGATTGGCCTACGGACATAGCGATGAGCACCTTGCTCTAAAAGAAAGAACCAAACACAATACGAGAGGAAAGAAAAGGTAAGCACGGTTTTCCACGGATTAAGTCGCCAGCTCGCTACTACACAACAGCGAGCGCCCCAGACACCCATCCGCCGCGGCTCCACTTATGTAACAGTGGGCTGCTTTTGCATGGCATGCCCACAGCCACGGCTCTTCGGCTGCTGACTGGCGCGGCGGTCGGCGCTGTGCTCGGAAGCTCCGATGCATGAAACTGGGGGGCACTCTGACATTTGCTGTCGGTGTCACGGGTGTAGCTAGTTAGCCAGCTTAGCTAACTTGCCCGGACTTGTAGGCGTAGTTTGCGTGCTGCGCGTTTTTAGGCCGGTGTTTTGGGTCGGACTCCCCTGTCCCACCCACGACTTCAGTGCAATCACATGGGGGCCGCGCTAGCACAAACACGGTCTTGCACGCACGGCGGAAAGCGTGGTTTGTGTGATAGTTGTGAACGTTTGTCTTTCACACGCAGACTGCAGGCTCGCCAAGTGTCTGGGCGCAGCTTTGAAGAGAAAGTGATTGTGTGAACGTGCGCTTGTGCGCAAACCGCTATTAACGACGAGCCGTCCCAGCAATACGACGGGCTGGCAGGCTGCTTTTTGGAGAGCAGTGTGTCTGGCTTTTGGTCTGCGTGTAGCAGGGTGGGGGTGGGTGAAAGCGATTGCCCGCAACAACCTCTCTCTCCCAGACGTCTTACTTTCAGCCAGATCACGTCGATCGCACCCTGCAGATCTAACCCCGGCGACCCCACGTGAAGTGGCATCTTAAAAATATAAATAGCTGGTTTGTGTCTCACTGCCCGCCTTGCTGTGTTGCCAAGAATTAGTTATAGTGTAACTCAGCGTCATAAATAATCAAACAATTTTTTTGTACTGAGCAAATTAATGCAGTTTTCCTCTTTCAGTTTACTCTGCGTCACTTCTATATTTTCTTCACAGATCCTTAGATATTGTTTACCTGGCACAGGTATGAGAATGTTTGATTTTTTTATGATACAGTAACTTCCCTCAAGCCAGATTCACTCTAAATATGTATTTAACGACCCTGAAGTCCCATCGAAGTGGGGACAATTGCTTTCGTAAACACATGCTTGTTTTTTTTCTGTGAAGTCCGTTTCTTTGTCTTTTTCTCCTGAGCGCTGTCTCTGCGTTTGTTGCCCGGGCTGTTGAGCGCAGGTTCCGGGCTCCTGTTTGTAACTGTCGCCGGCAGTGGATGTCAGACGGTATCCGGGTCCCCAAGGAATTAACTACCGACTCCAATCTCTGAAATTACTCCTCTGTGGCTGTGGCGGCTATGTATAAGCCTGCATTAAATAATTAATTTAAAAAACATTTTTTCCACCAAAGTACAAACTCGATATAGTCTGTCAAACCGTCTTGAAAGTTGCCAGGTCTGTAGAGTACACTCGCAGTGACACAACATGCCTTTGATTTGCCCTCGTGGTGGCGCTATAGCAGCACAGTTTTGCTGTCTTTATTTTTAAGCCGCAGAAGTTCACACGTCCAAACAGATCTCCCGATTTCCACGATCCCATGCTGGGAAACGTGGCTTCTGCGGTAACCTGCCCTAACTCGTTGTTTAGGAAGTGCTCTTTTGAAGGTTATCACATCAATCAGTGCTGTGCTCCCAGGCCCTATACTCTGATTGGCAGTTGTGAACTGAAGGAAGGAGGGAATAATGATAACTTTTATCTCTTGTTTTTTTTCTTTGAGTGATGCATCCCCTGCTGCTTTACACAGTAAAATGTCCAGTGCTAATTCAGCTTGACCAGATGCAGATAACTTTTGGTCCAATAGAACCAACTGTTATCTGGTAGACCCTGTGTATTTTCAAGGTCATCAAAGTTGAAAATTTGACCTCTTGAGAGTTTTTGAAACATTGTCAGAGGTATGAAAAGAGATTAAATATTGCTCATGTCCATTGGTTTTATTTTATTTTCATGTGAATGTACTAGAAGTCCCAATGTCACCCCCACCCCCCACCCACCTTCAAAAAAAAAAAAAAATCCTCAATATTGTGTACCAGGGGCCTTCTTTCAAGTATGTACTGACTAATCCCTGTTCTGATCATTGGTGATGGCTGATTCCTTGAATAAGGCCTCTTGTGTGGACGTTGTTTTTCCTCTCTAGTTGTGTCTGATGTGCAGTGATGTTGAGTGGCGCATACGGACAGCGAGCCAGGCTTGCGTCCGGATCGTCCCTGTCGGTCAGCTGCATGATGTACAGCTGCATGTCGGTCAGCTGCATGTCGGTCAGCTGCAGGTGGCAGTGGCACGGGCCATCTCTTAATTTATGCGCGCAAGGTGCGCTCAGGCAATTCAGCCCCCAGTGAAACACTGACACCTGTGGCCTCACAACTGTGGGGGGATTTGTGTTTCCCTGGGGAGTCGTTTAAATGTGACACGGCAGGACTGACATTTTGGCTCTGATACAGCTGCTGTTCGTGGGGCGTGCGGTCGAGCCCTTACTGTTTAAAACCATGAATGACTCTTGAACAACTCGTGGAGAAGTGTTTTTCTTTAAGGCGATGTGCAGTGTCTGAGCTTGCCGTGTGCTGCAGTCATATTTGTTGGATTCTTGGATATTT
The DNA here is from genome assembly GCA_039654925.1 of Anguilla pacifica. NCBI lineage: Eukaryota > Metazoa > Chordata > Actinopteri > Anguilliformes > Anguillidae > Anguilla > Anguilla pacifica. The sequence continues at coordinate 32,953,531 of CM077298.1, read as the reverse complement.
TGTACTTTTACATTTAAAGCATTCTGGAATTAAACTGGGTCATTTTTACTTTGGCCATAAAAAAACAAATGGCCTAAAGCAGCATGACCTGCTGTGTAAAAATTCATTTGTGGCCTGTCGATTTTTATGTTTCATGATCAACACAATAATCGCTTCTTATGATAAATTTTAAAAACAAAAACAAACCCGTGCCTGTTTTCACCCACTTTCTATTCAGCTTTATCTCAGGATGAAAGAAAGAGTAGTTTTTTAAAAAATCTGTATCAATTTGTTGCATTTCTTCTTCCATAAACCTGGAACTTGGAGTAAAACACCCTGTGACCTTTACCCTTTGGCATGTGCATTTAGTGCTCTTGTATCTGTTTCCTGTTCCTAGATATCTCACTGGTAGACTGGGTGTTAGACCCAGTGTTTCAGTCTATGCCCTGTTGAACCCCTCTATGTTATTTCTCCCCTCTCTTCCTATATGCAGTGGTAAGCGGAGGGGATGGGGAGTCAGTGTTCATAATGTGTCTCTGAGTAGCAAGTAGCAGTGCTGTTCTGTGGGCAAGCTTTTCCTTTGGGGTTTCTGTGAGATTGAAAGTTTTAGAGATTCAATCAGCTGTGAGGAGACAAAGCCAGAGTTAGGGTGTGTGCGTGTGCGTGTGCGTGTGCGTGTGCATGTGTGTGTGTTCTAAACACACGCTGGGCTAGTTTGGTTGGTCTGGTGTGTGTGAGTATCTCTCTCACTCTCTCCCTCTCTCCCATTCTCCCTATATCCCTCTCTCTCCCACTCTCCCTCTCTCTCCCTCCTTCTCTCTCGCTCCCTCCCTCCCTCCCTCTCTCTCACTCTCTCTCCCCCCTCTCTTTCTCCCTCCCTTTCTCTCTCTTTCCCTCCCTCTCTCTCTTCCTCTCTCCCTCTCTGACTCTGTTTCCCGGGCGAGGCTGTGCAGGTGTGGGGTGTGGGGTTGGGGGTGTGGGGTTGGGGGTTGGGGCGTGTGGGGGACGTGGTTAATTCATTCCTCTCTGCAGCAGCGCAGGGGGAATGCCCTTCTGACTCATTAGCGGAGCGTTCCAGTCTCTCTGTTTTGAGAGAGAGAGAGAGAGAGAGAGAGAGAGAGAGAGAGAGAGAGAGAGAGAGAGAGAGAGAGAGAGAGAGAGAGAGAGAGAGAGAGAGAGAGAGAGAGAGAGCAGGGGGGTGTCAGCGAAATGTCACCGTGGCAACTCCTCCTTTGGGGGAGGGGGTGGGGGGCACAATCCCAGCAGGGTTGTCGTAGAGCCTGGAAAGCGGAGAGACCCAGCGACAGGACGGGGGGGGGGGGGTTGGGGGGGCGATCGCCTGTCTGTGATCACATTGCATACGGCTCTCCCGGCTGGTGACTCAGCACCGCGGCTGAGGCCAGAGAAACAGGCCAGAGCAGAGCTCGCTGTTCAGAGAAGGATTCATGCTCACATCACCAGTCTGTAACGAGTGGGAGTGTGTCTGTAGCGAGCAGGGCTGTGTCTGTAGTACTAAGGAGTGTGTATGTAATGAGCAGGTGTGTGTCTGTAATATGCAGGAGTGTGACTCTACCAAGCAGGAATGTGCAGTATAATGGGTAAGGAACTGGTCTTGTGACCTAAAGGTCACAGATTCCCCAGTAGGACACTGCCGTTGTACCCTCTTGGGCAAGGTACCTAACCTGCATTGATTCAGTATATATCCAGATGTATAACTGGATGCAGTGTAAGGTGTGTAAGTTGCTCTGGATAAGAGCATCTGCTAAATGCCTGTAATGTAATGTGTCTGTAGTGCGCAAGAGTGTGTCAGTAGTGCACGGGGGCGTGTCTGTAGTGCGCAAGAGTGTGTCTGTAGCGAGCACGAGTGTGTCAGTAGTGCACAGGGGCGTGTCTGTAGCGAGCAGGTGTGTGTCTGTAGCGAGCACGAGTGTGTGGTGAGCAGGTGTTTGGGCAGAGCCTGTGCTCCAGGTGTGCTCAGCTTTGTGCTTTGCCTCCTGCTGCGCAGCAGAGAGGGTACGCTGGAGCTCGAGAGCGAGTCGGGCTGGGTCTGCGTCTCAAACAACCCAGGCTGTTCTGCCATTCATTACCCACACGCACACTCTGCCCCCCCTGCCCCCCCCCCCTTTCCCTGCCATCTGTGCCACACCCCCCTCCCTCCCCCAAACACAGTCACGCCTAACGGCCCAGGCGTCAGACTGCCAGCTCACGGACCCAAAACCACTTTCCCCCAGCCGGGAGTCTGCAGCCGGCTGCCTTGCTCTTTCCAGGGATATGAGGTCATGCAGAGGTCATGTGGAGGTCGTGCAGAGGTCACGTGGTCGCTGGGAAGGTCGCTGATTGTCATGTTTTGCTGGCCAGGCCTGTGTACCACACTGTCTGTGCCGAATACTGCCCTGAGGAAGCGATGTACCCCAATGAGCGAGTCAAATCGAACCCAAACTCAAAATGTATTTATATAGCGCATTTCACAAATAATTGTCACAATACGCTTCACAGACAACCCTGGCCTAAACCCCCACAGGAGCAAGCTTAAGGCAATGGTGGCAAGGAAAAACTCCCCGCTAGGAAGAAACCTTGTGAGGAGCCAGACTCAAGGGGGGAGCCCACCCTCCACTGGTCAGCTCAGGGTGGAGGTTGAAATGAACAACACCGTCTGTCAATGTTTACGAGAGTCACACTGAGCAAGCTGTGAGTCACACTGAGAGAGTCACACTGAGCAAGCTGTGAGTCACACTAAGTGAGTCACACTGAGCGAGCTGTGAGTCACACTGAGTGAGCCTTGAGTCACACTAAGCAAGCTTTGAGTCATACTGAGTGAGTCACACTGAGAAAGCTGTGAGTCACACTGAGAGAGTCACACTGAGCGAGCTGTGAGTCACACTGAGCAAGCTGTGAGTCACACTGAGAGAGTCACACTGAGCAAGCTTTGAGTCATACTGAGTGAGTCACACTGAGAAAGCTGTGAGTCACACTGAGAGAGTCACACTGAGCAGCTGTGAGTCACACTGAGTGAGTCACACTGAGCGAGCTGTGAGTCACACTGTGTGAGCTGTGAGTCACACTGAGAGTCACAGTGAGTGAGCTGTGAGTCACACTGTGTGAGCTGTGAGTCACACTGAGCGAGCTGTGAGTCACACTGAGAGAGTCACACTGAGCGAGCTGTGAGTCACACTGTGTGAGCTGTGAGTCACACTGAGCGAGCTGTGAGTCACACTGAGTGAGTCACTGAGAAAGCTGTGAGTCACACTGAGCGAGTCGTGAGTCACAGTGAGCGAGCTGTGAGTCACACTGAGCGAGCTGTGAGTCACACTGAGCAGGCTGTGAGTCACACTGAGAGAGTCACACTGAGCGAGCTGTGAGTCACACTGTGTGAGCTGTGAGTCACACTGAGCGAGTCGTGAGTCACAGTGAGCGAGCTGTGAGTCACACTGAGCGAGCTGTGAGTCACAGTGAGCGAGCTGTGAGTCACACTGAGCAAGCTGTGAGTCACACTGAGTGAGCTGTGAGTCACACTGAGCAAGCTGTGAGTCACACTGAGAGAGTCACACTGAGCGAGCTGTGAGTCACACTGACCGAGGCGTGAGTCACAGTGAGCAAGTCACACTGAGTGAGCCAAGAGTCACTGAGGAGCTGCACTGTCTGTGATGCACAGTGGGTGTGCCAGCTGGTGGGGGGGGGGGGGGGGTGGTGTGGGTGGCAGGGGGGCAGGGCATACTGAGGTCTTTGTGTCAGTTCCACTGCTGCACCGCAGTACAGACTGGGCTCTGTTACAGTCCCCCCCCTCAGGCAAGAAAGGTAAATGCTGCCCTCTGATTGGCTGTTCTGGGCTGACCAGTGAACAGCGTGAACAGGCCGTCCCTCCACTCAGAACAGCCCTAGTAAGCCCCAAGGCTGAATGGGGCGGGGTCGCTGGATGGTAAATGTACAGTCTGGCTGTGAGTGTGTGCATGCGTGTGTGTGAGCGTGCATTTGTGCTGTGTGTGGACACTCTGTGTATGTGTGTGTATGTGTGTGTGTCAGTGTGTGCATGTGTGTGTGTGGACGCTCTGTGTGTGTGTGTGTGTGTGTGCTGTGTGTGGACACTCTGTGTATGTGTGTGTGTTAGTGTGTACATGTGTGTGTGGATGCTGTGCGTGTGTGTGTGTGTGTGTGTGTGTGTGCATACCTGCATGTGTTTCCAGCCCTGCTCCACAGAGGCTGAGCCAAATCAGAACCTGATAAATGGGGGGGGGGGGCTTGTGAAGGGGCGGGGCTTTCTGACGGACAGCCTCAGTTACAGCAGCGGCGGCGGCGACACTGTGCTATTATTAGACCGCGCGCTGTTGTTGTTTACTACCCTGCTTCCCTCTGGGGGAGGGGGGGAAGAGGGGAGGAGGGGAGGAGTGGGGGAGGGGCGTGACTGTTCAACACCAGCGGGGGGTGATAAACGCTCCAGACACCAGCGACACTCACTTCCAACAAAGAGCTGACCCCCCCCCCCCCCCAAAAACCGTGCGGCGTACCCCCCGAACCGAACCAGACAGTGTGTGACACCCCTCTCTGACCCATTGACCCTTCAAACAGACCTGCCGCACTCTGTCTCTCTCTTTGCGTGTGGTTGTTTGCGTGTTCTTCGCGTGTTTGTAACGTGCGTAATGTAACGTGTGGGATGGCGCTTGGTCGCTGCTGCTGCTGTCGTTGTGCTCGTGGGTAGTTGGTGGGAGGCGATGTGGTCTTCCCTCTCTAATCGATGAGCCTCTTAGCGGGGGGATCATCACGGTTATCGGGGTGTGTTAGTAATAGTTGTGTGTGTGTGTGTGTGTGTGTGTGTGTGTGTGTGTTTCTATACATTCCAATGTTAAATGGGTTCAGAGACCAAAAGTGTGAATAATCAAACACTACCTTGATTAATCAAAAACTATTTTTCCCCCAGACACTGAAACGCCAGTTCTTTGTAAATTATGACACTTTTCACCCGAGTCTTCACTGTCAGAACAGGGACTTTCATTTGACTGAATTATGTGCTATGCAAGACTCCCCTTCATTAATATGAGTGATGAAGAGCAGTACTGCACTGCACACACTTAAATGCTGGTCCAATTAATGAAATAGCGTTCTGTTCAGCTATCCTACCGATTTTACATCAGATTTAATGTGAGGGACAGAGGTTTTGCATGCACCTTTTAAATATGCTTTGTAAGTAGTACAGTGGTAAACTCACCACGAAGCAGCAAGCTTAGTGGTGAGTTTTAAGAAGATATCTTGTTTGTGACAGAAGTGCCATCATAATCATGTTTCTCTTTTTATCTACCCACCACTCTCTCCCCCCTCTCTCCCTTCCTCTCTCCTCTCCTTCTCTTCTTCTCTCTCTGCCTCCCTCCCTCTCCCTCCTCTCCTTCTCTCTCTCCCTCTTTCTGCCTCCCTCCCTCTCTCTCCTCTCCTTCTCTCTCTCCCTCTCTCTGCCTCCCTCTCTCTCTCCATCCATCTCTCTCTCTCTCTCTCTCTCTCTCTCCCCCCCAGGTATTTGAGGATGAGTCGAGATGGATGGCGGAAGAGAGCTGCTGAAGATGACGGTTGGGGAGGGAGGGTGAGTACAGCCCCGCCCTTATAACCCCCATTACTTCCTGTCCCCTGGAGGGATAGCCACGCCCTTCTAACTCGCATCACTTCCTGTCCCCTGCAGGGATAGCCCCGCCCTTATAACCTGCATCACTTCCTGACCCCTGCAGGAACAGACCCACCCTTCTGGTCGCCCCTGTACACCACTCTCTGCTGTCCTTTTCTTTCTGTGTTCCCTCTCTCTTTCACTCACTCTCTCTCCCTCTCTCCCTGTCTCTGTTTACAGTGAGTGTCAGCAGTATGT